>CM034001.1:27928398-27973715 GCA_019603395.1 Cyrtorhinus lividipennis | reverse complement strand
ACCAAGCTCTGAGGAATGGGGTTTCGTGATTGAAAAGACAAGGGTTCAATATTGACTTATAATAAACGCAATTGACAGAAATATAAAATACGGAATGTCTCGGCCGAGAAGGATATTGACTATTACGTAACCTAATTATTGAGTAGGCAAAAGTGAAGGGCTGAGGGCCAAATGAATTTACGGGGTAGCTGAAGGCTCAAAATGTTTGGTTTGAATAACGGTAAAAGTGGAAGTGATTTGTTAATGTCCTCCCCTAATTCCTTTACTTTTCCTAACGCAGACGACAGACAAAATACAAATAATACGGCCTACATGTACAAACTCTATGATCAGGCCTTTCTGGTGACTAAACCGTCAGGGCTTGGGCAGATTTAGAGATTCGACTTTCGCGTTGCGAGGGTACGAGACAGAGTTATTTCTGCCACTTACGGGTACCAACTTCTTCAGATGGAGACCAACAGGGCTGATGTTCCTCTTCGCGCTCGGCTTCGGTCAGGGGAACAGCGTCCAGGCCGGAGGAGGCGAGACTCTTTCCGACGGAGGTCCGACGACTGGCGGTGCGTGGGGAAACCTGGACTATTGGCCGTCGAATCGGGCGCGAACGAATCAACACTCGGGTCCGACGGGGGATTTTCAGTTCGTATAAGGGCCCACTGTTACGGGAGAGGAATTGGCTGATCTCCCAATTCCCGAATTCTCACCCTGAAGGAACCACGATACACTTGTTCCCTCAGGTCACGTTCACAACACCGAGCTTCACAAGGGGTTGAGTTTGCTTCGCGTCGGTTGTTTCGCTTCGAGTTCCGCTTCGGTTGTATACGCCCCGAAACCGGTTGTTTCGCTGGGGTTGTTCCGCCCTCCGGTTGTTTCCGCCCCGAAACAGGGTTTGTTTCCGCCCCGCACCTGCCTCGCCTCGTCCTCTTCGAGATTATGGCGAGCCAGGGGGGGGCCAACCTCGTTTCACTTGAGGTTCGTACACGACTGACTGCCCAGCCTTGTCCCCAGCCCACTCGTCAATTCGCCTTCCTTCCCATCCTCCCTCCACTCCCCGGGTGCCTCTCGTCCCGACCAATCCGATGAGGTCACGCCTTTCGCCCAGCATGGGTCAGGCTGCTTGGAGGGGAGAGGGCCCGACCCCGTACCAACCCCCCCGCCGCCCGAAGTTTCTTCTTGACGGGGCGCTTGGACTCTGCCGCCCCGTTACACTCCTCCCGCATCTTTGGATGGCCCGAGGTCTACCTCGGCAATCTTTCTTCCGGCGGGGGGGTGACTGGGTTCGATGGGCATTGCGTCTGGTTGTTTGGCCGCTATCCATGCTTGTTCGTACCGCCATCGCTTACAAGCGGTACAGGTTGGTGGTGGTCCTTCTCGTGTTCGGCGCGGGAGCAGGGCTTCGGGTAGGCAGGGTCCGTGGGCCGCAGGTTCCGGCATTTTCTCTCGCAGCGGTACGTTGTCGGCGGGTGTCGTCGCTTGGTGCAGACGGGCACAGGACGTCCCCACCCGTCGAGAGCATGATGGCGCTGATGTTCCAAGGTGGTGCGATGGGCGAGATGTGTCTTCCGCTGGTCTTATCTTCTACTTCCCTACTATGATGTGAAACATACAAACCGGCCCTTTCTTTAGTCTCCTCTCACACTCAAACTCACACATTTTCCATCAATCGACGGCTCATTCGTCATGCAGACAACCTCTTTCACAAAGCCAGAAACTGAACAACGAACCCTAGATTTTGCTGCCATTACAAAGGAAAAAGAAAAAAAAAAAAAAGAAAAAAAAGGGGGGGGGGGAACCTAGGGAGTCCTGTCACGACTCATGAGGTACGGTCATTAGTAAAACAAGGTAAAAACTTGTGTTGTGCATTTTATTTCCAGATCGGGGGTTCATCATGGCTTCGTCCTCGTCTGATGGCTGCTGTTTTGGTGCATGGTCGCAAACTCACTTGTTAGATAAAAAAAAAAATAAATAAAAAAAAATTATAGAACCGATAGATCACTTTCTTGCGCACCAAGGACCGATAATTTCCCCACGAATCGAGAAAGGACTTCCCAGTTGGTAAGAGCTATGACGGGTCTGGAATCGGGGTGGTCAATTGGAGCTGAAGGCTCCGGAACAGTCCCGGAACAGAGGGCCCTGGACAGTTCCGGAACAGTCCCGGAACAGAGGGCCCCGGAACAGTTCCGGAACAGAAGGCCCCGGAACAGTCCCGGAACAGAAAGCCCCGGGACAAGTTTCGGAACAGAAGGCCCCGGAACAGTTTTGGGACAGAGGGCCCCGGAACAGTCTCGGAACAGAAGGCCCCGGGACAAGTCTCGGAACAGTCCCGGAACAGAGGGCCCCGGAACAGTTTCAGAACAGAAGGCCCCGGAACAGTTCCGGAACAGAAAGCCCCGGGACAAGTCTCCGGAACAGTCCCGGAACACAGGGCCCCGGAACAGTTCCGGAACAGAAGGCCCCGGAACAGTCCCGGAACAGAGAGCCCCGGGACAAGTTTCGGAACAGAAGGCCCCGGAACAGTCTCGGGACAGAGGGCCCCGGGACAAGTTTTGGAACAGAAGGCCCCGGAACAGTCCTGGGACAGAGGGCCCCGGAACACTTTCCGAAACAGAAGGCCTCGGAACAAGTTTGGAACAGAAGGCTACAGTGAGAGTGATGCTACTAAATAAATGAGCCAGTATCTAAATTTCGATTTTTGGAAAGAAAAAATCCTAGACACGGATTTGAAGTCAATTGGCTCCTCACTCGCTTCCTCACACTCGGGCCGATTTGTTTGTTTCTTACAATTTTAAATTTCGGAATCTACAACTAGCACAGTTTGAATTTCAGATTATGGAACGCGACCCAATTCCTTCAGAGCTTTTTCTCACCAATATTCACCTGGTCAAGATCACTTGTTGTGGATACGACAGAAATCGAGATTTCTGAAAAATCCCACCACTTGCCACCAAAAGATGTAACCCGTCGTTTTCACGTAACGGGCTAGGGATCCAAAAATAGACCTAGGCGAATAATTAGTGGGAGATTAAAGACTTTCACTTACCGTCCGGAATGTCTGCAATGGTCGGTCATGGACGCCAAGTACACCTGAATTTACCAAGCTCTGAGGAATGGGGTTTCGTGATTGAAAAGACAAGGGTTCAATATTGACTTATAATAAACGCAATTGACAGAAATATAAAATACGGAATGTCTCGGCCGAGAAGGATATTGACTATTACGTAACCTAATTATTGAGTAGGCAAAAGTGAAGGGCTGAGGGCCAAATGAATTTACGGGGTAGCTGAAGGCTCAAAATGTTTGGTTTGAATAACGGTAAAAGTGGAAGTGATTTGTTAATGTCCTCCCCTAATTCCTTTCTCTTTTCCTAACGCACGACAGACAAAATACTAAATAATACGGCTACAATGTACACTCTACGATCAGCTTTCTGGTGACTAAACGTCAGGGCTTGGGCCAGATTTAGAGATTCGACTTTCGCGTTGCGAGGGTACGAGACAGAGTTATTTCGCCACTTACGTGTACCAACTTCTTAGGGTGGAGACCACAGGGTGATGTTCTCTTCGCTGCTCGGCTTCGGTCAGGGGAACGCCGTCCAGGCCGGAGGAGGCGAGGCTCTTTCCGACGGAGGTCCGACGACTGGCGGTGCGTGGGGAACCTGGACTATTGGCTGTCGAATCGGGCGCGAACGAATCAACACTCGGGTCCGACGGGGGATTTTCAGTTCGTATAAGGGCCCACTGTTACGGGAGAGGAATTGGCTGATCTCCCAATTCCCAAATTCTCACCCTGAAGGAACCACGATACACTTGTTCCCTCAGGTCACGTTCACAACACCGGCTTCACAAGGGGTTGATTCGCTTCGCGTCGGTTGTTTCGCTTCGATGTTCCGCTTCGGTTGTTCCGCCCCGAAACAGGTTGTTTCGCTGGGGTTGTTCCGCCCCGAAACAGGTTGTTCCGCCCCGCCCCTGCCTCGCCTCGTCCTCTCGAGATTATGGCGAGCAGGGGGGGGCCAACCTCGTTTCACTTGAGTTCGTACACGACTGACTGCCCAGCCTTTCCCCAGCCACTCGTCAAGTCGCCTTCCCCTCCTCCTACTCCGATGTGTCCGATGAGGACACGCCTTTCGCCCCGCTGGTTCAGGCGCTTGGAGGGGGAGAGGGCTCGATCCGTATCCCGCCGCCGAAGTTTCTTGACGGGGGCGCTTGGACTCTGCCGCCCGTTACAGAGGCGACGTTTTTCGGCGCAGGTAAAAGTGAGAACAGCGATGAACCGCTTGTGCCTTTTTTCATCTTCTGCTTCTTTGAGGGAGGTTTGTCATCCAAATCTTTAAATGGAGGAATCATTATCCTGATCGGATAGGACCGGTTTCGATCCAGATACTAAGATCGAAGCTTATACTCTCAGCTTGAGCTATCGAGGAGAAAGGGGTGACATGATGCCACCCAACTGGGTTGGAACGGCCGCCAAATGTGGGAGGTTCCTCTTCCTCTTTCTTCCAAATCATTGAATGGAGTAATCATTATCCTGATTGAATAGGATCGATTTCAATCCAAGATATCAAGATCGAAGTTTACGTTCTCCGCTTGAGCTGTCGAGGGGAAAGGAGCGACATGATGCCACTCCAACTGGGTTGGAAACGGCCGCCAAATGTGAGTTTTCTTCAGGATAGTACGACTCTCGTTCCGTTTTCATCTATCTCAGAAGATTGAATTCGCCGGTATCGACATTAGGGATTGAATCCAGGGACTCAATCCAATAGTTGTCGCGACATGTGGTGTCAGCTCCATACAAATTCTCTTCGTCGGATTCAGGCTCTTGTTTGATTTCTGTCAGAAGTTTGAATTCATCTGAATCTTCCATTTCGTCCGACTGCATTGATGCAAAATCCTTACTGGCCTTCTCAACAATGGAGTTTCATTTTTTAGTTCCATTGGAGGTTAGATTGATTGACTATCATGAGTAGGTTGGTTGACTATCAGTGAGTTGGAAAGACCACCTTGTAGGATAACCCCATAAAATATCCCTCCAGCAAGGAGACGAAGAATCAAGCAGAGATGATCATGTTAGGAACCTGATAAAATACCCTGGTAGATGAAAATATTCCTCATTATCCTGATCGGATAGGAGCGATTTCTCAGCTTGAGCTATCGTGGGAAAGGGGCGAGATGATGCCATCCAACTGGGTTGGAAACGGCCGCCAAATGTGAGTTTTCTTCAGAATAGGATAGGATTCAGGCTCTTGTTTTATTTCGGTGGGGAGTTTGAATTCGCCAGAATCTCCCATTTCGTCCGACTGCATTGATGCCAAATCTTTGCTGGCCTTCTCAACAATAGAGGTCAATTGAGGGGATTCGTTCCATTGGAGGTTAAACGATTGTTTGATTGATTTGTTTTATGCACCAGGGAAGGCTACGGCCTAATGGCCTGACTCCCAGATCTTTGGCTCATTATAGTTGTACAATAAGTCTTCAAAAAAGTACATGCTCTGAAAAGTGAATGGGTTCGCAATTACTTTGAAGCAAGAAACAAGCAGGGCGTTACCTAACTGACTCCCAAAGAATCAAAAGTGAGAGGATGTGGTCTCGTGATAGACCTAACTGACTCCAGTAGGCCGTCATCCCCGACGAAAATGCAGACCTCTCAGATCCCAACTGACTCCCAGGAAAGTGCGTATTTGTTTGGGAAGAGGGCTCTAACAACCTTATCGCGGGGCGTTTGTTTGGGAAGAGGTGAGAAGCCAGCCAGCTCGGTACAAGTTCCACGGACATAATGATAGGTCAAGGATGATGATTTCGTAAACTGTCTCGTCAGTATTGTTCGGTCAGTTGTCGTAGCAGGCGGATCACAGCTCTAGAGGAGACCTTCCCAGTGGTGGGAGTGAAGGAGGCTCTTATGCGTCCTCCCATCTTGTCCCCTCATTGTACTTTACAACCTTCCAAACTCGTCTGCTGCCATATGAGACAACATCCTTGACCAAAATACCAGGACAAAAGAAACTACATTGCAGATCCCTCATCATCGGACAGTGACTTTCGAGCGATCCTTTGTGGTTCAAAGATGCAAATTTTCTTAATGAACACTCGGAACTCTTTCAGTTAAACGCGAGAACCGAATCATTTAATGCTAATTTTAAAGTGATGTTACTTGACCGACAGTGCGATAATTATTAGGATGTGTATTATTGATCGACTCGACTTGTTGGCATGACGAAGAAGATAAGGGGAGAAAGTGTTGGATTGTGGGATCGAAGGATGTGAGGAATCAGGTACAAATATCGTACACAAGTTCAAGGTTATTCTGAACAAGATAAATATATAGTAGCATCAAAGATAACTAGCGATCCCTTGACAAAGGACAATAGGGACAACGCAACACTGCTCAAGATCGTGCAAGAAGTATCTTATCTTGGATCCCGCCTATTGTTCTTTTTCATTCCTAAAAAATGTAAAACGATAATACGTCTTCAACTATACTCAGCCAGGGAAGGTGGAAGAAAGGGCCACTAGGCCCTAACCTTCCCTGGTGGATAAAACAAATCAATCAATCTTCTAACCTCAAATGGAACAAATCCCCTCAATTATCCTTCATTGTTGAGAAGGTCAGCAAAGATTTTGTCTTTTCCGTTCTCCTGTTGGTTTCTCCAGGGTATATCAATCCTGAAGAAAACTCACATTTGGCGGCCGTTTCCAACCCAGTTCGATGGCATCATGTCACCCCTTTCCCCTCGATAGCTCAAGGTGAGAATATAAACTTCGATCTTGATATCTTGGATCCGAGAAAAAAGCAAAGAGATTATCCGATCAGGATAATGATTCCTCCAGCCCTTTGCAAACCTTCCCACTGGAGGGAGTGAAGGAGGCTCCTTCATTCCTTCAGATACATTGACCATCAATTGCCTTGGTGGAATCTGGGGGACATTCCAGCACAACACACGCGTATTCTGAGCAACAGTCAGGAATTTCATTTGATGCTAGACTCGTAGCAACTAATTTTGTGTTTAAAGTACACACTGGAATGCTGCAACAAGCTGAGTCACACACACACACCGATCCTTTTCCAGACGTGAACCAGGAGGGCATGTAGTATTTGAGCAGGCATGAACTGAGCAGCAGGATCCTTGTACATTTGTACCTCTATGAACTGCGTCCTCTTATCCTGTCCCCTCTTTGTACTTTACAACCATGTTTACAACCTTCCAAACTCGTCTGCTGCCAAAGGAGACGACAGAGCTGTTCATCAAGAAATTGTCTAAACCCATCAAAAAATCACAATTTCCAATGACTTATTTTATAAACATCAGAAGTTCCATTTCTTTTAATAACAATTTTTCAATAACTTTTTTTAATGTATTTTCTCATTATAAGGAGAGAGAGTTCTCCTTATTCTGAACTAATTCAGTTCTTTTCACTCTTGCTATACATTGAAGTTTGCGGGATGCAAATGGGAGCCATCAACATGAAGATCCTCAAGTACGCGGACGACATAGTCATCCTGGCAGATTCCCCGCAGGACCTGAAGCGAAATATGCGGAGTCTGAGTGAGTATTGTGGAGGAGTCCTTCTGGTTTGGGGGCAAACCATTGGAGGTTATGTCTTCTTCTCGCTACCTGGGGGTTACTCCCTCACCTCATATTTCCTTCAACCTGCACTTCTCTGAGAGAGCAGCGACTGCCAAGTTGGGAATGAATTCAATCTATCGGTCGATTTTCTGCCAGTCTGTGCTCCCAGTCTCTGCCAGGACCAGCAGCGCTACCCATGGCGGCCGGCTCAGGAGCTCATTGGGTGCCTTGGTCCACTGGAAGGATCTACCCCGCCAGTTTTCATGTACTTTTGATGGTGACCCTGGAAATTTGAGCAACTGGGGTCCGCAGCTGGGGGCGTTGACAGAGTTGATAAGATGCGCCTGGGAGAACGATGCGCGCGCCAATGCAGTCTTGGAATCTGTTGTACCCTGTGCTTAATTTGGAGGTAAAACCGGCAGACCTGCTGGGCGGAGCGGTGCACATCCCGCTGTGGGCATCAAGAAATTCTCTAAACTCATCAAAAAATCACAATTTCCAATGACTTATTTTATAAACATCAAAACTTCCATTTCTTTTAATAACAATTTTTCAATAACTTTTTTAAATGCTCTCATTATAAGGAGAGAGTTCTCCTTATTCTGAACTAATTCAGTTCTTTTCACTCTTGCTATATATTGAAGTTTGCGGGATGCAAATGGAAGCCATCAACATGAAGATCCTCAAGTACGCGGACGACATAGTCATCCTGGCAGATTCCCCCCAGGACTTGAAGCGAAATATGCAGGGTCTGAGTGAGTATTGTGATCGGTGGGATCTGTTTGTCAACCTGGAGAAGTCAAAGGTCATGGTTTTTCGTCGGGGTGGACCACTGGGCGTGGAGGAGTCCTTCTGGTTAGGGGGGCCAACCACTGGAGGTTGTGTCCTCTTATTGCTACCTGGGGGTTACTCCCTCACCTCATATTTCCTTCAACGTGCACTTCTCTGAGAGAGCAGCGGCTGCCAAGTTGGGAATCGATTTTCTGCCAGTCTGTGCTCCCAGTCTCTGCCAGGACCAAGGTGTTCGCTGCAGTAACAAAAGCAATACTGTGCTGTGGAGCACAGGCTCAACGACGGTATATATTGGAGATCTGACAGTTCGAGCCGCCTCTGCTCCTTTTGTAACCCGTCGTTTTCACGTAACGGGCTAGGGATCCAAAAATAGACCTAGGCGAATAATTAGTGGGAGATTAAAGACTTTCACTTACCGTCTGGAATGTCTGCAATGGTCGGTCATGGACGCCAAGTACACCTGAATTTACCAAGCTCTGAGGAATGGGGTTTCGTGATTGAAAAAGACAAGGGTTCAATATTGACTTATAATAAACGCAATTGACAGAAATATAAAATACGGAATGTCTCGGCCGAGAAGGATATTGACTATTACGTAATCTAATTATTGAGTAGGCAGAAGTGAAGGGCTGAGGGCCAAATGAATTTACGAGGTAGCTGAAGGCTCAGGAATGTTTGATTTAACGGAACGGTAAAATGAAAGTGATTTGTTAGCGTCCTCCTCTAATTCCTTTCTCTTTTCCTAACGCACGACAGACGAAATGCTAAACAATACGGTCACAATCTACAACTCCATGATCAGCTTTCTGGTGACTAAACGTCAGGGGCTTGGGCCAGATTTAGAGAGTTCGACTTTCGCGTTGCGAGGGTATGAGACAGAGTTATTTCGCCACTTACGTGTACCACTTCTTGGGATGGAGACCACAGGGTGATGTTCTCTTCACGAGATAGAGGTATTTCGCCACTTACGTGTACCAACTCCTTCGGATGGAGACAACAGGGTGATGTTCTCTTCGCTGCTCGGCTTCGGTCAGGGGAACGCCGTCCAGGCCGGAGGAGGCGAGGCTCTTTCCGACGGAGGTCCGACGACTGGCGGTGCGTGGGAAACCTGGACTATTGGCCGTCGAATCGGGCGCGAACGGATCAACACTCGGGTCCGACGGGGGATTTTCAGTTCGTATAAGGGCCCACTGTTACGGGAGAGGAATTGGCTGATCTCCCAATTCCCGAGTTCTCACCCTGAAGGAACCACGATACACTTGTTCCCTCAGGTCACTTTCACAACACCGGCTTCACAAGGGGTTGATTTGCTTCGCGTCGGTTGTTCCGCTTCGATGTTCCGCCCCGAAACAGGTTGTTTCGCTGGGGTTGTTCCGCTCCGGTTGTTCCGCCCCGAAACAGGTTGTTCCGCCCCGCCCCTGCCTCGCCTCGTCCTCTCGAGATTATGGCGAGCAGGGGGGGCCAACCTCGTTTCGGAGATCCCAACTTTCCTTCACTTGAGTTCGTACACGACTGCCTGATGTTCCTTCCCCAGTCCGCTCGTCAAGTCGCCTTCCCCTCCTACTCCTCCCTGGGTGTCTCGCGCCGCCCATCGCCCAACCAATCCAATGAGGACACGCCTTTCGCCCAGCTGGGGTCAGGCGCTTGGAGGGGAGAGGGGTCGATCCGTACCCCGCCGCCGAAGTTTCTTGACGGGGCGCTTGGAATCTGCCGCCCCGTTACACTCCTCCGATCTTTGGAGGCCGAGGTCTACCTCGGCAATTTTCCTTCCGGTGGGGGTGACTGGTGCGATGGGCATTGCGTCAGGTCGTTTGGCTGCTATCCATGCTTGTTCGTACCGCCATCGTCTACAAGCGGCACAGGTTGGTGGGCGGTCCTTCTCGTGTTCGGCGATGGAGCAGGGCTTCGGGTAGGCAGGGTCCCTGGGCCGCAGGTTCCGGCATTTCCTCTCGCAGCGGTACGTTGTCGGCGGGTGTCGTTGCTTGGTGCAGACGGGCACAGGACGTCCCCACCCGTCGAGAGCATGATGGCGCTGGTGTTCCCAGGTGGTGCGATGGGCGAGATGTGTCTTCCGCTGGTCTTATCTTCTACTTCCCTACTATGATGTGAAACATACAAACCGGCCCTTTCTTTAGTCTCCTCTCACACTCAAACTCACACATTTTCCATCAATCGACGGCTCATTTGTCATGCCGACAACCTCTTTCACAAAGCCAGAAACTGAACAACGAACCCTAGATTTTGCTGCCATTACAAAGGGTTAAAGAAAAAAAAAAAGGGGGGGGGGGGACCCAGGGAGTCCTGTCACGACTCATGAGGTACGGTCATTAGTAAAACAAGGTAAGTACTTGTGTTGTGCATTTTATTTCCAGATTGGGGTTCATCATGGCTTCGCCCTCGTCTGATGGGCTGCTGTTTTGGTGCATGGTCGCGAATTCACTTGTTAAATAAAAAAATAATAAATAAAGAAAAAATTATAGAACCGATAGATCACTTTCTTGCGCACCAAGGACCGATAATTTCCCCACGAATCGAGAAAGGACTTCCCAGTTGGTAAGAGCTATGACGGGTCTGGAATCGGGATGTCAATTGGAGCTGAAGGCTCCGGAACAGTTTCGGAACAGAGGGCCCCGGAACAAGTCCCGGAACAGTCCCGGAACAGAGGGCCCCGGAACAGTCTCGGAACAGAAGGCCCCGGGACAAGTCCCGGAACAGTCCCGGAACAGAGGGCCCCGGAACAGTCCCGGAACAAGTCCCGGAACAGTCCCGGAACAGAGGGCCCCGGAACAGTCTCGGAACAGAGAGCCCCGGGACAAGTCTCGGAACAGTCCCGGAACAGAGGGCCCCGGAACAGTCTCGGAACAGAGAGCCCCGGGACAAGTCTCGGAACAGTCCCGGAACAGTCTCGGAACAGAGAGCCCCGGGACAAGTTTCGGAACAGTCCCGGAACAGAGGGCCCCGGAACAGTCTCGGAACAGAGAGCCCCGGGACAAGTTCCGGAACAGTCCCGGAACAGAGGGCCCCAGAACAGTCTCGGAACAGAGAGCCCCGGGACAAGTTTCGGAACAGAAGGCTACAGTGAGAGTGATGCTACCAAACAAATGAGCCAGTATCTAAATTTCGATTTTTTGGAAAGAAAAAATCCTAGACACGGATTTGAAGTCAATTGGCTCCTCACTCGCTTCCTCACACTCGGGCCGATTTGTTTGTTTCTTACAATTTTAAATTTCGGAATCTACAACTAGCACAGTTTGAATTTCAAGATTATGGAACGCGACCCAATTCCTTCAGAGCTTTTTCTCACCAATATTCACCTGGTCAAGATCACTTGTTGTGGATACGACAGAAATCGAGATTTCTGAAAAATCCCACCGCTTGCCACCAAAAAGATGTAACCCGTCGTTTTCACGTAACGGGCTAGGGATCCAAAAATAGACCTAGGCGAATAATTAGTGGGAGATTAAAGACTTTCACTTACCGTCCGGAATGTCGGCAATGGTCGGTCATAGACGCCAAGTACACCTGAATTTACCAAGCTCTGAGGAATGGGGTTTCGTGATTGAAAGACAAGGGTTCAATATTGGCTTATAATAAACGCAATTGACAGAAATATGAAATACGGAATGTCTCGGCCGAGAAGGATACTGACTATTACGTAATCTAATTATTGAGTAGGCAGAAGTGAAGGGCTGAGGGCCGAATGAATTTACGAGGTAGCTGAAGGCTCAGGAATGTTTGATTTGAATAACGGCAGAATGAAAGTGATTTGCTAATGTCCTCCCCTAATTCCTTTCTCTTTTCCTAACGCACGACAAAATACTAAATACTACGGTTACAATGTACAATTCTCTGATCAGCTTTCTGGTGACTAAACGTCAGGGCTTGGGCCAGATTTAAAGAGTCGACTTTCGCGTTGCGAGGGTACGAGACAGAGTTATTTCGCCACTTACGTGCACCAACTCCTTCGGATGGAGACAACAGGGTGATGTTCTCTTCGCTGCTCGGCTTCGGTCAGGGGAACGCCGTCCAGGCCGGAGGAGGCGAGACTCTTTCCGACGGAGGTCCGACGACTGGCGGTGCGTGGGAAACCTGGACTATTGGCCGTCGAATCGGGCGCGAACGGATCAACACTCGGGTCCGACGGGGGATTTTCAGTTCGTATAAGGGTCCACTGTTACGGGAGAGGAATTGGCTGATCTCCCAATTCCCGAGTTCTCACCCTGAAGGAACCACGATACACTTGTTCCCTCAGGTCACTTTCACAACACCGGCTTCACAAGGGGTTGATTTGCTACGCGTCGGTTGTTCCGCTTCGATGTTCCGCTTCACTTCACTTCGTTCCGCCTTGTCCTCACGGGATTACGGCGAACGGGGATTCCAACTTTCCTTCACTTGAGTTCGGATACGACTGCCTGATGTTCCTTCTCCCAGTCCGCTCGTCAAGTCGCCTTCCCCTCCTACTCCTCCCTGGGTGTCTCGCGCCGCCCATCGCCTAACCAATCCAATGAGGACACGCCTTCCGCCCAGCTGGGGTTAGGCGCTTGGAGGGGAGAGGGGTCGTTCCGTCCCCCGCCGCCGAAGTTTCTTGACGGGGCGCTTGGAATCTGCCGCCCCGTTACACTTTTGCAACGCGGGTGAAAATGAGGACATCATCCACTTCTTTGCCAGCTGCCCAGTTCTGGTGGACTTGAGAGTGAGATTCCTGGGGTTGACTGTGCTGGCCATGAACGAGACCGTATCCCTCCTGGACTCCAGAAAGGTGGATCGACGTGGCGAAATTCGCATACCATGCCTGGAGGTATTGCACTGCGTTGGTGGCGGAATTTGTGACTGCAAGGGTGTGGTAGCCTCTGTGTCATTGTCTGCTGGCTGCAGGCCCAATAAAAAGATTCCTCTTTTTACGGATGAATGTTATCATTTTCTAAGGATAAGTAAAATGGTTCAGTTTGGAATGCCCTTCGTGAGTGAGTTATGAATCTTCAGTTTCATCACATGGGGCTAAATGACATATTTTATGACCTACGTTTTTTCGGATTATACAGTCGTACTGGGTAAATGGTACAGGGACCTCAAATCAAGGATTGTCAAGGAGCATGGTGGAGAGAAATGCTGTCGTTCTTTTCAAGTTGAGTTCTCCTTGTGTCTCCTTCTCTGGCTATCAGCCATCAAGAACACTCCTTCAGCCGTTAGAAACATGCATTGATCCTAAAACATTCAACATGTTGGTTGGTAGTTGCCACTAGTTTCCTGATGTAAACCAACATGGCGGACACAAGTACAACAGTTGCCAAATATCATGTCATTTTATGACATTGTGCCTTCGTTTATTATATTACAATTTTTATTATAATGTTATTTTGTTCAAGAATTTTATTCTAGGTGTCTACTGGTTCTTGTTTTCAGGAAATTCAAAAAGTATTTTGTTCCCCAGCAGTTTGCCACCTGTTTGAAGGTTAGAAACGTCAACTAAAACCGACTACAGCGCACTCTGAGTTTTATATTGTCATCAAGCATATTGCAATCGGCAATAAAAAAAGTGGGTTCTTAAAGATGAAGGTTAAGCGTGCTACTCAGCTTCTATCAAGGTCAATGAATGTGGCAATGCTAGTCTTGCAGTCTACCAAAGTATTACCGCCCTCTTCTCTGAACACTGCTCAGTTTGTGCTTGATTTCATTGACATATTTGACTGTTTTAACAGCTCAAAAAAACCAAGGACAAGTTTAGTTATCGCTATGCCATCTCGAAGGGATCCAGGCACCACAGTTTCCTGTGGAACATGCTGGAAGAGCTTTCCAAAGCGAAATTTTTAGGGTGTTCTCGCCAGCCCGATTGCTTGAAAGGTTGGGTTTTGAACATTCGTTCCCTACTGTATTTTGTGAAATACATGGAGGAGGCCCATGGGGAAGCAGTTATTAGAACAAGGCTGCTGAACCAAGATGCTCTAGAGAACACCTTTTCAGTTGTTCGCCAACAACATGGCTGTTCGGAGCACCCCACTGCCATACAACTGGCTAAGGGCCTGGAAGCCTTCTCCTTGTCCTCTATGACAAAGTTGCCAACCAGCAGTAACTGCGAGGACGAGTTAGAGCATGCTCTGGTATGTATCAGCCAACTAAAACCCCCCGTTCATAATGAAAGTGACCAAGAGGCGCAGGAGGAAGAACAACTTGTGATGGAAATTCCGGAAAGCAATCTGTCACACGTAGAAAATTGCGCATTCTACTATTGCTGCGGATTCCTGACAAGGCGAAATATGCAGAGTCTGAGTGAGTATTGTGATCGGTGGGATCTGGTTGTCAACCTGGAGAAGTCAAAGGTCGTGGTTTTTCGTCGGGGTGGACCACTGGTTGTGGAGGAGTCCTTCTGGTTTGGGGGCCAACCACTGGAGGTTGTGTCCTCTTATCGCTACCTGGGGGTTACTCTCTCACCTCATATTTCTTTCAACCTGCACTTCTCTGAGAGAGCAGCGGCTGCCATGTTGGGAATGAATTCAACCTATCGATCGATTTTCTGCCAGTCTGTGCTCCCAGTCTCTGCCAGGACCAAGGTGTTCGCTGCAGTAACAAAAGCAATATTGTGCTATATGTGGCCCATATAGCATGAAGCACAGGCTCAACGACGGTATATATTGGAGACCTGACAGTTCGAGCCGCCTCTGCTCCCTTTGCAACGTGGGTAAGAATGAGGACATCATCCACTTCTTCGCCAGCTGCCCAGTTCTGGCGGGTGAGATTCCTGGGGTTGACTGTGCTGGCCATGAACGAGACAGTATCCCTCCTGGACTCCAGAAAGGTGGATCGACGTGGCGAGATTCGCATACCATGCCTGGAGGTATTGCACTGCGTTGGTGGCAGAATTGGTGACTGCAAGGGTGTAAATTGTGAAACAAGAATGATGATTATGGGGGATAGTTGTGTAGGGATGGTTAGAGTTTGAAAGTGGTATTTGGAGAGAGGTTTATTGTGTTGCATGTTTGTAATTGTCTTGTGGTGGAAATCCCAGTCAACCCAGCAGAAGGACGACACGTCCACAGCCTACCATGTTTAGTCTTAATATAGATTTAATTTGATTATGATAAAAAAAAATCAATGTAATTGATGAATTCGCAAAATAAACATGTTTCCTTCTTCTTCTTCTATTGAAGTTTTCAAATTTAGCCTTCTGCGTCATTGTCCATTGGCTGCAGGCCCAATAAAAAGATTCCTTTTTCTACGGATGAATGTTATCATTTTCTTAGGATAAGTAAAATGGTTCAGTTTGGAATGCCCTGCGTGAGTGAATTATGAATCTTTAGTTTCATCATTCTGGGCTATATGTCTCATTGTATGACATCAATGTTATCCTTACAATGATCAACCCTACAACCCAGTCTGGCCATCATGAACACTCCTGCAGCCGATAGAAACATGCATTGATCATAAAACATTCAACAAGTTGGTCGGTAGTTGCCACCTAGTTTTGATGTGGATCAACATGGCGGACACAAGTACAACAATTGCAAATTATCATGTTACCTTATCGCATTGTGCCTTCGTTTATTTGATTAAAAATTTGATTATAATGGTATTTTGTACAAGAATTTTAGTCTACGTGTCTTCTGGTTCTTGTTTTTAGGAAATTCAAAAAGTATTTTGTTCCCCAGCAGTTCGCCACCTGTTTGAAGGTTAGAAATGTCAACTACAACCGATTACAGCGCACTCTGAGTTTTATATTTTCAAGTAGTGCTTCGTGCTCTCTTGGTTTTGTTCGTTTTGATTAGATTGTGCGAGAACGGAGGGAGTTTGTTCTAGTACATGTCTTGTTTCCCTGTTTCTCGCTTCGTACATTTTGATCTAGGACAATGACGTAGCGTTAATTCCATTACGATTTACAGTCAGCGTTCTCATAAACAACTTTTCGTGAAAACGCATTCGACTGTAGTCCTTCAACTTCGAGTGGTGCTATATTCCATTTGATTCACTCGTATTCTCTACTTGATCTGGAAAGGTCCTCCACTTTTTGAGTTGGATTGGTCGAGATGAGTTTTCCGTACAAACCTTGGGCCACGACCGGCCCAAATGCTCTTTCCAACGGATTCGTGTGAGTAAATTGTTTTATAATTCTCAGTATAATAATAATAATAATAAAACGGTGACTAGCGTTATCAGCTAAATGACTGAATTCTGCTGAATGTTTGGATTGGATGTCGGTGGCGCGAAATGATATTCTCTTGTTGGTTGTTAGTTCTGGTTAATTTCTTCATCTCAAACGCTCTCAGAGGCACTTTATCTCTTAACTGCTCATTTCACTATAGTCATGGAAGAAGAAAAGTTGATAGAATAGTTTCGGTACCTCAATGATACCAACACAAATGATAGTTTCTATGTACATTCTTGGTACCTTGGTACTTACAAGCCGTTTTGGGTGTCAAGTACGCGCCATTTCAATTTATTGAATTGATAACGAGTTTTGAGGCGAACTATAAAGGAAAACCAAAACCCGTCATTGGGTTGGTTATTCCTTCAATAATCAAGAGGGCGCCAATCGTACCGGGAACCATTTCATTGGATTCAGCGTCCAAAATTTAGTGGAAAATGATACCACACTCACCTAGATCGCCCAAAATCTCAAAAATCCATTTTTCTTTTTTTTTTTTTTTTTTTTTTACCCCTACCCCTTGAATAATCAACCTATGTGTTCATGCAAACTCTCCGATTCGGCCCAAAAAAATTTTTTCAGGACGTTTCAATGTGTCTAGATCAAAAAAGTCAAATGTCCGTTCGCCGTTTACGCCGTTTTTGGTAGTAGAGAATTTTCTAAAAATTTGAAATTTGGGTAAGGGGTCTGTTCCCGGCTCTAGTTGGTCCTCATAAGATTTCAGCCCGATCGGACCAATTTTTGGGTGGGGTAGGGGTCAAAATGTGTATGTTAAAAAATGGATTTTCGAGATTTTTGGTGATTTAGGCGTGTTGGGTGTAGTTTTCCACTAAATTTTGAACGTTGAAATGGGTCCCGAAACGATAGGCGCTCTCTGGACGAGGTTATGGGTAAAAATGGGTGCCTATCTACCCATTTTGATTGTATTTTCAAGATTTCTGGTACTTAGGCGTGTGGGGTATCATTTTTAAGGGTGCTAACAACTTGACACAAACCAGGAGAGTTTTAAATTATATTATAGATAGATCAAGGCATTTCTATTCCAGTGCCTGGAGGTTTGCGAAAAATCACTGGTCAAGCACAGACCACGATTTTCAGGGCACTTTTAAGAATAAGTCAAGATCGTAAATTACGAACAAATTACCAGGAAGTGCCGAAAATTGTCAACTTTGATGTTTCTGACGACAAATTTTATATTGAAGATAATAATGATGAGAACACTGATAACTATTATACGTACATTTCCAACTGTTGATTAAAACTGAACTATTGTTCAGATGTAAAAAAAGGTATAAGTACTTAGGTATTGGTTATTTCGACCTGAACGACCAAAGAATACATTTTGAGGAGAAACATCGATATTAGGAAGACATTGAAACCCTTAAAATACTTCATAAGAAGTCATTTGACCGATATTTCGTATTAATCAATGTTTATTGAATTGATAAGCGTTCAATCAATTTGATACTGATTCAATATTGTGATTATCGTATGCGTTACAGAGATGAGAGGCAGTTCGCCGTGAGGACGTCCCCGATGGGAGCAGGCGGCTCCGGCGGTGCTCCGCCTCCTCTTCCCCCGCGCCGCCACGACACCTATTCATCCTCGGCTGGACTGTTCTCCAATCCGTACGGCGGGGACCATATGTTTGACTCCCCTTACGGCATGCCGTACTCCTCCATGTCTTACAGGGGCGGCTTTGGAGGCGGGTACGGTTCTGATAAGTCCTTACAGTTCATTTTTTCGGACGTACACTTTTGAAGTAGCCCCACAATCAGTTTTACTGACAGTCTGGTCCCTCCGAAATTGACGCGAGGTGAGTGAAGGAGCATATTGATCAAGGAGATTGAGGAGAAAACTGATCGTCTAGAGGCGTGAGTGATGGTTGAGTCAGTGCTGGGAGGATATTGAAAGAAACCTCGAATTTCGAATTGAGTGAAGCGCCACCGCGTGCTAGTGAGTGACCAGACTGTCAGTAAAACTGATCTTATAGGGGACTACTTTAGAAGTGTACGTCCAAGAAATGAACTATAAAGGAGCCCCTACACGATCAGTTTTACTGACAGTCTGGTCCCTCCGAGATTGACGCGAACTGATCGTCTAGAGCCGTGAGTGATGGTGGAGCCAGTGCTGGGAGGTGATTGAAAGAAACCTCGAATTTCGAATTGAGTGAAGCGCCACCGCGTGCTACACGATCAGTTTTACTGACAGCACGCGGCGGCACTTCACTCAATCTGTCAGTGTTCATTTGTCGAGTTTCCGTGCTGTCGTATTGAGCTTGCTCGCCGCTTTTTGCATCAAGGCCATTGCTTTGTTTTCAGTATGCCTTCGAAAAGTGACCCGAACTGACTCAATCACGCCTCCAGACGATCAGTTTGCTCCTTCACTCACCTCGCGTCAATCTCGGAGTGACCAGACTGTCAGTAAAACTGATCGTGTAGGGGCTCCTTTATAGTTCATTTCTTGGACGTACACTTCTAAAGTAGCCCCCTATAAGATCAGTTTTACTGACAGTCTGGTCACTCCGAGATTGACGCGAGGTGAGTGAAGGAGCAAACTGATCGTCTAGAGGCGTGAGTGATGGTTGAGTCAGTGCTGGGAGGTGATTGAAAGAAACCTTAAATTTTATACTGACTGAAGCGGCAAACTGATCGTCTAGAGGGGTGATTGAGTCAGTTCGGGTCACTTTTCGATGGCATACTGAAAAAAAAGCAATGCCCTTGATGCAAAAAGCGGCGAACAAACTCAATACGACAGCACGGATTGAGTGAAGCGCGAGTGAAACTCGACTACAACTGAACATTGACAGATTGAGTGAAGCGCCACCGCGTGCTGTCAGTAAAACTGTGGGACCAGACTGTCAGTAAAACTGATCGTGTAGCACGGGGTGGCGCTTCACTCAATTCGAAATTCGAGGTTTCTTTCAATCACCTCCCAGCACTGGCTCCACCATCACTCACGGCTCTAGACGATCAGTTCGCGTCAATCTCGGAGGGACCAGACTGTCAGTAAAACTGATCGTGCAGGGGCTCCTTAAGGGTTGTCTGACTGACTTATTACACGATTTTTGCTTTGTTGAAGGCAAAGTGTGATTTAAATTGATAAATATACGAAATGAAATATGTATAATCTGGAACTATGAGTTTAAATTCAAAATAAATACAAATTTAAGAGGGATGGTAGATGGTAGCAGACAATCAGAGGGATTTGAAGGAGCCCCATGCGTGGATGCCTAGTGGTTGTTATGCTTCTCATGAGTGTCCTATTTATTAGTCCACAAACAGCCCTATGTCCCTTGATGAGGGTTATTAGGTTGTGAATTTAACTGACTTTTTGCAGGGAATAGGTCTCATTGGAAATTCTGAGTACAAAATATAAATTCCGAGATTTCTGGTACTTATCTCTGGTAGGTTTCTGGTATTTAGGGCGTGTGGGGTATCATTTTCCACTAACTTTTCGTCGGTGAATCCAATGAAATGGGTCCTGGAACGATTGGCGCCTTCTGGATGAGGTTATGGGTCAAAATGGGTAGTTTTAGTTAGATACGCGAGAGTTTTGAGGCAAACTACAAAGGCGATACCTGTCTTTTGGTTGGTAACTCCTTGAATAATCAACCTATGTTTTCATGCAAACTCTCCGATTCGGCCCAAACTTTTTTTCTGGGCGTTTCAAGGTGACTAGATCAAACACGCTGCAAATTCCTTCATACGGGTTGGTTATTCTTCGGACCAGGCGCATGGAGACTCATTTAATCAACATGGGGAAAATTGAAACAGTGGGTGTGGCGGGTCCCGGACCCATTCCAATCGATTCAGGGTCCAAAATTTAGTGGAAAATGATATCCAACACGCCTAGGTACCAGAAATCTCGAAAACACACATTCGAAATGGGTAATAGGTACCCATTTCGACCCATAGCCTCACACAGAGGGCACCAATCCTACCGGAACCCATTTCATTGGATTCAGCTTCCAAAATTTAGTGGAAAATGATACCCCCACACGCCCTAAATACCAGAAATCTCAAAAACACATGTACAAAATGGGTAGATATATACCCATTTGGACCCATAACTTCTTCCGGTGGGCGCCAATCGTCCTGGGCCTCATTTCATTGGATTCAGCGTCCAAACGTTGGTGGAAAATGATTCCCCACTCGCCCTAGATCGCCAAAAATCTCGAATATCCATTTTTCGAAGTACACATTTTGACCCCTACCCCGCCCAAATTTGGTCCGTTCGGACTGAAAAGTTTCGAGGACCAACTAGAGCCGGGAACGTACCCCTGACGAAAATTCAAGTACTATAGGGGCATTTTATAGCCTCCTATCTAAGCTGGACTGTTTCAAGTGAAGGAAATGCACTAAAATCCCATAAAATCACAAGTTAGCTGATGTTGTTTCAGTGAGGCTTGAAATAGCTGTTTCCTTGACGAGCCTCAGGTATTTTAGGAGATTGAAATGTTATTTTATTTATTCAAATTGGTGTTCCAGTTACGGGTTCGGCGGAATGGGCTCCAGGGGTGGTTTCGGACCTGAGGACCCCTCGTCGCCATTTCAGACCGTCGAATCCATCGTCAGAACCATGTCTTCGTTGACAATGATGGTGGAGAGCACGTACCAGGTACTATGACCTCATTTAGTTGAATAATGTGTTCTCGGTTTACTTGCAATGAGTCTTTCTAATGTGCAGAAACCAGGAAACCAGGTATTCAAAACAGGATGAATTCAGAAGATGGGTTATTAGCGAAGCATAGTATTTCAGAGGGGAGCCAAGATGACAAGAACAAGAAGTGGCGTCCCAAGATGGCATGCATTTGAGTAGGAATCAAATCAGCTGAAACCACTGCCTTCCTGATGGGTAGTGAGGGCTAGTAATAATCTCCGAGAGTCAACTCAATATTCACAATATACTGGGTAGTATAATTATGAACACGAGATTGGCTATTCACGCCATTCCCAATGGTGAGAAGTCAACCAGGAAAATGGGAGGACATCTACCACTTTCATTTGGCAGCATCAAACTCTATGTCCCTTACCCATACATAATTGTCACAAGCTGCTTTCTTGCTTCAAAATAATTGCTACTTACTAACCTACTTATTCTCTTTTCAGAGCATGTACATGTCGTTCCGAGCCGTATTGGGCGTCGCTGACAACATGGACCGTCTCCGAAGAGTGGTTTTAGATGTATTTGGTAGTTTGACACTTTTCAAAACTGTCATTTGGTTCTTCAAGAAAATCCTCTACGTCCTCGGCCTCGTAAGTAGAACTGAACGAATCAATTATCATTCTCTTTCGTTAAATATTCCAACTATTAACATGACGTGCTCGGCAGATCCGCAATAACCCAATCAGAGAGAAGTTGTGGGAAGCAGCAGCAGCTGAAGTTGCTGGCGCCGGTTCACAAAGTCCCAAACGTCGCACGTGGCCACTGATCGCCTTCATCAGCCTCATGTTGGGAGGCCCTTACATTCTCTACAAGCTCGCCGACCCGCCAGCCGATTCTAAGGGTGTGTTGAGATCTAATTATTTATTTTCGTTACATAAAAAAGGGCCTACTTGATCATTAATGACGTCAACGTTATTGATTTCTCAGATTTCGATCCTAACCAAGAAGGAGGAGTGAAATGTATCGCTCTCTTCAATTTTGATACTAACCGAAAAGGTAAGTTATTTTTATTATTATCTTTTTAAAGAGCTAAGAAATTATTCATCCCATAATATTGGCGGATTATTGGAGCTTCAGCCACAAGATGACCAGGCGTTCTTCGAAATAAACGCTCTATTCAGTAGAAAATGCTGCAAATTTCATCGCAGGTTGGTTATTCCTCGGACCAGCAGCATAGAGACATTCCAATAGAATCAGGGTGCAAAATTTAGTGGAAAATGATACCCCACACGCCTAGGTATCAGAAATCTCGAAAACACGCATTCAAAATGGGTAGATGGACACCCATTTAGAATCATAACCTCTTTCAGTGGGCACCAATCGTCCGAAAATCTCGGATAAACATTTTTTGAAATACACATTTTACCCCTACCCCACCCTATTTGGTTTGATGGGGCTGTAGAGTTTCAAGGACCAACTAAACCAGGGTCCCTGGTCAACATTTTGGGTTTTGATTGGTTATTCCTTGAATGTTTTCATGCAAAATGTCAATCTTTCTGGCCGTTTCAAGGTGTCTAGATCAAAATTCGCAAATGTCCGTCCTGATATACCTGCGCTAGACTGTTCCTGAGGCCATGTGGCCCATTACAGTCTATCCCAGTCGTGTTTTCCCTTTTTCTTTTCTTTGCGCTAGATCATCTGGGAGCCCCGCTCTATGGCTCCATGGCTTCCCCGTATATCAGGTACCCCACCCTCTTCCGGCGTCCGCCTGCCTGTGGCAGCCCAGGGTGGATCTCGTGGAGGTGCCGGGTTTTCCAAGGGGTCTTTTAGTTCAATCTTTTGCTCTGCTAGGCCTCCGTACTAACGCGCCTCTTCTTGTGCTTGCGGTCTCCCATCATTGGCATGTAATGAGCTTTAGGGTGGGGGTGGCTGTGGAGCTGTTGGGACTTAGTGCTTAATGTGGTGGTGGCGGCACTTACTCGCCACACTACTGGGCTTCACTGAACGTACAGGCATTTTGTAGGGGTACCTAAATAGGAAAACACCCCACCTGTGTCCTCCACTCCAGTTCATTCTTCACCCTTTTCTTCGTGCTCCACAGTCCTGCGAAGGAGTCCTTTGCTAAAACGCTGTAGGTAGGGCAAGTACTAGGATATTCCTCCCCTGCCTGGATAAAAACCTAAATTTAACTATGCCTAGCCTAAAAAATTATCACAGGTGCATATCACATTTTATTTTAAAGACTAGGGGGGGAAGAGAGTACTTGTTATTCCTCCTTCCCCTAAGGCTTAGGCCTAGACCATCCCTGAGCAAATGTCCGTCCTGATATACCTGCGCTAGACTGTTCCTGAGGCCATGTGGCCCATTACAGTCTATCCCAGTCGTGTTTTCCCTTTTTCTTTTCTTTTCTTTGCGCTAGATCATCTGGGAGCCCTGCTCTATGGCTCCATGGCCTCCCCGTACATCAGGCACCCCACCCTCTTTCGGCGTCCGCCTGCCTGTGGCAGCCCAGGGTGGATCTCGTGGAGGTGCCGGGTTTTCCAAGGGGTCTTTTAGTTCAATCTTTTGCTCTGCTAGGCCTCCGTACTAACGCGCCTCTTCTTGTGCTTGCGGTCTTCCATCATTGGCATGTAATGAGCTTTAGGGTGGGGGTGGCTGTGGAGCTGTTGGGACTTAGTGCTTAATGTGGTGGTGGCGGCACTTACTCGCCACATTACTGGGCTTCACTGAACGTACAGGCATTTTGTAGGGGTACCTAAATAGGAAAACACCCCACCTGTGTCCTCCACTCCAGTTTATTCTTCACCCTTTTCTTTGTGCTCCACAGTCCTGCGAAGGAGTCCTTTGCTAAAACGCTGTAGGTAGGGCGAGTACTAGGATATTCCTCCCCTGCCTGGATAAAAACCTAAATTTAACTATGCCTAGCCTAAAAAAAAAAAAAAATTATCACAGGCGCATATCACATTTTATTTAAAAGACTAGGGGGGGAAGAGAGTACTTGTTATTCCTCCTTCCCCAAAGGCTTAGGTCTAGACCAACCCTGAGCACACCCACCACCTGGCCGGTAGGGAGGGGGATAAATCCCCGCCAGCCAGCCGAGCCCACCCTTCCTAAAGTGGCCCTCCTGGTTCCCGTCTTGTAGGGTTTCCCCGTACTGCAGGGTGTTACTAGCCCAGAAGAGCCGACAGCCCAGGAAAAAAAAAAAATAAATAAATAAAATAAATAAATAAATAAATAAAATTAAAATCAATAAATAAGGTCCCTGTGCCAGGCACAGAAATAACCAAACCTAACCAATATGCTGCCTCCCCAGAGACTGGCAGGGTCCCCCAACCAGCGACACAAACACTTACTAATACTAATATCACGTCGCTTAACCTATACACATCCAGTCACATATATTCACATTCACCCAGATGAATAAATATAGAGGCAAACATACTGGGGAGAGGAGAGTACTGGTATAATTTCCTCCCTCTCCCTTCTAAAAGAACCTATCCTATGAATAAAACCTACGTAAAAACAAAACCCTTTATTGATGGCAATTCGTCGCTCTACCTCATGACGTGGACTCCTTCGCCTCTTAGTGCAGCCCAGGCCAACGCAAACTTTCTGAATGCCCCAAATTTCTGGCACGTGTCAACCAGTTCAGAGAGTTCGCCTGTCGTGTCAGCCCAGCAAATGTCCGTCCGCCGTCCACGTCGATTTCTGTAGTAGAAAATTTTCTAAAAATCTGAAATTTTGGTCAGGGATCCGTTTCTAGCTGTAGTTGGTCCTGGAAACATTTCAGCCCGATCGGACCAAATTTGGGCGGGGTAGGGGTCAAAATGTGAATTTCAAAAAATGGATTTTCGAGATATCTGGTACCTAGGCGTGTGGGGTATCATTTTCCACTAAATTTTGGACCCTGAATCCATTGAAATTGGTCCCGGAACGATTGGAGCCCTCTGGATGAGGTTATGAGTCAAAATGGGTACCTATCTACCCACTTTGAATGTCTGTTTTCGAGATTTTCGGTACTCAGGCGTGTGGGGTATCATTTTTTACTAAATTTTGGACCCTGAATTAATTGGAATGGCTCCTGAACCCGCCACACCCACTGTTTTCCCCATTTTGAATCTCCATGCGCCTGCTGCAATTCAAGGAATAACCAACAACAATTATCATCAAGGCATAAAATGATCTATCCTATAATTCATGTGTTTTTACAGGTGAATTGCCTTTCCGCTGTGGTGAGCTCCTGATCCGCCACCCAACACCAATGGGCGGTTGGGTTAAGGCGATGAACAAAGCTGGTCAAACTGGCCTTGTCCCTGCTGACCGTCTCAAACCAAGTGAGTAATCTCTCCAAAATAGGTGCCATTTTGATGAGGTTTTCTCTTATTTTGGTCTAAAATTGTTGAAACAAAACTCATGTTCTCACAAAGGAACCAACAGTCCTTGACGTACAGGCAATGGGAAGGCCAAAATGTATGCAAATTGCTCCAAAAATTTAGATTGCTTCCTGAGAATAGTAAGATTTGAATATGAGGATTTGTGCTTGGAACTTGGCCCCTTGGCTCTGGGGATTGAGGGTAGTACACCACACAACCCCCCCCCCCCTCCCCAAATTGTATCTTAAGGCCGTTCCAGGCGCTCCTTTTTCCACCACGACTTGAGTTTGCGCAGACTTGCTGATGGACAAGACGGTATGAAAACGTAGCTACTAGTTTCGTGTGATATCGCCATGGAGAATGTTCTCCTGTCGTCAATTTTTGCTGTCTGGGTATTTATAGGCTTGCAGATATCCTCTACTCCAGCCCCAGATCAAATGGATTTGATCAACTCTCTATTCTTTCCCTTTACAAGTTCTTTTCTCTTTAAATTCTCTTGCTTTTCTTTTTCTTCTCTCTCTTTCTCTTCCTTTGCAAGTTGACCTTGTTCTTTCTTCTTCTTCATTTCTTTCTCCTGTAATTCCTGTTTTATTTTAATTTCCTGCTTCTCTTTTTCTTGTTTTTCCTGATCCAATTTCTGCTGTTCCTCTTTCAATTCCTTTTCTTATGGTTAAATTTGAGTCAATATGCATCTCAACGCTTCAGCTGATAGATAGCAGAGTTTTCTCTTTCTCATCCATGGTTTTCGTTGGCGCTGGGCCCATAACCTGTCTTGGAATATTTCACTTCTCTTCATTTCTTTTAAGGGTACCGGTGACCCAAAATGACCATTTTTTTTTTTTTTTTTGCATAAAAAAAAACTAGAGAATCTGCTGAAAATTTTGATATATTACATTCAATTATTTGGATAAAGGATACCTTCACAATTGACGTCTGAACTAATGACCGCCCGCTTCGTACGCTGCGAAAACGTACGCGCTCCTTTCTCGCCTTGTCCGATGGCGCGCATAGCGTAGATTAGGCGTACATTCACATCGTGAAATTTCGTTTCAGGTAGAGTATTTGCATTTGAATAGAATGCAGAATAGGAGCAATCAGAACACAACACTGAAATGTTCACAGCTAAACCTGTGTGCTCACCACTATCATCAATCAATGACTCATCTCACCACCACATTCAGGGCCCATCCGATTTCTTCTGAATCCATGGCGGAATTCTTTTCTGCTTCTTGAAAATGGTAGCAGAACCTCTCGGCATTCTCAAAATGAATTAGGTTCGAGAGAACAACTAGAAAATCCGAGAGAAAAACTGCGAAAAATAGTAAAACTGCGAAACAGCGACGGCGAGACGGGAAAAGTAAACAAACCATCAAAAAGAAAACAAATTTCAGCCACTACCGGTTTTTAGCGTGATATCGTCTCTTCTTCTCTTACTCTTCTTCATCTTCAGTGTATTATTTCTTCTACCTGAGCTCCAACCGGAAAAACACTGCGCATTGAAAGGTGGGACGAGTTGCGAGCGGACGAGTGAGCGTAACGGGCTGAGTAGAGCCGTCTGTCTTTGTCTCTGTTTTTCTCGAAACACGTTTTTTCACCTTCCGAATAGAGTTTCCCAGGAATGAGTGGACGGATTTTCGTTTTCTTTTTTTTGTTTAGTTCAGAATGGAAAAAGGAACAAACGAATGTATGGAATTTCGTAAATCATGGGATTTGGTAATGTGACATCCCCTCAAAGTTAAGAGTAGCTGAATACAGCCAAAATAGTTCTTTCTTTAGCCAACCAACAGTATGTTGATGAAGCAAAAACAAATCCTTACATTTGTTTGTCCACAACCATTCGAGGAACAACTGGAAAAAGTTTGGGACTGATCGGATGAGGAATAAGGTCAGGAATCAAAATAGAATGATGCGCGGAGAGCTTGGCTTATCTCTCAATTTCAGACGCTTTCTGTTGGTCATAATCAAAATGTTCTTTCAAAGGCGTGTTCAGGACAGAATTACGAATCAGTTAAAAGGAATCTGATCATTTTTAGTCATCCATTGGGGACAGGGCGAGAGTTGAAAGCCAGGTTGCGCCGCGGTAGCGCGCTTCCTTCACGGGTACCCTTAAGGCGATATTAGAATATATGTTTGCACCACTTGGTTGATGTTTTCGGAAATTGAAGTTGGCTTGAGTCCTGTTAAGTAGTAAAAACTCTAAACTAGCGTTATTTGGTCAATGCTGTACGTATGCTGTAATGCAGTCCAATGCAGTGAATACATAATCCGTCCAACTATGAGCTTGAAAAACAGCTTCCTCTACTAGGCCATCTAAATTGCCTCTAAACTTATGACTTGATACCTTCCTTGATTCATATCGTCTTTTTGAAGGAATTGTGACAGTTTTCTTATAAACAATTATCTTTTATTTCCCTACTACAACTTTTCATTAGCGCAGCACAAACCATAAAGAGTATAAGTTTTCCTTAACGACAAGACGCGATACGCAGTCACCTGTGTGTGGTGATCGAGTTCCCTTATTCTTATTCTACTTCGGTTCTTCCCACTACACTTATGGTGCTAGTGATTTTACCTGTACAGCACTAGTGCTGTACCAAGAAGTGTCCCAAGTACTGGCAATGATAAAGAATGTTTTGAGGATGTTTGTGCTGGTATGCGAGCTAGTAAAAACAAATGCTATTTTTGTGGATTTGATCGGCACCCTAGATCATCATGCCCTGCTTGTGAATCAGAATGTGGGAAGAACCGAAGTAGAATAAGAATAAGGGAACTCGATCACCACACTGTGTACCACATAAGTCAACAAAAACTAGTGAATTTGCTATGCCACCTATTGGTTGTGTGGTGAAGGCACCAGAACTGAATATTAAAAGCTAGGAGGTCCTTGAGCGAGCAGTGAAGCCTCTGAAAGGCACACTATTGAGGAGGAATGGGGTTTCCAGGGATCTTGCTCCTGCTCAGGACGTTGCAACACAGTACCTGAACGTCCTTGTGTTCATCACTGCATTATCTTTTTTTTTCGGAGGAAGGTGAGGAAAATCTTTATATATCGGGGGACTGCAACCAAAGACCCGGGCATGGGGAGATTTTTACCCACTAAAAACCTCACCTCCTTTTCCCACGTTGGGGTCCAGCCCGGAACTGTTTGACACATTACTTCAGGCTTGGTTCTGATTTCTGCCTGCTAGCTGGTCCCGTTTGCCTGCAGATCCCGTTGCCGGGCCCTTTCCTCGACGAGCTTGCCTTCCAGGGTGTTTTGGATGTACCCTGCCACGGGTTCCACTTTGACTTGCTCTCGAGCATCCTGGTCATCATGTCCTCGGGGTGGAAAGGCTGGTCATTTCTAGCTCCCTTGCAACTTGCCATCGCTCTCTCTCCCACCTCTCGCATTCGAAGAATGTGTGTGGAGCGCTGCCCTCTTTGTTGGTGCAATGTAGGCATCCTGGAGATTCCACAATACGCATCCTATGGAGATACTGATAGATCATCCCGTGACCCGAGAGGAACTGCGTTATATGATGGTAAACTTCACCGTGTTTCCTCTCCAGCCCGGAACTGTTTGGCACATTACTTCAGGCTGGGTTCCGATTTCTGCCTGCTAGCTGGTCCCGTTTGCCTGCAGATCCCGTTGCCGGGCCCTTTCCTCGACGAGCTTGCCTTCCAGGATGTTGTGGATGTACCCTGCCACGGCGTTCCACTTTGACTTGCTCTTGAGCATCCTGGTCATCATGTCCTCGGGGGTGGGAAGGCTGGTCATTTCTAGCTCCCTTGCAACTTGCCATCGCTCTCTCTCCCACCTCTCGCATTCGAAGAATGTGTGTGGAGCGCTGCCCTCTTTGTTGGTGCAATGGAGGCATCCTGGAGATTCCACAATACGCATCCTATGGAGATACTGATAGATCATCCCGTGACCCGAGAGGAACTGCGTTATATGATGGTAAACTTCACCGTGTTTCCTCTCCAGCCCAGAACTGTTTGGCACATTACTTCAGGCTGGGTTCCGATTTCTGCCTGCTAGCTGGTCCCGTTTGCCTGCAGATCCCGTTGCCGGGCCCTTTCCTCGACGAGCTTGCCTTCCAGGGTGTTTTGGATGTACCCTGCCACGGCATTCCACTTTGACTTGCTCTCGAGCATCCTGGTCATCATATCCTCAGGGGTGGGAGGGCTGGTAATTTCTAGCTCCCTTGCAATCAGCCATCTCTCTCTCCGACCTCTCGCATTCGAAGAATGTGTGTTGAGCGCTGTCCTCTTCGTTGGTGCAATGTAGGCATCCTGGAGATTCCACAATACGTATCCTACGGAGATACTGATAGAACATCCCGTGACCCGAGAAGAACTGCGTTATATGATGGTTAACTTCACCGTGTTTCCTCTCCAGCCAGGAACTATCGTTCGATAGAAAGCTTTGGTTCGTGATCAGGTCCGGATAAACAGAACAATCGAGTAGTTTTATGGATAAAATACGCTTTATTTCCATTTTCATCAATAAAATTAAACATTACTTTGCCTTAGACGGCAGTTTTGAACAACTCTCATCATAAAACTGTTAAAATCCTAATCACCCGTCCCCAAAAGAAAAATACAAAGCCAACAAGATATTTTTGAGATCCCCCAAATGGCTGGAACATAGATTCCCCAACTTATACCTACTCAAAATGTTCCCCAGTTTTTATTAATAATAATATTGGCACTTATTTCCTAATTCATAACTAACGTAAGACGTTAGGAAAATACGAGCTTCAAGCAACGGAGTTACACTTTTGAATAAAAACGGAGCCGAACATACATGAACGTACATGCTGGCGGAAAGATACATGTTTCACTCAGTTCCAAATCCGAGTTTAGGCACTTATTTGATCCTAAAACTATTATTAGATTATTTAAGTAGCAACATATGAACATTTCAACTTTGTTTTCAATTCGGTTGCCTTTTACTGTTTCCAAAATGGCTTCCGTTAAGGCAGCAATATTCTCGCATACATGAAATTCTGATCTGAAATTTAATTTATTTAAAGTGAGGTAACTTGTGAAGACCATAGGCGGTTAAATTGATTTTGCATTGTAATGAATTGGTTTGGTAGTTTCTTCAGACTCAACAGTTCGGTCAGGAGCAATACTGGTCGTTTTGGTTGGTTATTTTTTGAATAATCTATGTTAAATAAATTAAACTAAGTTAAATAAATATGTCTTCAAGCAGAAAGTCAATCTCTCCGATTAGGCCCAAAAAAAATTTCTGGGCGTTTCAAAGTGTCTAGATCAAAATTAGCAAATGTCCGCCGTCCACGTCGATTTCGGTGGTAGAAAATTTTCTAAAAATCTGAAATTTTGGTCAGGGACCCGTTTATGGCTATCATATACCACAAAATTTTGGACGCTGAATCCATAATGGGTCCCGGATCGATTGGCGCCCTCTGGATGAGGTAATGGGTCAAAATGGGTACCTACTGACCCATTTCGAATGTCTGTTTTCGAGATCTCTGGTACCTAGGCGTGTGGGGTATCATTTTCCACTAAATTTTGGACGCTGATTTTAATTAAATGAATCCCGAAACGATTGGCGCCCTCTGGATGAGGTTATGAGACAAAATGGGTACCTATCTACCAAATTCGAATGTCTGTTTTCGAGATCTTTGGTACCTAGGCGTGTGGGGTATAATTTTCCACTAAATGTTGGACCCTGAATCGATTGGAATGGGTCCGGGACCCGCCACACCCACTGTTTTCCCCATTTTCAGAAAATGAGTCTCCATGCGCCTGCTCCGAGGATTTACAACGTATTTAGTTTACAAACCGGAAAAAGATTTTACCGCACTAAGAGATCTCCCTAAATAGAAACAACTTGAGCGACTTTTGAGAAATAATACTCAACGTAATTAATGATATCATATCTCGCTAAAAAGGAATCTAAACCGCTCCATTAAGTTCAATGTTCAGTAAAATTCTTACAGTACATATGGGAGCTAAACATGGCAGGAAAAGAGGTTTGATACTCCGTACTGGTAAAAAGTTGTCATCTTTTGTCTAAAATAGCAGAGGAAGCACTCGAATTTTCAGTTCTATTCACAAGTGACGCAAACTCCAGAGGAGTTGTTGATATTTTTCAACATTCACTCGCTTGATGACGTTGGTATTGTGCTTGTTCGAGTTGAGATGGTCGATCACTATTTGCCCTCTCGTGTGGTATCCAGCCAACTCGACCGACGCATGAAGACTAGATCTTTCTGCGACTAGTTCAGGATGAGAGACTATGGCGGCTAACAGCTGATCACACGAGACGTACGTGTATCCGAGCCTCTCCAGTCGATTTAAAATGGGCCCTTCGATCAAATTCATGAATTTGAAAACGGGTCCACAATCCTTCCCCAAGCTCAATCTCCATTCCTGAGAAAATTTAAAAAAAAAAACGTCAAAATTAGAGAAATTGCACATAATCCTCCATGGACATGATTTTTTGAGAAGATAACAATAATGTTTAGCAACTTACAAATGGCACATTAGTCCCGATACAAGTCTCCCAGGGAAGAATTGTACTTTTGTCTTCCATTTCTCCCAGGACGATGTAAGCAGCTTCAGGATCAGTATGGAAATTAAATTCCGCACATCGTGTCGTATTGCCAGTAGCTGTAACCGAAGAAACAATGTAAATATGTAAATTGGTAGACCCATAGAGGTGACTCAGGTTTCATTGTGACAAAGTGTTCAACTTCAGGAGCACATGAAAGTCTTAGTTACACATCATCTCATAAGATCACAAAAGACATCACATACGTTACGTGACTGGAACGAGGCACAGAAAAGCTGCAAATTCATTCACAGGGGTTGGTTATTCCTCGGACAAGGAGCATGGAAGCTCATTCCAATCGATTTTGGGTCCAAAATTTAGTAGAAAATGATACTCCACACGTCAAGGTACCATAAATCTTGAAAACACACTATCGAAATAAGCAGATAGACACACATTTTGACCCATAACCTCTTCCAATGGACGCCAATCGTTTCAGGACCCGTCCCATTAGATTCAGCGTCCAAAATATAGTGGAAAATGATACCCCACAGGTCTTGGTACCAGAAATCTCGAAAACACATATTCAAAATGGGTAGATACCCGTTTCGGCCCATAACATGTTACGGTAGGTGCCAATCGTTCTGGGACCCATTTCATAGGATTCAGCGTCCAAAATTTAGTGGAAAATGATACCCCACTCGCCCAGATCGCCGAAAATCCATTTTTCAAAATACACATTTTGATCCCTACCCCGCCCGAATTTGGCCCAATCGGGCTGAACAGTTTTGAGGACCAACTAGAGCCAGAAACGGGCCCCTGACCAAAATTTCAGATTTTTAGAAAATTTTCTACTACCAAAATCAGCGAGGACAGCAGATGAACATATGCTTATTCTGATCTAGGCACCTTGAAACGCCTTGACTTTCTGCAAGAAAACATGGGTTGCTTATTCAAGGAATAACCAACCAAAAATGTCACATTATTGGATTTGTCCAAATTTTCTGGTGCTGAAATTCGACAGGGTGTGATTCTATGACGGAGACTGCTGATCAATACTCGTATGAGATCTGCTCAACCATCCAATTTCTTTGAATATTGATAGGTTTGTAGTACTGACCGGTGTAATTTCCACCCATTATGAAGATATGCTTGACATTTTCGACGAAATCAGGATAAGTCTTGATTGCCAAAGCAACATTCGTTAAGGGACCACAGCAGACCAGCTCTACTTCGCCTGAAAATATTAAAACATGGCATTTTGGTGATGATAACTTTTGTAATTGCACTATATCGACCAACCTGACGGTAAATGATGCCATGAACTCACCTGCACGTTCTTTGGTGATTCGATACAAAGCGTGAATTGCATTCTCTTCTTGAAGTTTTGGGACGTCTTTGATTTTTGGAAGTTCCACGTCACCGAAGCCATTTCGGCCATGGAAGAATTGCAAGTCGTCAGAGAGTCCTGGACTTTTTTCGGGTGGAATCAATTCGGCTCGGGCTCCTCTAAATACTGGAATCTGCGGAGTGTTGTGGTGAAAATTGAATTGAGTACTTACTTAAGGTAGATTACAAATTTGGGTAAATCTATACATCAGTGCACTCTAGAGATGGGCAAAGTAGTTTATTGAACTGAACTATCTCTTCTTAGTTCGTTCACTAAAGTGAACTAGTTCAAGGAACAAGTTCAATTGAACTATCTAGTTCAAATTTTTAAATTAATGCGTGATTGACTACATTTAGCAGTTTAGTTTCATTGCACTGCACTGTTGCACCTCTAGACCAGATCAAGTTAACAAGTCGAAATAGCTTCCAGTTATTATTTAAACTAAAGATAAGTTTATAATGAAACTTGTTAACAAGACAAAATAGCAATAAGCTACAATAAGTTTATCAGAAACAAACAGGTCATCGAAACTGGGCCTGTTTGATAGGAATTGAGAGAATAACAATCATGATTCCTCACTTACGAAAAATTATTTAAATTGCTTAATATTATTTATGTATTGACAATGCCATGAATCACAGCATGGCGAACTATTTTCACGACTTCTCAACCGAATGGACGAACTATTTTGATTTTGAACGCCTAGTGACTATATTACTGGTGACTATTTCTTATTTCTAATGAAGTTGGTGACAAACGCCAGCTAGTTCAGACTACCATGCCAAGCCGAACTGAACTGTAGTTCGCCTGAACGACCGACTGATGTGAATAGTTCACACTCTGGAGCAGTTCATTTGAACCAGTTCGTTCGCAAACTACACATCTCTAGTGCACGCACCCCGAGAAATCTATATAGCGTTACAATTGATACATCGCTCTACAGCCATGTCCCCTTGGTAAGACATTTCCACAATTTTTAAGAGATTCCCGCAATTTTCTAGATATACGCGTCATTCCATGAACTCTATCATCAAAAATAGAGAAGCGAAATAAATAAATAAAACTATATTTAAACAAATGATAAACGCTGCAAATTCTTACACACGGGTTGGTTATTCCTCGGACCAGGCGCATGGAGACTCATTTCATCAACATGGGGGAAACAGTGGGTGTGGCGGATCCCGGACCCATTCCAATCGATTCAGGATCCATAATTTAGTGGAAAATGATACCCCAGACACCTAGATTGCATATCTCAAAAATCCATTTCTCGAAATTAACATTTTGACCCCTACCCCGCCCAAATTTGAATCATCCTAGTTCGAGATATCGATTTTTAAGGGTGCGTGCACTGATTTATAGATCAGCCCTGATTTCTTTAAATAAGTGATAATCAGAGCTCGAATAGTCTCCTATTTGAAAACTATCCCGCGATTTTCTCCCACCAGACCGCCAATTATATTTGTTTTGCCAGCGACAGGTGTTATATTACAGGTCGCCAGTTCTTCATATTTACACCTTTTATTTCATATACGACCTTTCACCAGGGCCAGGCCTGGCATCATCAGCACCCTCGTATTGGCAACTGGTCTCCAAGGCCCTATAGGATGATATACTGATTGCCATTAGTTTTTTAGGCGTGTAGTCTAACAATCAGATGTCGATTTAGCAGGCTTACCTTCTAAGCCCTAGTCATTCTTTATTGATACATTAATTATTCTCATCCTGAGGTTATGGTAAGTGTCTTCTATCACTTCCTTTACTTCAGGGATGTCCAAATCACGGTGCAGCACTGAATTTCGTGCAAACCAAGGAGCTGACGTGATCATTCTCAAGGCTTTGTTTTGTTGAACTTGAATTCTCTTAATTTGAGTTTCACTTGCTGGTCCATAGAAGCCTGAGGCATACCTATTGCCAAATTGGCCGGACGAGGGTGACTACACGGAGTAGACTACACTGACTGTTAAGGTACACCCCTAAAAAACTAATGACGATCTGTAGATCATCCTATAGGGCCTTGGAGACCAGTTGCCAACACGAGGGTGACTGATATTGCCAGGCCAGGCCCTGGCGAAACGTCGTATATGAAATAAAAGGTGTTATATTAACATAATTTATATTACAACTACGAGGGTGGATCGATAAGTTTCCAACCTGACCAAGAAAAACAACGTTTTTATGCATTTTTTTTTTTTTTTTAATTTCTCAACATAATCTCCTTCAAGGCTGATTGATACATTTCTCATAGCGGTGTTCTAGTCTAGTAATGCCATCTCTATAGACTGACTCGTGAAGCTCCTCAAAATACCCATTTACAGCTTCGATTACTTCTTCATTGTCCGCAAATCTCTTACCGCCAAGCCATTTTTTGAGGTTAGGAAACAGAAAATAGTCACTCGGGGCTAGGAGCCAGTCTAGTAATGCCATCTCTATAGACTGATTCGTCAAGCTCCTCAAAATACCCATTTACAGCCCCGATTACATCTTCATTGTCCGCAAATCTCTTACCGCCGAGCCATTTTTTGAGGTTAGGAAACAGAAAATAGTCACTCGAGGGCTAGGGGCTAGTCTAGTAATGCCATCTCTATAGACTGATTCGTCAAGCTCCTCAAAATACCCATTCACAGCCCCGATTACATCTTCATTGTCCGCAAATCTCTTACTGCCAAGCCATTTTTTGAGGTTAGGAAACAGAAAATAGTCACTCGGGGCTAGGGGCTAGTCTAGTAATGCCATCTCTATAGACTGACTCGTCAAGCTCCTCAAAGTACCCATTCACAGCCCCGATTACATCTTCATTGTCCGCAAATCTCTTACCGCCAAGCCATTTTTTGAGGTTAGGAAACAGAAAATAGTCACTCGAGGCTAGGGGCTAGTCTAGTAATGCCATCTCTATAGACTGATTCGTCAAGCTCCTCAAAATACCCATTTACAGCCCCGATTACATCTTCATTGTCCGCAAATCTCTTACTGCCAAGCCATTTTTTGAGGTTAGGAAACAGAAAATAGTCACTCGGGGCTAGGGGCTAGTCTAGTAATGCCATCTCTATAGACTGATTCGTCAAGCTCCTCAAAATACCCATTCACAGCCCCGATTACATCTTCATTGTCCGCAAATCTCTTACCGCCGAGCCATTTTTTGAGGTTAGGAAACAGAAAATAGTCACTCGAGGCTAGGGGCTAGTCTAGTAATGCCATCTCTATAGAATGATTCGTCAAGCTCCTCAAAATACCCATTTACAGCTTCAATTACTTCTTCATTGTCCGCAAATCTCTTACCGCCAGCCCATTTTTTTGAGGTTAGGAAACAAATATAGTCACTCGAGGGCTAGGGGCTAGTCTAGTAATGCCATCTCTATAGACTGATTCGTCAAGCTCCTCAAAATACCCATTTACAGCTTCAATTACTTCTTCATTGTCCGCAAATCTCTTACCGCCAAGCCCATTTTTTGAGGTTAGGAAACAGAAAATAGTCACTCGGGCTAGGGGCTAGTCTAGTAATGCCATCTCTATAGACTGATTCGTCAAGCTCCTCAAAATACCCATTTACAGCTCCGATTACATCTTCATTGTCCGCAAATCTCTTACCGCCGAGCCATTTTTTGAGGTTAGGAAACAGAAAATAGTCACTCGAGGCTAGGGGCTAGTCTAGTAATGCCATCTCTATAGAATGACTCGTCAAGCTCCTCAAAATACCCATTTACAGCTTCAATTACTTCTTCATTGTCCGCAAATCTCTTACCGCCAACCCATTTTTTGAGGTTAGGAAACAGAATATAGTCACTCAGGGCTAGGGGCTAGTCTAGTAATGCCATCTCTATAGACTGATTCGTCAAGCTCCTCAAAATACCCATTTACAGCCTCAATTACATCTTCATTGTCCGCAAATCTCTTACTGCCAAGCCATTTTTTGAGGTTAGGAAACAGAAAATAGTCACTCGGGGCTAGGGGCTAGTCTAGTAATGCCATCTCTATAGACTGATTCGTCAAGCTCCTCAAAATACCCATTCACAGCCTCGATTACATCTTCATTGTCCGCAAATCTCTTACCGCCGACCCATTTTTTGAGGTTAGGAAACAGAAAATAGTCACTCGAGGCTAGGGGCTAGTCTAGTAATGCCATCTCTATAGACTGACTCGTCAAGCTCCTCAAAATACCCATTTACAGCTTCAATTACTTCTTCATTGTCCGCAAATCTCTTACCGCCAACCCATTTTTTGAGGTTAGGAAACAGAATATAGTCACTCGGAGCTAGATCAGGAGAGTAGGCAGGGTGCGGCATCATTTCAAACTTCAGATCGTTGATTTTAGCCTGCGTTATCGTGATGGAACAAGATAGATGAGGAGCTTGACGAATCAGTCTTGAGAGATGGCATTACTAGACTAGAACACCGCTATAAGAAATGTATCAGTCTTAAAGGAGATTATGTTGTGAAATTTAAAAAAAATTCATAAAAACGTTGTTTTTCTTGGTCAGGCCGGAAACTTATCGATCCACTCTCATATTACAACTATACCTGAAAGTGCAAAGTATTTTTTACCTCAGTTCTCTTCAATTCAGCCAAAAATCGAAGGTTGTTTTGGCACACGCAATCCAAAGATGTGTTACCGTTGACGCAAGTCAGGGCAAGGACTTGGACATCAGGATTAGCATGAAGTAAAACAAGTATGGCCCATGCATCGTCAATACCGGCGTCGTTGTCCACGATGACGTAACGAGTCATGATTTTCAGAACACCTATTTATAGAAAATGACGATTAATGGAGGTTTTAACTTATAATGCTGCCTTAAATTAATCCTCAACTAGGCCTGATGTTACTAATTAAGGAGAGTTCTTGTAAAGTGGTCTTCAAGCCTTTTGGTTGGGTTTAGGATGATTTGGTTATTCCTTGAATAATCAACCTATGTTTCCATGCAAAAAGTCAATCTCTCCTATTCGTCCCAAAATGTTTATCTGGACGTTTCTAAGTGTCTAGATCAATCCTCGAACCAGGCGAATGGAGATTCATCTCATCAACATGGGGAAAATGGGGGGAACAGTGGGTGTGGCGGGTCCCAGACCCATTCCAATCAATTCAGGGTCCAAAATTTAGTGGAAAATGATACCCCCACGCCTAGGGCCCCCGAAATCTTGAAAACCACATATACAAATGAGTATAATAGGCACCCATTTTGACCCATAACTTCTTTGTTTGGGTTGCCAATCGTTCATGGCCCATTCCAATCGATTCAGCTGTCCAAAATTTAGTGGAAAATGATACCCCACACGCCTAGATCACCAAAAATCTCGAAAATCCATTTTTCGAAATTCACATTTTGACCCCTACCCCGCCCAAATTTGGTCCGATCGGGTTGAAAAGTTTTGAGGACCAACTAGAGCCATGAACAGACCCCTGACCAAAATTTCAGATTTTTAGAAAATTTCCTACGGACGGACATTTGCTAATTTTGATCTAGACACCTTGAAACGCCCAGAAAAAAATTTTGGCCCAAATTTTGGACAAGGTAGGGGTCAAAATGTGCATTTAGAAAAATGGATTTTCGAAATTTTTGGCAATCTAGGGCGTGTGGGGTATCATTTTCCGCTAAATTTTGGACGCTGAATCCAATGAATAGGTTCCCGTAACGATTGGTGCCCTCTGGATGAGGTTATGGGTCAAATGGGTATCTATCTACCCATTTTGAATATGTATTTTCGAAATATTCCTGCTACCTAGGCGTGTGGGGTATCATTTTCCACTAAATTTTGGACCCTGAATCGATTGGAATGGGTCCGGGACCCGCCTACACCCACTGTTTCCCCCATTTTTCCCATGTTCAAGAAATGAGTCTCCATTCGCCTGGTCAGAGGAATAACCAACCCCCGTAAATGAATTTGCAGCGCGACTTTTGACTTTTTGAATGAGAACATAGGTTGATTATTCAAGGAATAACCAATCAAAATGGCCCAACCAGCTCAAAATCTGTAATATCTGTGCTTTCATCAAGCGCTACTGAATAAAAAAGAAACGTTGAAGCACGGTCTTGTTGTCTGAGATAGCCGCTCAATTCTTCTGGCAACTGTGACCCCGGTTAAACTAACCTTTTAAAACAAATGTTTTTGTGTCGGGCATAGAATTTCATCTGCCGACTCCATACTTAGCTTTACAAATTCGCCATCTGTGAGTGGCTTCAGGGCTGCAATTTAATTATTATCTCCTATTTGTTTGGGAACAAAATCATTCGGCGGGCCGCAAAAATATACACAGCGGGCCGCGGGTTAAAGACCACTGTCGTTATGTTTCTAGGGGAGAGAGAATTTTGTACTTTTGAGAAAGCTTTAGAAAATGTGTAACTCACCGTGATCACAAACTTAGCACAATTTAGCGCAACGAGGCCCGACGTACGCAAATTGTTCAGAAGGAATCTTATCGCTTATCGATAAGATGGCCGCAGCGTGCTAAAAGATAACAACGGACTCGGCCATGGGAGTTTTTTTTTTTTTTTGTAACGATCATTTTGGTATCGATACTCTGCTTTTGATACCGATACTGGTATCGGTAAAAGTAATCGGGATCGAAAAAAGTATCAAACAATAACAGTACCTGAAATTTTTGTTAAAAATTTCCAATTAAGAATCAAGAAGGCCTTAAGGTTGCTACACTTGTTTCGGCCACAACTTTGAGTATATACTTCGGGTGTATACCGTAGACTAAGGTATATGGGCCAGAAGTTTCGGAGTGGTTGCTATAAGGTTCTGATTTAGTGGGAGGAAAGTAGCGAAATTGAGTGAAAAACGTCAGTAAAACACATTCTGTGTTTCAATAATTTCGTCTGTATAAATGGTGGTAACCGGGGGCAAGCCCCCTGGCGAAACGCAGAGCGCCGTTTTGATTCGATACCGATATTGGTTGGTATCGATACCATTCTTTTGATACCGATACTAGTACTCATATCGATCATCCCCAGACTAGGGACATACCATATGATCGATATGAGTAAAGTATCGAATATTTCATTCGATACCAAGTACTTTTGGTATCGATACCACAGATTTGAGTATAAGTACTGGTATTGATACTTTGGCCAGTATCGAAAAAATTACAAATTGTCTGCGCAGTTCAAAACGTTGCAGATAAAACGTTTAGGCTGGACGCGAATTCGCGCGAAGAGGCGAAGAGAATCAAACATATTTGATTCCAAACGCGCGAACTGGCGAACCTGGCGATGGAAATCGATAAATCGATCATGGCGCTTGCAGTGGACGGGGTCCTATACGAATAATAGTGTTTGTTAAGAGGCGAACTCTTCGTTTGAAATCGCGTACTTCGCCTCTTCGCGCGAATTCGCGTCCAGTGGACGGCCAGCCTTAGAGATGTGCCGTACTAGCTTATCTTGTGGAACAGTTCCACATGAGACTGTTCCGCGCTGAGACTAGTCTCATATACCTGTTCCGGCGGAACAGTTAGGAACAGTCTGTTCCACGGGGTCTCATGATGATTGTTCTGCAAGTTTGACGACTCCGACGATGCAAGGTAATTCACGCCGATGCCCGTATAACGCACTAATTTAATACTAAAAATTATATATCTAAAAGTTATTTTGGGTAAATTGAATTAAAACAATTTTTAAAAAAATTAGAAATTGTTTTAATTATGTCAATTTTTTTACGTCAAATTATTCAAACTTAATTAGGTCTTGTTCAAAATCATAACAAAATAAATCTGACCGTAGTGACAGTTATTAAATCATCTTATGGTTAGCATTTAGGAACACAATTTCTTTAACTTTAATGCCAGTTTTGAAAGTAGTTTTGTAACTTAGCCTGGGAAAACCAAAAATTATGTGCCACGACGGACTCGTCTGTGTTGCTGTTTCTAACTAGTGCAAGTGCGAGAATTCTAGTAGTAGAGTGCGTATTCACTTATACTAGTTACGCCGCACTCTTCTAGTTGTCTGTGTTGCTGCTCCTAACTAGTGCGAGTGCGAGAGAATAGCATGCAGAGACAGCGAACTCGGGGTATCAGAACAGTTGGAACAGGCTATTCCACCCGACTGTTCCGGAACGGAGCTGTTCCAAATAGACCTGTTCCAATATACCTGTTCTGTTCTTTTCGGCACATTCATTCGGCACCTTGTAGATAGCTTCACACGTTTTGGGAATGATTTTACTTAACGCTTGTTTCGATATAATTGCTGTGAATTCCAGGTCTTTGTAACTTCTACCAGTTACCAAAAAATCTCAAAGTTGCTGTTAGCCTTTCATGTGCTGATACTGCTGTTCTCATACAACTATTTCTTCTTTGGTTGATATGCGGTTCCACCCAATTCCAATACATATATAAGTATATGTGGTCACAATGTCCATTTGCAAGCAGTTCCGCCCACTCATTAGGTTCATCACGTAATCACGCAGTAATTTGCCTTTGTAGAAGCCACTTCCGCGAACCACTTGAACGCCTGGGGTACTTCTGAGATGTCTCAAGTTTATAGGGTATAAAAATTGGTAACCTCTTTCGGGTTCTGAACTGAAAATTTTTATATCCTCTTCATAAATGGTTATTACCGTTGAAATAATAAATAATTCTGAAATATGTTAAAGTCGGTGCAGGCTACGTTGCGATATATCGTATATATCGCTGTCCAACGGGAAGGTTACGGTGCTAGTAAACAGGTCACCCTCGGGAGGGGTTCTAATTGACAAGTACCCTTTTTTTTTTTTTCAACAATACACATCGCGAAAATCGACCAGAGTAGTACCTCTAGGATATGTCTGTGCCATGTGGACGCTCTGCAAATTGCCATGTTTTCATTCCTTCTGAAGACTGCGCAGACAAAACGTTGTGCAAAACGGAGCGTGTGGACCGGTTTGATCGGGCTGAAAAGTTTTGAGGACCAACTAGAGCCAGAACCTAATCCCTGACCAATATTTATGATTTTTTTTTTTTTTTTTTTTTTTTTTTTTAATGTCTACTATTAAAAGGCATGGATGGCCTAGGGCGGACGGCCAATTGCATGAAAACATAGGTTTATTATTCAAGGAATAACTAACCTAAAAATGTCAGTGTGTCCATAAAGTTACTTGACTCAAATTGGGCATTATTTGACACTATAACCTGTCTACTTTGATAACCTTATTGACTTTTTTAAGTGACTGTTGGTTGGCAATGGGCATTCTTCTCAGTGATTTGACCCCCCCTCCCCATTAATCGTTGATCTCGTGTTGTCGCCTAATTTTTACCAAATAAACCAATAATTGAACTTACAATAATTTTCTTCTCTCCACAGTCTCCAATTCACTTCGTCCAAAGAATTCAGTTCAGGTCGCCAGCGCTCCTGTGCCCGTCGTTCGTTCAGTTGCCCCACCTGCCTTCAATGCAGCGCCTCCTATCTTCGCCGAGTTTCCAAATCCCGCCACCAGCGCCACCGTCGCTAACAGTTTGCTCCACCGTCAGAATCAGAAACAACAACAAAACCTAACAATTCAGACGACTCGTCGGCCTAATTATAATCGCTGATGGTATTTAGGTCAATGACAAGCTGTGATTTGACGGTCAAAGTTTTATTCTACAGTTTTGACGTTTCCCAACCCCGCGCAACACTTCTTACTTACCTAATTTTTTTTTTTTTTTTTGTTAACGTCTATCTTGGCAGTTTCTTTGTCGACGTAACATTCATGGCTCAAGCTATAGCGTTTTTAGGTTAGTTATAATGTTCCTTTGAATTAGAAAAAGATAAGTCTTAGAAGAAAATCGCTGCTCCAATGTTGAGGTAAATCTTACCATTAAGCTCATAGCAGCAATTTCTTCTATAACAACGTGTCAACTCGTGTAAGGTTTGGAATTATTTTGTTGGTGTAGTCACCCTTAGCATTCATTTTATAACTATTAAGAACCCACGTTTTATGTTGGATTTACATGGGCATTTTGTGGCTGATAAACGTCACGTTTGACCCCATTCTGAAGAATTATTCAAAATTTTAATTTATTCTAGTTTTCTTTACTTTTGGTTTAGTAAGGAGTTTATTCATGTTCTTTAAATTCATTAAACGGGGAAATATATATTGTGTGTTTAAAATGTTTCCCTTTCCTTCAGTGACGTGTGACCTTAGTGCTCCTTGAAGGGAGCCCCTTGCCAATGGTAGTTTTCACAATAAATTCTTTATAATTTACCGACCAAGCAGTTTTATTATTAGTGGGTATTTAGATATCGGCATAAAGTGTGGGATGAGCGGTGTCCTCAACAACTAGCGTACCTTCTCGAACCATGACGTCTGAGAGCGAGGAGAAGAAGAGGTCCAAGACAATGCCAAATTAATTTTGAAAGTGGTTGCACTGTGTGAGATTGAGTAGCTGAAGAGCCTCGTACACGATGGTGAAAAGGAGGGAGAGTCTTCATTCCTGGAAAAAGATGGGACATCTGGTAAATTATAATCCCCAGTGAGTAGAAGATGGTAACCAAGATTAATGAATGAATGAATGAGGAGTTTACTTCCGAAATTAAGATGAGTACACGGTCTTCTATAAATTACGCACAGGATACAGAAATTTACAGGATACAAAGTGGTGACGGATTCCAGGTCCTCGAAGTGCCGCATGTAAGCATAGAGTGGACAGTAGCCAGGTAAGGTAGATTTTTTTTTTTTTAATACACATTTATTGGATTTAGCAGTAGTTGTTGCCGCTCGATCTCGTGCATTTACTCTCGCTCACCTCCAGTTTCCCAGCTGCTTATCACGGAACGTCTTTATAATAATAGATCTTTCAACCAGCTCCGGAACTGTTGGGACCTTGAAGTCCTCGAATAAGGCCTTTCGTGAGTAGGTACCGACTATTTTTCCTGAGGAGAACCTTTAATATTCGCTTTTGGCGACAAAGAGGGAATCCAAAAGCTCTTCTACCGCAGGCACTCCACCCCGAGACACCATACATTGAGAAGCGATTGCCACTAAAGCAAAATAAAACATCCGCTTTGAGTCAAGCGTCATAAAGCCACGGACCTCTCCGTATATATAGAGCATTTTCCTGAGGCGAACAAGCATCGAGTTAACCTGCTTATCCCATCTCAAACGCTGGTCGATTTCGACCCCGAGGTAGCGTATGTCTGACACCTGTGTAATGCATGGACAGCCACATCCAGCACCACCTGAACAAGCCGAGATGTGGCATTTCATTTCCCCAAGCTGAGGAATACTGGCATTCATCATACCGAAGGCGATGTAATGAGTCTTTTCGAAATTTAACTTCATGCCTAGCTGACCAAGGCATTCTACCACCGACGATAGGGCTCTCTCCGCTTTCACCCTCGCTGCACTCCAGTCATCTGCCGATACGATTAGGGACGTGTCATCCGCAAACGATATCAATTCACCCTCCCCTCTAGCTTTAAGCAGCTTGTTGATATACAGGATGAAGTAAACTGGACCCAGACACGTTCCTTGAGGAATCCTAAAGCTACAGTCCCGGACATAGCTGATGCAGGGCCTGCCTGAAACGTTGTAGAGCAGAAAGTTGGAAGCGATCAGAAATCTCATGGAAGATCTCATCAGTCGATGTTATCAGGGCAGAGGTACGTGAGGCAGAGTGGGGACCGTCTTTGGCTGGCCTCAGCAAGCAGAGGCGGATTGGAGGAAACAGTATTCCTGTGCGCAATACTGTCAGGTTAGAAAATATACAGACTTCCACTGTACAGTGAGGTTACTATTCTGGGTTGAGCTGATTGTCGTGCTAGAATACTGCATCTGGTGGTAAACTCGCCAGAGTCCAACCTGACGGTAATGAAAAGAATACATAGGTGTCGCAGCCTGGCGGAGAAGAAGCGAAACAAAAAGGGGGAAATTTTTTTGTCTGTTCGATTTTTCTCCCCTACAAACGTCAGCACTGAATCGACTCGCAAAAATTAATAAGCACGGCAAACCAGTGTTGCCAACGCAACAACAACAATTTCCTTTTTCCCAACTGCTTGGCTTTAACGTGCCTC
>CM034001.1:27664587-27928298 GCA_019603395.1 Cyrtorhinus lividipennis | reverse complement strand
CAAAGACTCTAAAGGAGACAATACTGCATGATGCACAATTCCACAATTATGCTTTCACAATACATTTAATATGTTACTTCTGACCAGAGGAATCCACATTTTGTTCATTATTCTTATTTGAATTATGCATACCTACATGTACTTGAGATATTTAAAAAACGCTGCCAATTCATTTACAGGCGTTGGTATTCCTCGGACTAGAGGCATGGAGACTCATTCCACTCAATACAGTGTCCAAAATTTAGTGGAAAACGATACCCCGCACGCTTAAATTGACTAAGATATTGAACATGGGAAAAACAGTGGGTGTGGCGTGTCCCGGACCCATTAAAATCGGTTCAGGGTCCAAAATTTAGTGGAAAATTATACCCCACACGCCTAGGTACAAGGAATCTCAAAAACACACATTCATAATAAATAGACAGATACCCATTTTGACCCATAACCTCATCCAGTGGGAAAATCTCGAAAATTCATTTTTTGAAGTACACATATTGACCCCCCCCCCCTCCCCCCTAATTTGATCCGATTGCGCTAAATAGTGTCGAGGTCCAACATGAGCCGGCAACGAGTCCCTGATCCGAATTTAAGATTTTCAGAAAATCGTCTACTACCGTGGACGGCAAAAGGACATATGCTTATTTTGATCTAGACTTTTTGAAACGCCCAGAAAACAATGTTGGGCCGAATCGGAGAGATTGAATTTTTTGCATGAAAACGTAGGTTGATTATTCAAGGAATAACCAACCATCAGGGCCAGCGAGAGAGCGATCGCGGGCCCCAGGGCTGGACCTAATCCGGGCCCCTAGGTATGGTATGCATGAAGGCGTTTTGTTTGTGTGGGGTCCCGGGGTCTAGGGATACTCCCCAGTCCCTGAGAACAATGTTGAATTCAGATAAAATAACTCATTTGGGTGTAATCTAGACCTGTTTTCACTTATTCATTCTAAAATTATCTTTTCAGGCTGTTTCATATTTAAGTAAAACACAAATTTAGGCACTCATTGAAGAAATACAAAATGGTTTTAATTGAAACTTTTTCAAAAAAAAAAAAAAAAAATTATACAATAGAAAATTTAAATTAAAGTATCACAGATATGTAAATGTTAAAGGAAATATTGCTCGGTTAAAAATACCACTGATTTGTATTTTAAACCAGATCTAAGGCCCCGGATCGGGCCCCGGGGCTGTAGCCCCCCCCTACCCCTCCCTGTCGCCGGCCCTGCCAACCATAACCTACCTAAATCAACTTTTTCCATAGCTTCAAAATCCAAAATGGCCTTTCACTGGGAATGACTTTATAATCCTCTAATGATCTGAATATTTGTACATTATACTCTATTTGTTTGTAGTTGTGTCCAATCCTACTGATCGCTGTAAGGAGTAATTTCTGGATTCAATTTGTCAGACTGGTAGTGTTTCTGCGAGCTGGCCTTTGCCAAAAATCCTACAGCGACGAATGCAATAATTTTTGCCACAGAAGGGAGAGAATATCTCGGTCAGCAACCTGTGCCAGTGCCAAGTTGAAGGCCGATAGCTTCGTCAAAAGCTGTGCATTTAGTGAGAAACTTAACGTCTTCATGTGTCTGTAGATCCATCCAGGTCATTGCGGAGCTTGATTCTATGCTCAAAGAGCTTCTGCCATCTAGGCGTCTCTAAGGTTGGCCTAGCTGAGAAAGGGACGCTGGGACATTCTTCGTTGTTTTCGGGAAGACGAAATTTTTTTGTGTGAACTCCTCTGTTATTGGCTGCTATGGAGAGTGCCTCAATGTGACTCTCTAAGAGACTAGGCGTGCGCGTGCAATGGGATGCTTAGAATGGGAGTTCTAATTTGAAATACCTGATATATTTCATTGCGCATGGATGCAGTTTTTCAAAATCGCATGAATGAAGAGCCTAGATAGGGTATCCATTAATTAGTGTGATATTTTGGGGGATAGAAGAAAAAGCAGTTATCTTTTGTTGGGAGATACTTGTAGACTTGTTGATGACGACCCCCTCTGTTCGTGATAATTCCGTATACGTATTTATGAACAATTAGTATATCTGCATTCACTCTAAAGAACGTAGTTTCATTATAGTCTTAGCCTTCAAGATGCAATCCTAAATTTAGCAAGTTCTTTGAATTACTCAATTCCTTTTCGCACGTTCTCTAGATCTAACGACATTCAATCAGTCCAATAAGGGTGTCATTTGTCAGTGTTCAACAAAGAGACGATCTGTTCCAGAATGTTGATTTTTTATCATCCTCTAAATATCTGTACACCTGAAGGATATTTCAATTCGCTGCAATGTTTAAATTTCAGGTAATTCCAGATGAATTGAACATTGGGGAAACGAATCTGGCTCCCGCCATTGACGACGCACCCAAGCTTCCTGCAAAGAAGACTCATTGGAAAAGTCAAAGCGTTAGTGAGGTTGGTAACAACGATACTAAATGGGATGATGGCTCGAGTACCTTCTCACAGAATCGCGAACTCTGGCAACGAAGAGCCGCATCCCAGAGCGCGCTGTCAAATCCAATAAGCGAATCACCCCTTGACAGCAAACACGCGGCTCCCACTCCCGACCTTGTCATGGACCTCCCTACTAATCCAGAGGAAACTCCTGGCGGCCTTGAGAGTCCCGACATGACAACAGCTGCGGAACGCTTTGCCAAACAAAATCAGTGTACTCTGAAAAAGAACACAAAAACCCCTAAACCACCTGATTCTACACCCTGCTCGCCTGTGCTCATCAAAAAAGGTCAAATGAAATTGAAACCTGAAATAATGAAGAAACCTGTCTGTCTCGTTCAATCTCCTGGGGTTGTCCGAAAGGAACCAAAACCGTAAGCTTATTTGTTCCCCTGATTGTTTGAGTTTGATTCCTGGTACATGTTGAAGGTCTACCTATTTACGTCTTGGTTGAATTGGATACAATTTAAACTCTTTTTTTAAAATTATATTTACTAGCAGTAAGCGCCATAAACATGTTTTCCATTCCAGACCTGATTTAATTTTTTTTTTTTTTTGCATTTAAACTCTGCATTTTTTTTAAATGAAGTAAAGGTAACCATGACGTTTTCTATGGTATTTACATTGGAATCATATCAATGAACTATTAAAAACCCTCTAAGGTTGCTTGTTTTCTCATTATTATGCTTACCATGGCCATAGATTCTTGTAGGTCGTTCTTTCCACTTCTTGAAGCAGTCAACAAATTGTCTCTGCTTTTGCATTGTTTGCTTATTTTTGCTGTATAGTTATTGTGCTGGGAAATCGCTTGAAATTTTAGAATATTTACTATATTTTTTTAAGCTGTTTTTATTACTTGACCTGAATGGTTAGTATTCCTGTCTTGAGTCATTGATATTATTCCCTGCCGTATCAGGAGAAGAAAATAGAATATCATAAATTCTACTGTGGCTCGGTATTTTGGAGGGGCAATTAATTCTTGGATGTCGATGTGAATTCAGTTTGGTCAAGCATTCTTTCATGCGTGTACAGGGTTCACTTAAGCCTTGGTTTTGTATATTACCATTGGATAGATACTCGGGAAAATCATTCGCCTTTTGGGACGCCCTGGCTCCAACTTGATCACTCGCACTGCATGTTCTTCACTTAGCTTTAGCACCTCATTGCCACCCCCATGACACTTCTGCCTATTAGCTCTTCTCGCTGCAGAGGATGAAATGTGTTAACCTTAGTTTTATTCCCAGGAATAAACTCATTCCAGAACAACAGCCAACATTATACAACCTATACAGACTGTTGTCACCATTTTTCTGAAAGAAGGTATCAATTATCCTATCCTTAACTTAAATCATACTTGAACATAGGCTGTGTGTATGATATAGTGCCAAGCTGAATTCTGTAATGTTGGTAGCCTGTATTTTGTATTTTTGTCTTATGGCTGAAACTCAACTTGAAAATGTTCAACAAAATACGAAGCTTTACTTACTTAGTTTGAGGCGTTTCTTCTTGACGATAATTGTGAGCGTTTAACGTTGTGCCTGTTCAATTTTAGATCGTAGCTTTTAATATTGCAAGTCCAAACTGGTCCCCACGAAGTCCAACCCTGATAAATGAATCATTGTAGGTAGGGTTTAGGGGATTGTTGTATTTATTCAAGCTGTATGTTGAGTGTAAACATGAAATAATAGTTTGATTTAATTGCATTGACAATAATAATTTTGAGAAAACGACGTTCCATGCTGCGCCAATAAACCCCAAAAAAATAATCGTTGCAGTGTTGAGAAGATGGATTGATCTTTGAAACTTGGTTTTTATACAGTATTGATGAAGATGGTTGTTATCAAGAAATTTCTCTTCCACTCCTTTTCCAAATTGCACTGATACATCACTCAACATGCAACATATGGGTTATTTCCAAAAACAGGATTCTCACTTCTCCAATGCTATAGGTTCCTCCTTTGGGTGGTCTGAGCCGCTTTTCAGGTTAGGTGTATCTATTGTATGATACTCTACATCACTCCTAGATACTCCTAGATCAAGACTTAGGTTGAAAACGAGCTCAAGGATACGAGTATATTGGGCTTCTAATTGGCTAATGCGCCTTTCCATCCTTCTTGAAATGTTTCAGGCTAATGAAGGCGACATTTTGAGGGGAGAAATTCATCGGTAAAACTCCATATTTTTGTTGAGCTCGAAAGTCTTACAATTATGTTTGCATGAGGGAGAATTCTTAATCAACTCTTATCCTTGTTGGAACACTCTAAAAACCATCATGAGCGAAAATTCATATTTTTGAACTTTGAACATTTTTTTTATAGCTGCATAGGGATCGCAATGAGGATTTTTATCTACAGCAATGTTTTTATCTCTTTCAGTCCAGGACCAGTCTTGCTAAGGGGATTAAATGAAATATCAATTCTGTATATATTAAATATATATATATATATATCTAATGTCCAAAATCTATAAAACTGCTCACTGTAGTCTGGTGAGGTTGATGGTACCAAGAAGAAGGAAACTGGAAAGCCATTTAAAAAAATCCTACTTAGAATCATTTATCCTTGAATTTCTGGAAAACGTGGGACATTCTGCGTCCATTTCTATGCAAATTATTATCACTAATTGTATACAATTGCACGCTGGCTCAGTAACTTTTGACTCATAGGGATCCTTTTTTTTTTTTTTAGGACTGCATTCTTCTTCTTGATACTGTCCACTATTTTATTCATGTTTCTATTATCGTTCCCCTGGCCCAGTAGCATATGATGCAAGAACGATCAAAAGTCCGACTAAACTCATCAAGAGTTTCATTGTTAGTAGACTAGGGAAAACTGAGCAACTAGAAAACCACTTGGTAGTACGTTGTGTCGACCACTGTAATGATCTATTTGAACAAGTGTGAATTATCATAGTTGCTTGGCTTGTTTAAATGTGTGATTCCTGGATTCCATTGCAATGTGCTTCCCACCATGGATCATCTCTGTAGTCAGTGTCATTCCTTATTGCTTTCATATCATTCTGCTCAACTAAGCGTGGGTTGTCGTAATAGATATTTGTACTTTGATCAGTCACAGTGGCTATGAGTATTGCACTCGATACACGCATAATTAGATGTAATAATTTCAATTTACTAATCTATGGGTTCTGAGTCTCGTATGGTTGTTAGTTACCTCATGCTCCAACGTTCCATCACCATGGTCTTAGAACACATCAGACAGCCTCTTCTGCGTTCTGTGGATAAAACAGTTGATAACTCCCTACTAACCAGTAGGACCCCGTGGATTAATTATTTTCTGTGGACAGAACAAATATTTGTATTGGCCCCCTTATAATAGCAACCCAATCTTATGTCGTCACAATTTGTGGTATTGTTGTCTCCCAACCTCCAAGATGTATTGGTTCTTGAGTCAAAGTTGTTGAATAGAGAAATTATTCCGCATTTTCCTACGCCATGAGTAGATCAGACAGGTAGGTTTCATTTATCCATTAAATGTGAAGCCTCTTTAGATGACTCATTTTCTCTGCAATTTGTTTTAACACACAAACTGAAAATGAGCACCATTTGAGAGTTATGTAGTTGATGTATGGTTTTTCTTACGTCACCCCATTAAAATAAATCAAGAGAATACTCCAGTAGGCGTTCTAATCATTTGTGTTGAATATTAATGACGCTACCTGTAACAATTTCAATGTCATATTTTCAGGTACTTTTCAATTTGTGGGATCACTCTCTTTCTGGTGTAATTCCATTTTCAGTAATATAACCCTTGCTTGAAATTCTACCCAAAAGTATTCTTGTCCGGTCGATCCTTATGCAGACCATCCATCCAAAGTCACTCTAAATATTCACTGAATCAGCTATGTCCTCTATGTGGGACGACCAAGTGGGAAGGTCCTTCAATTTTATGTTAGAGAGTTCCATTTTATTCTCCATTGATATTTTTTGAAATCTTGCGAATTGACTCCACTTAATTTTAATAATGGTGCAGTACAACGAAATGTGCAAACTATTCATGTTATTTACACATGATGAGTTCTGTGTCATCCACTAGTTAGGTAGAGCTCTCATTGTTCACTGCCCAAATAATGATCTTCCAACTGCGTGGATGACTTCTGTTCAACACTATAACTAAACATTGGTATCCTCATCCATTAGTATCCATACATCTCAGGCTAAATTATCTGTATAATCGTTTTAATGGCGATCGCGAACTGTAGAATAATAGCAGTAGGACTGCAGTCATCCAACCACCCATGGTCAGATTACACTACTTCAGAAGTTCTCAAGTAGCATAATGAGCTCTGCCTAAGGAACGTTATCATTTTAATCGTAAATGCACACAAAATGTAGCGTAGGACAGAAAATTCTAAATTCTAGTTTGGGAGTTCTAAACTGGATTCAACCTTATTTGGCTGTGGAAACAACACTAAATACCACATTACCTATAAATGTTTCTCTAAGAAGGAAGATGTTAGCTTTCATGTACAACCAAGCGTAATTTTAGAGAATGCCATCTTCTTGTACTTCTATAGGTGCTCTTCAAAGCTTTAATGACATTTTTCTGTAATGGCGTCATTCTAATTGAATAATTGATATAATTCTCATGTTATGATTCTACAGACTTTTACAAATTTTGAAATGCTGTGTCAATATAACATCAACTTGGGAACACCCCCCCCCCCCCCCTCTTGAGAATATTTTATGTGTGGCCCACATATTCCTGATGGTCTAGAAAAAAAAAATCTTTGGTGAGGGTGTCTTAGAAGTACTAGTCATGATGGTTGTCCGTTGTTTAATAACAATTTCTTGCCCTCATTTGCTTACAACATACAACATATACCGCCTAAATGACTAAATTTATAAAAAGCTTTCAAGCGCCTTCTTGTAAAGTTCAATCTTTCGAGAACTCAGTTACTTACAACAGATTGTCTAAATTTATGAACACCAATACAGCGGACGGACTCATGGATTTTGCAATTTTTTTTTAAATTAAGCACCGTGTGTAAAATTATGATGATGCGTATAAATACTATAGATAAATGATACTTACTTACCTATCAATGAAACTGTATTTGTGGATAGGCAACTAACTGAATTATTGATGTTTTTGCTATGCTTGAGTTTTATTCATAGTGTGTTGTGTATCTGTGTAATGCTTTACTGATTTCGTGATTGGTCCATTGGAACTAATAATATTCTCCCCTTGCTCTTTGGTCGGGAACGTGAGGAAAAGAAATGAGTCAATTTAGGAAAGGATGAACAAACGGGGAAAAAATTAACTGCCATGTTGGGAGAGGTATGTACCATCTCCTGTAAATTTGAGCATGATCCGTATTAGTACATACTAGGTTCAATACACTCCCATTTTCTACCCCTCAAAAATGTGCCAACCTGTATTACATATGTGTTTTGAAATATAATATTTTTTTCATCTGATGAAGGATACTAGATTCTAGATTAATTACACAGGGGTAGAGGGGGTGTCCACTGCAGTCTTCACTGCAGTGTCCACCCCCCGCACCTAGGCCTAGTGGCCCATTGTCCATGAAGGATACTAAGCAGAACATCAAAGTTCATCAAAGAACATCAACCATCTTCATGTGCATTTCCAAGTGCATGAGCTGTTTCCACCTCCAAGTAAAAAGTATTATTCGAGGGAGTTATTCTGTAGGTAATTCCTCTTCATTCAACTACCATTAAGTTCCCTTAATAGACATAACTAATTCTTGTATTTGAGAACAAACTTTGGTAATATAGAAGAATGGTTTTTAGTATTATGAAATGAATTCATACTGATTTATATTCTTTCATGCCATATTAGAGAATATTCATTCCTGTGTACACCTTCAGTTATAATTTTTCAATTAAGTCAGAAAATCATTGTACTAGCAATTTTTCTCACATCATTTTTTTCATTAATGAAATTCTAGACATTGTTAATCATTAATATCTCATGTGATTGGACAAATGATACTACGGCACTCCCTGATGTATCATGGACAATAATGTTACTTTTAGATGACATCACGCCTCAACTAAGTGTGTTTTGGGTTGTTGAGGACTCATCAGGCCTGGTCCTGCTTGGTGATTCGGCTTGTTGGTTGCTCCGCCAGTTTATTGATGGGGTGATGAGTTGACTTATGTGAGAAAAAGAAACCAGCAATCTATGAGACTTTCCACTAATGCTTATTTACAGTTCTAAAGCATGCATAAAATGATGAAACTGAATCAGATGATGGAAGGTTTGGTCGAGTCAAAACATCCCTACCTTAATCATTAACCGTAAGAAAACTCAACTGGGGGATTGGTTCATCCCTTAGGGCGACAACCTATATGTCGTTTGGTTCTGTTCAAGGCATGTGATCATGTACCAAAACACTATTTTTACGTTTACTCATTCCTATTCCTTTGGTATATCTGGCGGAGCTTCAACACCAATCCATACAGGTAACAGTTCCCGCTTTTGGGAGAGGCTTTTGTTGATTTTTTCGATTTTCTATATGCAACCTATGGATTGACATTATTTGTTGGTTTTAGTGGTCCTGGTCAGAGGATACATAATCGACGAAATAAGAATTCATGACGATAAGTATGTTGAAGCCACTTCTTTTGTAGAAAGTCTTTACTCGAGCTGTAAGATTACTTACTCTCCTATTTCACTTGTTTTTGCGAATTATTCTGATTTAGTTCGTTTGAATCAGTAATGAGCGTACGGAATACTTGGAATACCCTACTTTTTTGGCGATGATAATAAACTAAAACACCTATTAATGTTGATTCAATGATAGGTATGACTACAATTTTTGGAATGAACTTTGAGCAATCGTTATCATTTCTGATTTTACCAAAGTTGCTCAATTTAAAAAGTCGGAGTTGGTAGTTACAACTCTAAGGAGTTGATTGGGTTCATTCGATACAATTCTAGAAGGGAGGTTGGATAGTTATTCAAAATGTTAGATAGGAAATTAGTTTCCTTGATTGGAAGGTTATTCATCAAAGACTGAAACAAAACTACGAAACGACTTCTTTATCTTCTCCAACCCTCGTAAGTCTTCTTCACATTTGGTTTTCTGTTTAATTTTATAAATCAGCTTTATGAACCAGGTATGAAAATGCTGAAGCTCTCCTTTTTTTGAGTTTTTATGATGAATAAAAAAGATGACGACAATCGGGCAGGTAGCAGACTAGATTAGGGACACCATCACAGGTGGGTAACATACGGGAAATAAAGGCGAACTAGGAGAGCTTTGATGGTGAATGCTAATATTTTTCTGCAATGGAGGCCGATGAAAAAAAAGATGCTCACAAGCTTGGGTTTAGTAGATTCCTACTTCAATACCCTACAAGAAACAAATGAAAGAAATTATATAAATAACGTACTTGGAGCATTTGGCCTTTTTTTTCACAAAACTGTAGTTACTGGTGCTTTTTTTCAGTATTTAGTACTACTTTCAACAATATGGAAAATTTTAGTATTTCATCAACATTTTGATTTATAGAATGTGATGGCATTTGAGGAATACGAGATTAAGACTGATTATTCTTATCATTACGGAACATGGATAAATAAGGCAAAGGATAGGCTCATGTATTGCGCATGCACCATCTTATGAAAAGGAACAGCGCCCATCACAGGGTGATATTTTAAATCAAAACTATTGCTGTAACTCCTCGTCGTTTTCTAAGTTGAATATATCAAGTGGTAGATTTATTGTAGGGTTAATGAATACGTATCTACTCAATCATTCATATTATATTTGTCTCGTCTAGTGCTTAGAATACCCCACATTTTATTGGATTTATGTTGAAACTATATTTTTCCGAAATAAATGTGAACGTTGTATTGGCGATCGTGTTTTCTTTCATTAGCCTCTTCTCATGGTAGTGGGAAGGGCCCTTCATGTGGAATCTCCCACAGGATAGACGATTTTGTTGTTTCAAGCATAGAAGTCCTTTGATTGGAGAAAAACTCTTTTTGCCACCAGGGGTGTTGGTAACTTTCCCTCTGCCTTGTCCTGCATCACATCCACCGACTAACAAGCAGGAGCCAAGGTCTACATCACATAGCCAGTATCCAGATTTCAGTTAAATTACTATACAATCCTAATAAGCGTCGACTTGTGAGACACAAAACCTGCTGCGCCTGTACTGCCTTCAATTAAAAAAAAATAAATAAATAATTTAAAAAATGTATATTATGACCAATCCCTGGAATACTAAGGCAGCCATTGTCAGGAATTTCACCTTCCTCTGGATCTGAGTCCATCCTGATTGTGAATAGAGAGGTGCAGGTGGAACAAAACACTGGTTCACTGTTGTTTAACACGAAGTTATCATGAGCATTCTATTGGAAGTCACATAAAATGGAAGGAGAACAACATCTATGATTTCGTAAATAAAATGGATGAAAATAGTAATCAAAGGATAGTCACTACACCCAAACACCGTCACACTCACAACTTGACTCGTGGCAAGCTATAAGCTGACTGCCCACATACTAGCAAGCGCCCTCAAAAATGGAGGGGAGCGGAAACGTCTTGTGATGTAGGTAAGGGAACTACTGGGTCAATTCTGGAAAACTCTGTTCTCGAGTGGAGTACTTATGTTGACTCAAATGAGTGGTGTAGTAGGGTATACCCTAGTAGCATACATGATGTTGGCCATATATATATATATATATATTTATTTATTTATTTTTAATGTATATCATTTTTTTTATTTTTTTAATGAAAAATTTGTATGTTTATATGGCAGGTTCTCATGATAGGTCAAATTTTTGGATCGAAGCCATTGTGATTTTGTGTTAAATTTAATGTTTACTCTAAATGAGAGGACGATTAATTTATCATCCGGCACTGTATATATGCATGAACCTCCTCTGCTTCTTTTGCTGACCTCCACTAGTGTATTTTCCCACTGCAAGAGGAGATCCTTGGAGTCCACCGCTGCCGCGCTCCCGCCAAAAGGATCTTCCCGCCTGATTCAAATTCTACAAAGATATACTTTTTTCTCCTCCCTATTTTCTTCTATCAGCTGATGACCTTGCTATATGTTAAGTTCTTGGTAGTGTCTAATTGCTAGTGTAGAATTCAGAATATGACAATTTTAGTTTATTTACAGCATTCCATTCACATTTATGTAAATAATATAAATTAATTTAAGTTATACAGAGGCAACAAGATTTATGTAAATGATAACGCCATCCAAGCTAGATACTTCACAAGATACTCAACAAAGTAGCACAAAATAGTTCAACATACAACGAGTTTCCATCTAGATTACGAAGTTCCATAGCACAAATGATGTATGAATTTTGCAGTAAAGCAGTAAAAATATGATAGCTACAAATCGTAGTAAACCTATTGACCTTAGTATAAGGAACTTCATGATGACAATGATCAGAGTAACAACATTTTAAATACTATGTTCATGATCATGTTCCTGGCAGTGGAAAGGTCACCTGCCAATCTTTGTTGTGGTTGAAAAAGGGGGTACTTTGTGTTACCCCCTCCCACCCAATTCGGTTATTTCATACAGTAAAGTAAAAAAAAGTGTTAGTACTGTATACAGTACATACAGAAATTAATAGTTGGCTGTGACTTTGTTAAAGGGTACTGGAATATTTATGACGCATCATAGGAGGGTCTAGAAGTAACTTACACAGAATGACTAGATTAACTACTTTTTGCTACGCTAGTAAAAGTTATAGTATCCATACAAGCATTGTACTATGGAAGTATAATATTAGAAAACGTCGTGAAACGGTCAGTTGTTCTTGTTTAAAATAAATTACATTGGAATAATGGGGATCTTTGGGGGAGCTCTGGATACCAGAGCTGGGGTTTAGCAGTTTGAGGTGAGTTAAATGTTATTATGGCAGTACCTTCAAGGTTAACAGTTAAATGTAACCATGAAGACCCTTATTATAACAAATGCTCAGTTAACTCAGGGAAGTCAGACTGCCATCAAGATGATCATGGAACAATTGATGATAAGGTATACAGTGAACATTTTGTGGCTCTGCCAGGCTAATTTGAGATACCTGAGGACTTCCATTGTAATACCGCGAAAAAAGTAGCTTCTTGTCTTCAAATAGTCAACAACTAGATCTCCGAAGGTTCTTCAACTGGTCTTGCCTCTCTGTTCTCATGAGTCCAAAAACCGTTGAGATCAATGAGGATATTGACAAGAATGTCACCGTGGCCACTGAAAGCATCAGTCAGACCATAAGATAGCTTCCAGAGTAAACGAAATTTCCATCCATGTTACAACACATTGGAGCTACAATGGGTTGCCAGTTGTCCAAAATATTTCTACAAGGCTCTGCATTAACTCCTGTAGTAATGAAAATAGTACACCTAGCAAACTGGGCAGAGGCAGCTTCATAAGTTAAGATTTGTTTCAAACTTGATCACTAACTTTTTTTAATGCCAGTTGAAACACATCTCAATCTCAGAATGTTGAAGGAAATTTTCGCTGCTTTATTCAATCATATTTTCCACATTATATTGTGGCTTTTGTTGCCCTAATCCCCAAATTTCTCTCATTATCTCAACCTCATATTTTTATCATCAGCCATACTCCAACTTTTATAACTACAATTATTTTCCCTTTTCCATGTCTCATCCAAATGTGCATACCTGTTGAGAAGGTCTTGTAGGGTAATTTTTGTTGGATTCACTGGCTTTATCATGTCAAAAACTTCATCTTGAACGTCTTCAAAGGAAATGGGTTCTTGTCCAGTGAGAAGCATCTGCTCCCGGATGGCCTGCGCAAATCAATACACTATTAGTTTTTTTGGGAAAACTCTCAACTCCAGCTGTGGTAAGGGGCCTCAAATGTAATATTAAACAATTTGTCAAAAAATCTTACCCTAAAAAAGTAATTTAATGAGAAGGTGTCTAAATACCCTTCCCCATTGACGTCCAGAATACGAAACAAGTAGTGAAGAGCCTGAGGTTCTGGCCTGTTTTCAAGCGCTAGAACCAAATCTAGATAGGTTTTGTAGTCCATCTCACCCTCATAAGTCAGACATTCTTGAAACACTCGTTCAACAAACACATACGTGAGAGTGCCACTCCCCAGCCTTGAAGAGAGAAAAAACAAATGATGCCAAAAAGGAGAAATCTGTGTTAGACCGAACGTAAAACCTACAGTTCATAAAAACTCACTCGGCTAATTCACTCTTGTTAAGCATTCCGTTATGATTAGAATCAAGATTCAAGTATTGCCCATAGACACGGAGGGCTGAGGGTGCGGAAAACCAATTAGCTTCCTGAGCATCCTTCGGTAGTTCCTCATCTCTAAGCTGAAAACACGACTCAGAAAATAGCATGTCTACTGATAAGGCAAGATACTGCTAATCATTCAATATTGAGTCATTATTCATAGACCGTTCTTCACCATGCAAAATATACCACGTCTTGAACGTAACGAGCTCAAGTTAAGAAACAAAACACATATTCAAAAAGTGATTTGACCGAACTGGGATGAAAAATTCCCATTCCTACATCCATCTTTGACAAGCACGGTCGTCTCAGTCAGCAGCAATCGGTTTAGGGCTTAGCTAGAAAAATTAGCATTACATGGAGAATGCTTATATTTCACGCCTGGGTCCCCAAAGAGTACAATGGTACCAGGACATTCATTTCTGGCTCCTCACTCATCTTAGATACGTACATATTTAAAATTATTTGGACTGCCCCAACGGGTTTTGAAACTTCCAATTCTTAATTATAACATCAGAGGTATCACATGGGGATAAGTCAATTAAATTTCCAAGTTTCTTGAAGAATGAGGCATCATTGAAACGCTGCAAATTCCTTCACAGGGGTTGGTGATTCCTCGGACCAGGAGCATGGAGACTCATTCCAATCGATTGAGTCCAAAATTAAGTGGAAAATGATACCCCACACGCCTAGGTACCAGAAATCTCGAAAAATCACCCTCAAAATAGGTAGATAGATACCAGTTTTGACCCATGACCTCTTCCTGTGGGCGCCAATCGTTCCCAGACCCATTTCATTGAATTTACCGTCTGAAGTTTAGTCGAGAATGATATCCCACACTCCTAGATCGCCGAAAATCCGTTTTCCGAATTACATATTTCGACACATGCTCCCCCCAAATCTGGTCCAATCGGGCTGAAAAGTTTCGAGGACTAGACCCGAAACCCTGACCAACATTTCAGATTTTTAGAAAATGTTCTACTACCAAAATCGACGAGGAGGGCGGACGGACATTGCTTATTTTGATTAGGAAACTTTGAAACGCGCAGAAAAAATGTTGGGCCGAATTGGAGAGATTGACATTTTGCATTGACATATTGATTATTCAAGGAATAACCAACCAAAACCCACCTCTAATAAGTCATCCAGAAAACTTGACGTTAGAATATCTTGAACCTTGATTTTTCCCGTATGCATCGGATCGAGGAAAAAAAGAAATTTTCGCACAGCGGTGCACACATAGAAGCTGTGGAAAGATTTCTCCAAACCATCAAGTTGAGGCAAGGATGGAATTAGCTCGCTGATATAATTTTCCAAATCCTGAAAACGTTCAATGTTGCATTGTAGTGATCACAAGTTAGATGCACAATGTCTAATACACCTTCTTACTCCTCAGGGGTGAGCAAGTACTAAATCGACTTACGCATTCCTTGAGGTAACCAAGGCCAGTTGTATCGTAGAGAGACAAGCCAATTCTCGACTGTTGAATCCAGGACTTTCTCATGGCGTAGTTGAGAATCCCGATGATTCCTACTCTATTATGGACAGACGGATCGTTTTGAAGAAGTTGCGCAAATATACAGGGAGTGAAGTACGTTCTGAAACCGATTTGAATAACTAAAGTGACGATAGTATAATAGGAAACCATGGGCTCCCAGTAGCACTGAGGTGAAGTAGATAACCTCCAGGAACGTACTCGCATTTAGGACTCGATTTGGCCATGACCTGTTTCAGTTCCACATAATTGAGATGCTGCTGTTCGTCACCATTAGAGAGATTCATTTTTTTGTCTAAAATTAAGCACATGCTCTTCAGTTCTTCAGTGTCAAGCAGTAGCTGGCCTTGGCGTTGCAGGAACAATGAGCGGGCATCTTCCCTCAGTCTTACCGGGAGTGTTTCTTCGTTTGCAGTGGCCAACTACAAAAAATAAATTGAGCTCTACTCGAAGGAATGATAGAAAATGAACCATAATTAGCGAAAAATATCCTTCCTGTGCCTATGGCTCTTGGGTACACACTGGGTTGTAAAAACGGGGGATTTTTTTGTAACTTGAATCGTCAATCTCCAGTCTGTTTTGTCTCCATTCATTGCAAAACCGGAGAAAATATTCCACTTCTTCCCGATAGGACTTTTCTTCTGGGAAAAAAAAATTAAAAAATACAGGCCAATGTTTTTCATTTCTCTTTGTCAATGACAACAAACGCATCACAAACAATGAAGCCAATCTAACAAGATTCAACTTATACCTGTGTACTGTTACTACGACTACAGATACGAACTCAAAGTAAAGGATATCAAATATAATTAATTACCATCAGGAATGTAATTGCTAACAACCTTCCTAAGGCCAGTTATCAGAATATCCATAGATAAAGTCCGAGATCTTGGATTCCTCAAAGCAGTTCACAAGCGGCACAATGATAATAATTGGAATGGCATTCAGAGAGATCAGACGTACTAGGAAAATATAATAGAACATATATATTGGCGGCTCACTGAGATAGGTAGGAAAACAGTAAAAAATGAGGAAGGTGTTCCTGAAAACCAGTGAACATCCTACAAGATATTAGGCCCTGGGCGCCTTAACTTACTACAACATGAACTACTTGCAGCTCCACATTTATCGAATTGAATTAATCAATTTTTAGTTGCAACAAACTGTTAGAACTGGTTTAGTCAATGTTAAGAATCAAAGTTGAGCGGCATAGAATATTTGACAACAAATAAAGAGGTAATTAATTTGATATGATGAGGATGACGAACCCTGCCGCAAAACTGTGCCTACTCTTCTCATTACCGGAGCCTGGAGGAATTTCAGAGCGCCCTACCGTTCGCGTAGAGAAGAAGGAACTTTTGAGAGAACTGTATCTAAAAGTTCCTCTTACCAAGTTCTTTTTACTTATTTTACTTATATTTTTCACTAAACCCGACATGTTTGCTTTGGTTCATGAGCCACTCGTTGAGCTGCTATAACTTACAACGATTCACCATTTTAAATCTTCTTACAAATTGCATCATTGCCAACTTTTTGTTGAGGAACAATCATCGTTCATATCGTTTTGGAGCCTTTAATTTATTTAAGACACCACCTCACTTTAAATAGCCTACTCCCTTTCCTATTAGTCGACCAGAGGAGCTCGGATTTCACAGCACACCTTCTGCTCGCCAACATTTTTGTTAAGTTAAATTGGGGTCAACCCAAGTTTAGTCCAAATAAAAATGTGTTCTCCCTTTGTATCTGTGGGTCTTCATGAATAACCAACCAATACGCCTATCTAACCAAGTTACTAGCATAATTCTTGATGCTTAGTGGCCCAAATAACTAAAGTAGACATCCAATGAATTGATATATCCTCTCTAATTCTTATTCCAAAACCAGCTTAATTTCAAAATGTTTGAACATTTTCTACTACCGAATCCGGCGTGGACGGGCACTTTGATTTTGGTTATTGGTTGGTTATTCCTTAAATAATCAACATATGTTTTCATGCAAAAAGTCAACCTCTCCGATTGGTCCCAACATTTTGGTTGGTTATTCCTTGAATAACCAACCTGTTTTCATGCAAAAGGTCAACCTCTCCGATTCGGCTCACAATTTTTTTCTGGACGTTTCATGGTGTCTAGATCAAAAAAGGTCAATGTCCGTCCGCCGTACGCCGTCCGCGGTCCATTGTCCGCGCCGTTCTTGGTAGTAAAAAATTGTCTAAACATCTGAAATTTGGGTCAGGGGTCTGTTCCCGGCCGAGACGGGTCCTCGAAACTTTTCAGCCCGATCGGACCAAATTTGGGCGGGGTAGGGGTCAAAAATTTTTTTTTTTTGAAAAATGGATTTTTCGAGATTTTGGGCGATCTAGGCGAGTAGGGTATCATTTTCCACTAAATTTTGGACGCTGAATCTAATGAAATTGGTCCCAGAACGATTGGCACCAACTGGAAGAAGTAATTGGTCAATTTATTGTTCAATTTATGGGTAAAAAAAAACTAAATCAGAAAACAAAAATATTCGCTCCCAGGGCGGGGCTCGAATTGACAACCTTTCGATTTCTGCTGAACGCGCTAGCTACTTGCGCCACGGTTTGATCTAGGCTAGAATGATGGCGTGTGGGATATCATTTTCCACTAAATTTTGGACCCTGAATCGATTGGAATGGGTCTGGGACCCGCCACATCCACTGTTTCTCCCATTCGAGGAATAACCAACCCGTGTGTAATAATTTGCAGGTTTTTTTTTTCTCTAAGCGTTTCAAGGGTCTAAATCTAAATAAGCAAATGTCCGTCAGGCGTCCACGCTGTTTCAGAGAAAAATTACTCGCTGCTGAATAATAAGTACCCCACCAAAGCTACCTGCGTGTATGAGTGAACTAACTGAAGCTGTCACAGAAGGCCAACTTACTGATACTGACACTAGCGTTCTGAGCAGTTGTTAAGTGAACCGTGTTGGTCAAAATGACGGATGTTCCGGGCAGAGGGTAATGTATAGACAGTATAGTTAGGGCTACCAGATTTTTTTTTTTCTTTTTGGTAAAAGCAGGAAGGACTCATGCTAATAAATATACTGTCAAATACTGAAAGAATTCGTATATCTCTTAAAAGTAACGCCTTACAGATGATCATAGAGGATTCAATTCATGAGCAATAAGGTAAAAAGTAGATCTCAATTGTAAAATTTAAAATCAGTAAAAAAAAAAAAAAAAAAAATTCTGATCGTGTTTGTGACTACCATACCAACCTAGGTGTAGAAACAGATTTTTGCTTTGGTAAAAGCAGTCCCAATATATACAAATATGCTTAATTTTCCAATCCTTACTATTGAAAAGCATGTATGATGGTCAAAACCACACTAAGAAATGATGAGTCATTCACATGAACACATAAAATCAATTATACAAGGCTACCTATTACATTCAGACCTGATAAACAACTAGAAATTAATTTGATCGACAAAAAATTCAGTATAATCACAAAGGCAGATGTAGGTAGACAATACTCACTTGAAAGAAGTTAAGATACAAACTGGAATTTTATTGAATGCTGGATCCAACGTAAGGTGGGGACTCTCCAAAATACAATGAAAGACTTGAGTACTTTTCCAAGCTACGAATTTCATTCAAAGTTCTTCGTAATTCATCAAAAAGTCAACCATTTAGCAACAACTAGGCGTAACAATATGTTGGGTATCTTTTAGGTTTATTTGTTCTATGGTTAAAGCCTTATTTCTGTATCACGTATCATTTTCAGTGAAGGAAAAAGTAGGTACGGCCGGAACATACAAAATCATCATCATTTCATAGACCTTTCGGAGTTTTTGGGGGCAGTAGGTAAGACCACAACCTAGACATTAGGTCCTTTACCTATTGCTGAAAATAGGACCTCTAGCTACCCTGGCTATAGTATCGGTCGTAAATAATCTACTCATTCTTTGTAAACACCAAACACGTACGCTATAGTGAGTAAGTCAAATTTATCAAACTGAAAAGTTGTGAAATGATCTCTCTGAGGGTCCCATACGAACGAGCAGACTTTACGGACTCCTTGTAAATTCTTTTGCACAATTTCAACTGCAGAAATAATTTTGTACCTGCAAGAATCAGAATTTCCCAGTTGAATTTTCCAGAAATTGTTAATTTGATCTACTATCCTATCTTATCTGATACTTACTTACCTCTCAAACTTGAGTGCCTTCACTCGATTCCGAATTCTGAGGGACAGTTGCTTGCACAGGACAGGTGCCTCCTTTGGGTTATAGTAAAACCCGTCCATTGCTTCGGTCAACACATCTTCGATTATTTTGTGGACCGTTTCTGGACGATAAGGGTTCAGCGAATCGAGTTGAAAGGTAAACCCTTTCTCCAACATCATAGCTGCTTCCTGAAAGTATATTAGATACCTAATGGTTGCTTCCCCTACCTCCTCGACTTCTGGTTTTAACTTCTATGGAGCTTAACTTCTGCAGGGCTGGTATAAACATAGAAATTTAGGTACTACATTCTGCGATAGCCTGGATTGCACGTCAGGTGTAAAGTAAGCAAATCCAACCTTACCTAGCAGATTCCTGCAAGACAATTAATCTCTCACCCATCCGTCCCTCCTCAGAATAATTTTTTCTGGGAATATAATATTGATAAATTTTGGGAAAAATGTTCATTTTTTTTTTTTTTTTTTTTTTTTTTTTTTTTTTTTTTTTTTTTTTAACACATTTGCTTGTTTATTGAGTGTTCATGTATAAAATCCAAATTGTTCGTGCACCACCCGAGCCAAAAACCCTTTTAAAAGGCCCCGAAAACCTGAAATTGGTCATATTGGTTAAACGTGGTCACAACTCGTTTTTAGCTAGAGGCAGAGTATGGTTGGTATGAAAAAATGCATATTTTCTTTCGAAAATGGTTTTTGAGACTTCGGAGGACCTGGGCGGGTTGGGCATAATTTTCGAGTGCATTTAGGATACCAATGTAGTTGAGGCAGATTCCAGAACTTCTGCAGCACACCAGAGGGAGTTGGTTAGTTATTGATATGTGTATTATTGAGTTGTTAACGTGCGAATATAGGCAATAAAATCTGAATGATAAAAGTGCTCAACTGTTTGTTTTAAAAACTAAGATGAACCCCCCTCCCCAATGGTGATTTTGTAAGAAGTATGATTGCAAAAGTAATATATGACTTGGATTCATACATTCAACGACTATTATGATGTCAGTTTTTGCACTCAGCCAAGATATTTATTATTTTTTATGAACAAAATTCAATTAATAATGGCTCTTTACCTTATCACAATTAAACACGGTTCAGATATCACGAATTCACTGAATTGAGCCAGAGAAAATTGAGGTGGGGTTGAATAGGTCGCTCATAAATATTTTGTCTTGCATTTGCTTACTTCTATTTCGTTATTGTTGCATAAGCAACGTATGATAGTTTGGCACAACTGCTATACACCCTCTTTTCATGTGTATCTTCCACCCTACTATCAAACTAATATGACGTATCTACTCACTTTTGCTGCGTTTCGTTTTTTGGTCAACTGGTCAATGACGTGGGCCTGCTCAAGTACTTGTTTCGCTAACGCTTGGGTGAAGCTCGATCTTCTTAATAGTCTCTTGTCCATGATAAAATATCCTTACGTCGCGTCAGTATTCTTCAGTTATAGAGAAGCGTGTTTACGAAGCACTTGGCGCATGCCTAGTGACGGATAAACAATGAGCCTGTTACTAGGGAAGATGCAAGAGAGGCTAGAACGAGTAGCGAGAGACTTGTTAGAGTAGAGGGAAATATTATTTTGTTCACCATAAAATGGCGTAAGTAGAAACTGATTGAATTAGAGAGTATTAACGAATCCTGTGGAATGTTTCCATCGTGGTGGTTAAAGCAATGGGCTAAAGGCATCTCGGGTGTCTACAATAAACAATTGTATTTAATGGCTTCAAATTAATTTAATAATGATGCGATATACAATGTCCTTATACAGCGCTCTTCTGCGGAGCTATAACACTTACCTCGCTATTGTCTTGCCCAACTCTTTCCCGTTTCAAAAATTTCAGTATTCACTCGAACACTTAGTTTTATAAGCTCTTCTGTATACAATGAAATATATTGGAAGGCACATTTGGAGTATGATAAAATAAAATCAATGCATCCTCTTATCGAACCTTTTGCACAACACATAAAACCACATGTCTTTTTGCATGGCACAACGAGCTCAATTTATCTTAAATGCATAATATATTACGTATTTAGTAACAAAAGAAACGTTTTAGAAATATGGAGAAATAATAAATATAATTTACAGTATCACAGAATTTACCTAACCTTAGTGCCTCAGGTGCCATTGGAAAATAATTTACATTACTTGGATTTCACAGGGTGTTGTGGTGGAAGGCCCTACTGATCATGTTCCCAAGATTTGCACACTTGCTTCCTCCACCATAGGAGGCCATTGAAATGGCTAGCGCTCGTGCTCATGGTTTTGAAAATTAATTTTCTCCAAACGGCGTTTGGAGTAATGTCTCTGTACTTGATCATCTTCAAATAACATATTTGAAATTCACTTCTGTTTGACGAAGAGTACTCGCAATAGATGGTTGTTAAGAGAGCTGATAGGAGCTTCGACGATGAAGTATAGGAAAATTGCCAAGAAATAACTCATTGCGATGTCACCTGCTGTTGACCACGCCTGAAAAAAATTGGTAGAGTATAAGATGCCTATTTATTTCCAGTTTACTGAGTTAGTGAGTGACGTTATGTTGGTACTCTCGACTATAACCCCCCCCCCCCCCCTTCCAACACAAGAATTGGAACGCTCCTCTTCTTATATATGTACGCTAACCGGAAAAAAAGCAAATAACAAAATATTTCATTCAGAAAGGTACTTCAAAATATTTTCTCAACGAAGCAGGAACTTTCTCTGTCACAATGCTACCTATTCCTGATTTTAAAGAAAAGGGGCGTAAAAAAGCCAGAGAATACTCAATTTTTCCTTACGACAATCAATCCGTAGACAAACGCTCAGGAAATGAAACTTCAGCTGCTTTCGTATGACACAGGCTTTAATCAAAATTTGGGCTGGGCTGTGAATACTTGTTTCTAATTCGGTTATTAATAGTTCTACTTCTTTACGTCATCTTTGGTGGCCCTCATCAGCCAATTTCCAATATGGTTGTTGATTCTAATCCGTGCTTGTGTGAGCTCCTCCAAGTCGTTTGGTGAAGGAGGGTACATATTTGCACAATGTGCTGTTCCGTTAATGTACACAGCAGGCATTGTATGTCTGGACGATTGGGTGATTCCCAGTACGTGCCAGGGATCTACGCTCCCATGAACATACATGATCCGTGATGATACTATTTCCTTCCCTCCATATAAAATGTTGGTTCTCTGAATACCATCTTCCAGGCGCTGTCGATCAAATCCTTCGCCAAAAATGTCCCTGCACTGATCAATGAAGTAGTTTACATCGTACAATGAACCAAATAATTCTTTCCGCGAGCTTGAAGTCTGAAAAAATCCGAATTCTGTGCACGTTTGGTACGTCCACTGACGACCCCCTGCCCCCTCGCCATCATCAAAGGTCACGTTTTGTAGATCAATGATCATGTTTTTGTACGAAACGTCGAGACAAGTCTGTTTGTTTCTTTTGAGCATCATTTTGTTGACTGCTGCATAACGTTCGATTGGTCGACCCAAGCCGCGGTGAATCATTTTGCTACAGAGGTCGTCAATAGTGACTGGTGGTGTCGGGTCACTCGAAATTCGATTGTCTCTGTTATATTGGACCACTTCGTCGAAATTACCCGCCAGGGATTCGGCGAGGGTCGAAACATCTTTCTTGTTCGAAGCGTTCAACGGTTTGCACAAATCGAACATTTCAGTAATAATTTTCCCACCTACGGGTTGTTGCACGAGATTTTCCAGGTGGAGAGCAGCCAAATGAACTTGTTCCGAGCAGTCTGAACTCACAGCCTTCAATGCGTTCTCAACAACAACATTGTAGTCGCTGAAATCTGCTAAAGCAACTAGTGGGCCTGACGATGAAATGGAAGCGTGTACGAGATGAGGGTACTTGGTCCTTGCCCAAGCAGCTAAAGAGCCAGGATAACTACCCCCAAATAAAATCCATTTGTTAGTCCTTTGCAGTTGAAGTTTCTCATTAATACTAGTCATGAAATATGCAACATCCGCTAGGGCTTGCTCGCTGCTCAAGTAATGAAGATTCTCGGTGGACATGTCCGGCAGAGGGCGACTTTTACCGTAGTATCTGTGTTCAAGTTGAATACACAGAGCTTGATACTTTTCGGCGTATATTTTCCAAGCTCCGGCGGCCATCCATTTAGCACTGATGGCTCCCTCACCGCCTACCATAAGAAAGACAGGACTGTCATATCTTCCGCCAAAAAATGTGTCATTCAATTGATACCGTTGTAGCCAAGTCGCTTTGTTCAGGGGATCGAAATGATCTAATTTCTGCGTAAACCACAAGTCTGGGGCTGGAGCAACCTCGTCAGGCACGCCGACCGGTTCTCCTAGCAGCCTACGTTTGTGCAATCGATTAGATATTCGAAGACTTCGTGAAATTGAAAATAGTATGGTGAACAGCAGAAGAAAGTAACTCTGTCGTAACATGTCGCGAGTGTATGAGGAACCGACCCTGAACAGACTGACTGGGCACAGCGGGTGATGTGTAGAAATGGCAGAAGGGAGAGGACCTGATGGGGCGAAGATAAGCAATCTCCTGACTCGAGTCTCGGTTTTATCTCTGAAACTGATGATACAATAATAATAGGCACCCAAGACCTATTCGCTGTGCCGTAAAAAGAGTAAGGCAGGCCCTTCTTCATCTAGGCTGTTGCTTTATCTCTTGTCATTTTCATATTCGTTAAACCTAAGAGCAAGACCAGCCCCATAAAAACCAGTATGAGATAACACTTAGCTTCCGCTAGAATAAAGGGTTTGAACGACATTTCCGTTTTTTTTTTTTGTTGAGAAATAATGATACTAGATAATTATTTATAAACACCACCCTTCAATTTTGTGGATGTAGATAGTAACAAATAATCTTGTTTGTCTAATAAGTAATTTTCCAATCCTAGATAACAGTCAAGATTACTCCACGAATAATAAATCCCGTTGATCAGCTCCGCTCCGAGCTGATGGTTTAAGTAATGTTAGGTAATACTTACGATAATGGAGCCGTTGATAGTAATTGGCGCCCTAGTCCTTAGGAAAAGATGAATTTGTACTACTGGATGGATTATTAGTGCACACAATGTCAGTTTGTTGAATGGCGCATAAAACGAATGGGACACAACTTTGGAGACAAATCCTGGAAAAAACATCAAAGTCTAGATAATGAGTTAGTTCGGTATTAAAATAACTTTATGCGTCGACTGAACCGGTGAGCCCATTGACTCAGTATCAAAGTGCACGGAAGACCCACCGTATCCTCCTGAAGATTGGCCTACGACAAGCACACACATGCCCAATGTCCACAGGACTTTGCTAAAACTTGAGTATAAGGCATTGATGAGTCGGCTGGGGTTTGGTTCATATTGAAAAAAAGGCCACGCGGAAAAGATGACGCCCACGCACAGCACAGTACTTATACATGCCATAATTCTCAAAGCTCGCTGTAAAGGAAACTTCAGTCAATTCAGGTATTTTCGATTTCAGCTATGAAAGTTTTGTAAAGGACTCGGGTTATTATCCTCAATGATGAGTGGTTGGGTGCCTAGTAACATTAATGTTTAAACTTAAAAAAAAAAAATAATAATAAAAAAATAAAAATGAAATGATTTTATAACTGGAACTGTCATTTGTCATAGCTTACAAGCATGTAGGCAACATTCACAGTAAATTGGTAAATGCCAAGTGCTTAAAAAATGTATTACAAGGTTGCTCGACTCAAAATAACACTGTGAGTTTAATAAAAGCATTCGAAAATGGTTCGGGACCCTTTCCCCAGGTAAAGACTTGGGATGGTTAGCTGCTGTAACTTTTCTTACATTACTGAATTGGAATTGTTTCGCCTTCAGCTTGAAGTAGATTTTTGCAGTAATCATCCCCATAATGTACGGAGCGGCACGCATATGTGTCTTCGTGTAAGACTCGACATAGTCTGGTTCTCGCCAGTAATGGGGAAGATAGCTAGAAAAAAATGTTTCAATTCTGTAAGTTGTAATGACGCTGGTACGTCGTTACTAACAAGAAAGGTGTGAGTAAATAGCGCGTGAAAGTGACTCAAAATTGGCCTAAAATGGGACTTACTTGAGGTAAAACCTTATTATGGGGCCATAACCTGCGAAATATGTGACAACCGCGGGGACAGCTACTGATATTAAGAACAGAGACGTCATGAGCGGTGCCTCAACAATTCTCCATTTAGAGACCACGTAGCCAAGCGTAGTGGCTATAACGAACATTTGCATATCGACAGCTAGATACCAACCCGGTAAAATGCACTAAAACAGAGCACAAATTAACATTAATAAGCTATTTGCATCAAGTACTTAACTCGACAATTTTTTGAAACTGGAAAAAGAATTTCTTACCGGAGAGTAAACGAATCTAACATTTTTTTCTTTTTAAAATTGCCATGTTTCAATTTTAACGACAAGTATTTAATTTCCATTAAAATTTAATTCGATTCAAAGTATAATTTTGGATTACCCGGGTATAGAGTAGATTAGAGTGTACAAAAATTAAAAACCTACTTACTTCTTCGTCTGCTCTGTAATAGTTGTTTATATAGAGGATATGAGTCCACCAGTTTCTTCTGCATGCGTTGTTTCGCATAAGACCTTCTGCTTTCCAACCGGGCCCTGTAATGAAGTGGGGCATTATGAGCGCCGAAAGGAGAATGACGACCAGGTAGACGCTCGTGATTCTAGAAATGAGAGAGAATTTTCGTTATCTAATTGAAACCCCGTGTTATTCATTTAACAGTTTGCCTGAATTGTTATCCCGATAAATGAAGCTCTTTTTCCTTGGTGAAAAATTGTTGGTGGGATTTAGGTAGATTTCAAGTATTTACTCACCGAACCCATCTGAAGTAAATGTACAAGAAAACATTGATCGGGCGGCCTTTTTCCAATTCTTTCAATACTTTCAAATACGTGAAGAATCCACTAATGAGAAGAAATGTATTGACAATTATAGGCCCATTGAACAAGACTGTTTCCAAGACGTCTCCATATTTCTTAAAAATGTAAAACAAACCATTAAATTCATGAGTTCTGACGAGGATAATTGTCTTGGTAATTATCCTATTATCTATTACTCACCTTTTCTAGTTCAACCACGTTAACAGCTGGTGCATACAAGAGTGTTAGATATCTGTGGCCGAATATAATCAGAAACATTGACAAGACTTTTATTCCAGACAAGAATTGCAACTCGTGGGGTCCGTCGGCCCGCATTAGCCTGACACCAGCGTTCAAAGCAGAAAACGAAGATAACCAGTGTTCTGTGGAAGCCAAAATGATGTGTCATTCCTTCCTTTCAATCTTCTCATTTTAAGTAATTAATTTCATAAAATTAAATAAAATGAAAAACGTTTTAAAAAATGTGTCTCTCTATTCCAAACTCACCACTAAATCGTTTTCTTCCTTCAGAGTCAAATCCATATCCGTGAGTGAATGTCACAATCAGTACTGTGCATGCCAGAAACCCAAGAACTGATCTGAAATGGATGTTAAAAGCTGCAAATTCATTCACATGGGTTGGTTATTTCTCGGACCAGGAGCATGGAAACACATTACAATCGATTCGGCGTCCAAAATTAAGTAGAAAATGATACCCCACACACCTAGGTACTAGAAATCACTAAAACCCACTTTCGAAATAGGTAGATAGGTACCCATTTTGACCCATAACCTCTTCTGGTGGGCGCGAATCGTTCTGGGACCCGTTTCATTGAATTCAGCGTCTAAAGTTTAGTCGAAAATAATATCCTGCACGCCTAGATCGCCGAAAATCTCGAAAATCCATTTTCCGAAATCCACATTCCGACCCCTAACCTCCAAATTGTCCGATTGGGCTGAATAGTCTCGAGGACCAAGTAAAGCCAAAAACGGAATTTGGATCAAAATTTCAGGTTTTTAGAAATTTTCCACTACCAAAATAGACATGGATGGCGGACGGACTTCGCTCATTTTGATCTAGACAACTTGAAACGCCCAGGAAAATGTCTGGGTCGAATCGGACACGGATTGACTTTCTGCGTGAAAAACAAAGGTTAATCTGTGAATAACTAAAATTACGATATAAAAATAATGTAGTTGACCAACAGATTGAGCTTGACCCAAATGCCGATACAGCTTTTGGGTTCTAGGTGGTACTTACAAATAAATAAGAGCCGGGATATCAAGTTTAGTCACATCTTTCGCCGTGATACATGTGGTCTCGGTAACATCCAGAGCTACAGTGAGACCTTCGGACTCGATGATTGGTGCTACTTGTTTGTCCAAGATGTTCTGAAGATCGGTCGGTGTGCAACCAGAAGGTATGCAAAGGGCGAATTTGAGTACGTCCTTGTTTGCTACTCTTGGATCCTTTGATTTCTAGAAATCACGACAAAAACATGGTTTGTTTGGCTATTATTTACATTTCCAATTTCTGAGTATTAAGCTGACTTAAATGACAATTTCACCAACACCCCTAGTCACTAGCGCCATGTAGTCGTCCCCTACCCCCCCCCCCACCCTGTCGGTCGCGCTCGAATAAAGTCAATTTTTCTCCTGTGGTTGTTTTAGTCATTCTGATGTAATAATTGAGTATGTAAGTTGGCTTTTTTATTTATTCTTTTGATGGTACCTACTTACTTGGAATATTTGCCATACAGACGAGAGGGGGTTGATCGCCGTTGATGCCGTGTAGTTGGAGTATAAGCCATCAACCCGGGGTTTAAATTCCATATGCACGACGCAATACCTACCACTCAGATCCAAATCGGGCACGTGGATGTTCATGCAGGAATCAAATGAACCAAAGTGGTACATTCCTCCCGTGGTTAATCCGTCAAAGTGTAACGCGGACGCATCATGCACTGTAAGCAAGAGTGATGTCTTGATGACCTCGAGCAACCAATGCCGGGTGGTCAATGATGACTGAAATTGAACTTTAAGCTGACACTTACTTGCTACTGCCCAGAATGTTTGGTTCTTCAGGTGTTGCTCGTACAAAATTCCCTGTTTCGTGCATGCTGTTTCTGTGTCACTTCGGTATTCGATAGACTGTAGGAGATCGGGCATGTAGTTTGTAAGCCACCGAGGCTCCGTCAAGTTCTGGGCCTGTCCCATCGCCCCTGTAAAATGTGTACACCCGTGAAAATTATTATATGCATACCATGTCTGCTCTCCTCTAGTAAGAGCGTCTTATGGCCATTCTCCCGGATTGAGTCTTCCCTCCTTGAGCTTAACTGTGTTTGTCGACCTCTCCGATTGGAATTGGGGACTCGGAATTCAAAGAAGTCATTTTTATCTCCATTCCTGGTGCGAACAATACGTTCTTTGAATGTCATATTGAAAACTAATAACTATCTGAGGATTCTGAAGTTCTGCATAGAAACTATAAGACCTGATATTACTAAAATTTGCAGTTATGTCTGAATTGCTTCGAGTGCCTTCCAAATGGTTGAATTCTTTTGTCATTCATCCGGTCCAGAATATCTCAATCAGAGTCCAACTTACACCTAATCAATCATCATATCACCGACCGGACGTTCCAGAAACCTGACGAGGGTTTCAAGGTTGACCACAAGTTGGCGATCGGAGGCTTGAAAACTGGTTCTGTTTTTAAAAGATTCGGGGATTCGAGTTTTTTTTTCAAATTTTTTTTTAATGGCATTTTGACGTAGAAACTATATTTCCTCCCGGTTTTCGTGTGCTTTGGTATGAATTATTTATGAAATATTGGTCTACAGTTAGATTTGATAGATTCCAGAAGGCTAGTGCGGACTGGAATCACTGGCTAAAACAAATTGGGGGAATAATAATTTTTGCAGTGTCGAAAAATTACACTCTACCAGAAAAACCTTGATTCGTCGAGCTCTACATATTGCTTAGTGCTGTTTGACGATTATTCTTTTAGTCAACCGCTATACACACTCTCAGTGGTATTCCTGAAATATGTATTCATATGGTATTCAAGAAATTCCTTCGTCAATGTGATGAGCTTCGTCTAACCGTCATTAAAAAAAAAATTAAATTTAAAAACTTGTGTGGACCTCATGATAGGTACCTTCAAGTTAACTAACTGCGCTTGCAACGGGAAGAATAGAATGAAGACTATTGTACATAAATAATTTTTCTTCATCATTAAAATATTATAAAATCATATTTTTTCTTGAATAACAATTTGTTCATAGATAATTTTCCTACAAATAGTTTGTAAATAAATATTTTCTCCTCGGAAATTAAATGATTGTCAAGTACTACTTAGTAAATATTTATTGCATCTAGCCCTGAGTTGTTTTACTCTACGCAGTCAAACTAGATACTGCTTCCACCTGCAACAGCACAAATAATTTCCAGTCATTTTGGAGCTTTGAGTAAGTGGATGTGCACCTCATTGTAATTCATTCACAGGGAGTTTGGAGCGATTGGTAATAAGGCTGAAAACAAAGTTAATAACATTGTGACCGTTAGAAGCACAAGTGTTTCTCCAATACACTTTTTCTAAATAGTTTACACAGCATCAATCAAGAATTACAACTTCGAAAATTGTGGAGGTGCAATAATCATTGATAACATGAAGACTTGGAAGATTGGTTGGTACTCACTTGTTTTGTTTGCCCGAAAAACCATAACGAATGAATTAAAAGAAAAAAAATCTGCAAATTCATACACACGGGTTGGTTATTCCTCAAATGGGGGAAACAGTGGGTGTGGCGGGTCCCAGACCCATTCCAATCGATTCAGGGTCCAAAATTTAGTGGAATATGATACCCCACACGCCTAGGCACCAGAAATCCTGACACATACAAAATGGGTAGATACATACCCATTTTGACCCATAACTTCTTCCGGTGGGTGCCTGTAACGGGGCGGCAGATTCCAAGCGCCCCGTCAAGAAACTTTGGCGGCGGGGGACGGATCGACCCCTCTCCCCTCCAAGCGCCTGACCCCAGCTGGGCGAAAGGCGTGTCCTCATTGGATTGGTTAGGCGATGGGCGGCGCGAGACACCCAGGGAGGAGTAGGAGGGGAAGGCGACTTGACGAGCGGACTGGGAAAAGGAACATCAGGAGTGGTATCCGAACTCAAGTGAAGGAAAGTTGGAATCCCCGTTCGCCGTAATCCCGTGAGGACAAGGCGGAACGAAGTGAAGTGAAGCGGAACATCGAAGCGGAACAACCGACGCGTAGCAAATCAACCCCTTGTGAAGCCGGTGTTGTGAAAGTGACCTGAGGGAACAAGTGTATCGTGGTTCCTTCAGGGTGAGAACTCGGGAATTGGGAGATCAGCCAATTCCTCTCCCGTAACAGTGGGCCCTTATACGAACTGAAAATCCCCCGTCGGACCCGAGTGTTGATCCGTTCGCGCCCGATTCGACGGCCAATAGTCCAGGTTTCCCACGCACCGCCAGTCGTCGGACCTCCGTCGGAAAGAGTCTCGCCTCCTCCGGCCTGGACGGCGTTCCCCTGACCGAAGCCGAGCAGCGAAGAGAACATCACCCTGTTGTCTCCATCCGAAGGAGTTGGTGCACGTAAGTGGCGAAATAACTCTGTCTCGTACCCTCGCAACGCGAAAGTCGACTCTTTAAATCTGGCCCAAGCCCTGACGTTTAGTCACCAGAAAGCTGATCAGAGAATTGTACATTGTAACCGTAGTATTTAGTATTTTGTCTGTCGTAGGAAAAGTAAAAGGAATTAGGGGAGGACATTAGCAAATCACTTTCATTTTGCCGTTATTCAAATCAAACATTCCTGAGCCTTCAGCTACCTCGTAAATTCATTTGGCCCTCAGCCCTTCACTTCTGCCTACTCAATAATTAGATTACGTAATAGTCAGTATCCTTCTCGGCCGAGACATTCCGTATTTCATATTTCTGTCAATTGCGTTTATTATAAGCCAATATTGAACCCTTGTCTTTCAATCACGAAACCCCATTCCTCAGAGCTTGGTAAATTCAGGTGTACTTGGCGTCTATGACCGACCATTGCCGACATTCCGGACGGTAAGTGAAAGTCTTTAGTCTCCCACTAATTTATTCGCCTAGGTCTATTTTTGGATCCCTAGCCCGTTACGTGAAAACGACGGGTTACATCTTTTGGTGGCAAGCGGTGGGATATTTTCAGAAATCTCGATTTCTGTCGTATCCACAACAAGTGATCTTGACCAGGTGAATATTGGTGAGAAAAAGCTCTGAAGGAATTGGGTCGCGTTCTATAATCTTGAAATTCAAACTGTGCTAGTTGTAGATTCCGAAATTTAAAATTGTAAGAAACAAACAAATCGGCCCGAGTGTGAGGAAGCGAGTGAGGAGTCAATTGACTTCAAATCCGTGTCTAGGATTTTTTCTTTCCAAAAATCGAAATTTAGATACTGGCTCATTTATTTAGTAGCATCACTCTCACTGTAGCCCTCTGTTCCGAGACTGTTCCGGGACTGTTCCGGGGCTTGTTCCGAGGCCCTCTGTTCCGAGACTGTTCCGGGACTGTTCCGGGGCTTGTTCCGAGGCCCTCTGTTCCGAGACTGTTCCGGGACTGTTCCGGGGCTTGTTCCGAGGCCCTCTGTTCCGAGACTGTTCCGGGACTGTTCCGAGACTTGTCCCGAGGCCTTCTGTTCCGAGACTGTTCCGGGGCCCCCTGTTCCGGGACTGTTCCGAGACTTGTCCCGAGGCCCTCTGTTCCGGGACTGTTCCGAAACTTGTCCCGAGGCCCCTGTTCCGGGACTGTTCCGAAACTTGTCCCGAGGCCTTCTGTTCCGAGACTGTTCCGGGGCCCTCTGTTCCGGGACTGTTCCGAAACTTGTCCCGAGGCCCTCTGTTCCGGGACTGTTCCGAAACTTGTCCCGAGGCCTTCTGTTCCGAGACTGTTCCGAGGCCCTCTGTTCCGGGACTGTTCCGGGAGCCTTCAGCTCCAATTGACATCCCGATTCCAGACCCGTCATAGCTCTTACCAACTGGGAAGTCCTTTCTCGATTCGTGGGGAAATTATCGGTCCTTGGTGCGCAAGAAAGTGATCTATCGGTTCTATAATTCTTTTTATTTAGTTTTTTTTTATTCAACAAGTGAGTTCGCGACCATGCACCAAAACAGCAGCCCATCAGTCGAGGGCGAAGCCATGATGAACGCCGTGACGGAAGCAATGAACAAACTGGGCGCCTTTTTCCGTGAGCCTGCTGCCTCCGGCATTCCGCGGTCGTTGTTCATGGAAGTCGACACATGGAACCCTGATGAGCCGGATGCTATCACGGCATCCGTGTTCTTCCAGGAGGTGGAGCAAGCAACCCAAGAGTTTGACGAACACAAGAGACTACGATTCCTTCGTACCCGCCTGAAAGGTGGAGCCAAGCGATTCCTCCAGGATGGTCTTGGCGAAACCCCATACACGACAGTGAAGAATGCCATACTGGCATGGTATGGCGAGGAAAGTCCCGAGAAGGCAACCATACGACTCTGGACAGCCCAGAGAGACCCCGACGAGTCCATCCGACGGTTCGCAGAACGACTTCTGGCCACGGCACGATCGGCTGTCCGAACTGAACCCAACCTGAACGATGCTCAACGTCGGGAATGGACAAGACGAAAGGCACTCAGCGCTTTTGTCCGCGGACAACCGAAAGAACTCCATCTCTACTTGCAGGGTAACCCTCCGGACACCTTGGAGGATGCAGTGGAGCGGGCTGAGGGATGGGAGGACGTAATGAGAGCAAAGCAGGACTACGATGCTCGATGGGACATAACTGCTGTCAGTGGATCAAGACCTTCGGAGCCCAAGAAATGCTACTCTTGCGGAGAACCAGGGCATTTTGCAGCAAACTGCCTGCGGAAAAACCAGAAGCCCACCTCGTTACCCAAACAAACCGGCCACGTTCGGCGATCACCAGTTGAGACCGGTGCCGACGAAGTTACCACCGACCGTCCCGGTGCTGCCCTGCATGTACTGTGGTGATCTTTCCCACTTTCCAGTGAGTTGTCCCCACGGACTCTACGCAGCCTTGTTCTGCAATTTCTGTGGATCCCGTGACCATCTGGAGGCTGAGTGCTTTAAGAAGAAGAAGACCCTGCCCATCTCAAATCCACGAATGCACCAGGTCAGAAACATCAGCACGACCCAGGAAACCCAAGCCAATCTCACGACAAATAAGAGGACGAACCAATCGTCGGAGTCCGCGGAGACGAGCTGGTGTCCTACCAGACCGCTGTGAATTGTGTCATGAGGCCCATGATACTGATCACCGCCGGCTTGGGGAAGGAATCCCGGCGAATGGTCGTGGATACTGGTGCTGCAGTGTCTGTCCTATCAAGACCTGTGCCTGGCATTGACATCCGCCCAACAACGTTGGAGCTATGGGGTGCCGACGGACAACCACTGCCCGTGCTGGGGATCCAGGAGGTACGTACCACCATTGGTCCGGTTACGATTACACACCCATTCTATGTCTTCCGACGACCTGACTCCGGCTTGGATCTGATCGGACTGGACCTCCTGAGGAAATTACCCCTTGGCATACGCCCGGATATCGGCGTAGTGGAGATGAAGGAACCCGCCACTGGGAAGATGATCTCCATCGGCGTGGTCGCCACTGACCCGGACCTCCTCAGGCACATCCGTCAACTGAAGGGCGACGGGATGGCGCGAAAAGCCCAGAAAACCGCTCAAGCCCCGAAACCCGACACCGACCACAACTGCCAGGGCGGGCCAACAGTCGCTTCAACATCTGCCAAAGCCTCTGAACCTCGCGTCGACGACAACCACCAAGGCCAACTGACCACCGAACCAACACCACCCAGAAAGCAGCCAGTGGTACACCCTCCAATGTCCGATGTAGCAGAGTTCCCAATCGAGATCGGGGACAATCCCCCTTCAACCTCTGAATTGGAGCGCCAGGTGCATCAGCATCTGACTCATCTGGCAGGACCCGACTCCCAATTGGTCAAAGACGGCCTGAGCCGTGTTCCTGTTGGCGCCATCATATTAAGTATGCCAAAGGAACTTCTGATAGCAGCCCAATCCTTGGACCCCTGGATCTCCACCCTGACTGCTGACCCAGAGAAGCATCGACTAAAGAAGGAGGAAGAAGTCTGGAGGAAGGAGGTCAATGTGGATGGCCAGCGGATCACGGTGCCACTGATTCCATCCACCATGCGGCGCTGGTTCCTGACCAATTGTCATCAACATCAGTGGGCCGGGCACCCTGGCATAGAAACAACCACCCGAGTCGCAAGACGGTACGGGTACTGGAAGAAGATGGTACGTGACGTCCGAGAGTTCGTCCAGAAATGCCAGGAGTGCCAGGAGAGGAACACTTCCCCGAATTTGACACCACCAATCCAAAAACCCGACATACCGACCCGAATCGGTCAAATTGTCGGTATTGACTTTGTTGGGCCTCTACCTGGTCGAGGAGGTACCAAATACATCCTGACGGTAATCGATCAGTTCTCCAAGTATGCAGAGGCTTATGTCACCACAGATTGCACAGCAGTAACAACCGCTCGCGTATTGACCACGAAGTACCTACCAACCCATGGTGCACCTGAGAGGCTCGTCTCTGACCGAGGCGCCGCCTTCATCTCTGGGGTCGTCAAGGAGCTGTGCGACACCTGGGAGATACGCCACGTCCACACCTCCGCTTACCATCCACAGGCCAACGGAGTATGTGAGCGATTCCATCGCACCCTGGCAAACCTGGTGGCGAAACTGAGACGCAAAACCCGGGACTGGGAAGCCGCCTTGCCTTTGGCACTAGCTGCCTACCGCAGCCTCCCCCACTGTAGTACGGGCTATTCGCCAAATCACCTGGTTTTCGGACGAGAGCTGAGAATGCCGCACCTAACCGAAATCAGCATAAAACGGGAAGCAACATCGCCCTTGAAGGATCAACACCAAGAAATGGTGCGAGTCCGCTTGGAAACTGAGCGACAGTTGAGGCGCGCCTGGCACACCCGTGAGCAGGCAATCAACAAGCGACGCCACTCTCGGGAGTTCCAGATAGGCCAACACGTATATGCCCAGCAGCTCGTCGCCCCACCAGGCACAGTGAAGAAGTTCTGGAGCCCCTGGAAAGGACCGCTCCGTGTGACCCGCAAACTGACCGATGTCAATTACGAGGTCCAGGATGTCCTGGGGAAGACCACACGTTACCACCTCAGCATGCTCAAGCCAGCGTTTACCAACAGCGTGCCAGACGACGCCGTCACCCCCGACGTAGCGGAAGAATGGCGCCCACCCGAGAGCCCTGCCCCTCCACCTAGCGAAGATAGCGGAGAGACATGGTTGTTGGACCCCCTTGAATGGCCGGAACCAGTACTGACCGAAGAAAATCCCGAACCTAGGGCCCAGGGCCCTGGAAGATCTTCCAGTCGAATCCCGATTCCGACTAGGACGGCGTCCAGTCCATACGGATTAAGACCAAGGCGCCGGACGATCGACTACGCGCAGCTCCACGCGGGGAAGATGTCAACACCTAGAACGGGATGAACTAGTTACGGATAAAAGTTTGTCAAGTTGTGTTGTATACTCGTATTTTGGGAAATAGAATAGGGAATGTCTTACCTGTAGAACAACCCCGATCTGGAAATAAAATGCACAACATAAGTACTTACCTTGTTTTACTAATGACCGTGCCTCATGAGTCGGGACAGGACTCCCTTGGCCCCCCCCCCCCTTTTTTTGTTTTCCTTTTCCTTCTTAATGGCAGCAAAATCTAGGGTGTGAAATGTGTGAGTTGGAGTGTGAGAGTAGACTAAAGAAAGGGCCGGTTTGTATGTTTCACAGCATAGTAGGGAAGTAGAAGATAAGACCAGCGGAAGACACATCTCGCCCATCGCACCACCTTGGAACATCAGCGCCATCATGCTCTCGACAGCCGGAAAACGACCTGACGCAATGCCCATCGCACCAGTCACCCCCACCGGAAGGAAAGATTGCCGAGGTAGACCTCGGCCTCCAAAGATCGGAGGAGTGTAACGGGGCGGCAGATTCCAAGCGCCCCGTCAAGAAACTTCGGCGGCGGGGTACGGATCGACCCCTCTCCCCTCCAAGCGCCTGACCCCAGCTGGGCGAAAGGCGTGTCCTCATTGGATTGGTTGGGCGATGGGCGGCGCGAGACACCCAGGGAGGAGTAGGAGGGGAAGGCGACTTGACGAGCGGACTGGGGAAAGGAACATCAGGCAGTCGTATCCGAACTCAAGTGAAGGAAAGTTGGAATCCCCGTTCGCCGTAATCCCGTGAGGACAAGGCGGAACGAAGTGAAGTGAAGCGGAACATCGAAGCGGAACAACCGACGCGTAGCAAATCAACCCCTTGTGAAGCCGGTGTTGTGAAAGTGACCTGAGGGAACAAGTGTATCGTGGTTCCTTCAGGGTGAGAACTCGGGAATTGGGAGATCAGCCAATTCCTCTCCCGTAACAGTGGGCCCTTATACGAACTGAAAATCCCCCGTCGGACCCGAGTGTTGATCCGTTCGCGCCCGATTCGACGGCCAATAGTCCAGGTTTCCCACGCACCGCCAGTCGTCGGACCTCCGTCGGAAAGAGTCTCGCCTCCTCCGGCCTGGACGGCGTTCCCCTGACCGAAGCCGAGCAGCGAAGAGAACATCACCCTGTTGTCTCCATCCGAAGGAGTTGGTGCACGTAAGTGGCGAAATAACTCTGTCTCGTACCCTCGCAACGCGAAAGTCGAATCTTTAAATCTGGCCCAAGCCCTGACGTTTAGTCACCAGAAAGCTGATCAGAGAATTGTACATTGTAACCGTAGTATTTAGTATTTTGTCTGTCGTAGGAAAAGTAAAAGGAATTAGGGGAGGACATTAGCAAATCACTTTCATTCTGCCGTTATTCAAATCAAACATTCCTGAGCCTTCAGCTACCTCGTAAATTCATTTGGCCCTCAGCCCTTCACTTCTGCCTACTCAATAATTAGATTACGTAATAGTCAGTATCCTTCTCGGCCGAGACATTCCGTATTTCATATTTCTGTCAATTGCGTTTATTATAAGCCAATATTGAACCCTTGTCTTTCAATCACGAAACCCCATTCCTCAGAGCTTGGTAAATTCAGGTGTACTTGGCGTCTATGACCGACCTTTGCCGACATTCCGGACGGTAAGTGAAAGTCTTTAATCTCCCACTAATTATTCGCCTAGGTCTATTTTTGGATCCCTAGCCCGTTACGTGAAAACGACGGGTTACATAACTGTTTATTAACAAAGATGGGTTGCTTCACTGCAAAGGCAGTGTCCAATGTGTTTCTCTCCCTGATTCAAGAAAGTAATAATAATAATAAATAATTGCCTTTATTTGTAAACAAGGAGTACATCATTAAAAATTCAAAATAATTCTTGTGCTACTCCCCACTTGAAGTCAACAGACCTATGCTGTGGAGAAAGAGTTCTATTTTCTACTCTTTCCTTTAAAACCTTATAATATTATGAAGGGCTATCACATTGCTTCATAGATGAGAAACTACTGGAAAGACTGGTGTTTGATTCTTATTAATTCCTACATAGGCCTTGTAATCATACGCCTGTCTCTAATGCCTGATGGCGTATTCTGGTCTTATGTCTTGGACAGGATCGACTTAGCTGCAAAGCTTGGGGCTGGTCTAGTCCAGTCAACACTTGAGCGGATAATGGCGGTTTTGTACAGCGTACGAGCAGAAAAAACTACGGTGCTGCAACAGTGCAGATCTGTGAAGAGGTGTCAGCGTGGGTCTTTGGAGGTTTTGCAGCGTGGATCTACAAAAAGGTTGCATCGTAGATCTTTTAGAATTCGCGACGCAGATGCGCGTCAGAAGCGTGGAACTTCAGGGCCAGCGGTGTCATACACATAGCAACAGACATCCGAGCCTGGTCCAGTACTCCGAGAAGTGGTTGAAGGGGAGTGTCAGGAAAACAACCACTTCTCATCCGTATGGTCGCTTACCTTCGTGGATGGCAGCCCTGCTTCTACTCAGAAGAATCCCAGGAGAGTGGACAATAAGTCTCTTCTCCTCTCGGCATGGAATAAGTAGGAATAAAAGTTGGAAAGTTGAGTAAAGTTGGAATAACTTAATAATTCCATGTTCTGATGTTGTATGCAAGGTGTAGTGTTAAAGTGTTGTGTTTTTCTATTCAACAATATTATAACTAGGGATGAGCATCGTTTCAAAACTATCGATAGTCACCATCAAATAGACTATCGAAAGGAACCATCGATAGTTAAAAACAATCGGTACTAAACTATCGACAGTTTTTGATAGTATCGATACTTTTGTTTAGGTTGGAAAAATAAAATTGGTGCCATTTGAATCTGCTAAATGAAGACGAAATTCATTGAAACCACATGTCAGTTTTGTGCTAATTAAATCAACCAAACATGAGCAAGAATGTGCTGAAAAATTTTTCATTAGAGCATTGGTAGGTAGGTAGAAAGTACGCTAAAACACTGACAACTGACATTTGACTCCATTTCTCTGCTGGCGCCCTCAACTATAAATGGCTGTTTTGTCATTTACATATGATAAATGTTTCCAAATGGAACTCACTCGTCCCCGAGGCATTTTGAATAGTTTCAATCAGCAAGGAACATGCAAAAAATTACTAGGTAACTGATACCAAACAAAAGGCAATGAAACAAAATGAAGAACTATTCACATCTTCAACTGAACTGAAGATTCTTCAGTTTCGATAGTATCGCCCAGAAACCATCGATAGTGGTAAAACATCGGTTCGTAACTATCGATGGTGAAAACATCAACTATCGGATGCAAACTATCGATAGTTCGATAGTATCGACCATCGATGCTCATCCCTAATTATGACAATCCAAATGTATAAGTGGTGTTCAACATCCTTGTCTGATTATTACAAAGACATATACTGTTCCAGTTCATCTGTTATAAAGGTTTGGGGGTGAATATATTATATTTATGTCCACAACAGTTTTGATGGTAATAACTAACGCGATATTGGTTTAACTACTACTAATTCAATTAAATGGAACCTGGGGAAGATGATAGGATAGAATCGATATACTTGTATTCTCGTTAAATACGTATCACCTCGAAAGAAGATATAAAACACTTTTATAGCCAAGCACCAAAGTCAATATGCCAAACAATAAGACTCCTCGAGGTTACAACCTTTTCCGCGACAGCAGCACTCAACAGAGACCTCCCTAGTTCTACTGTAGATGACGCTCGTGTATAATGTCACTTAGCTAAGAGGGGAATGTCAAGGATAGGGTAGTTGTCCTCAAACCTCAATACTCCCTCCCAACTGCACAATGCTTGATTCCTCAGTCTATAAGGCAAGGCACTTCAATGTTACTTGCAGTAGGTACAAAATTCAGCTGCTGCCACAAACTCTGATTTGCTGATCACTGCTACAGTCTCTTAGTTCTTCAAACTGCCAGGTTTTAATTTCAGTCTGGTTGACCCTGCCGTTTCATAGTTCTTCAAACTGCCAGATTTAAATTTGAGTCTGGTTGACCCTGCCGTTACTGTGAAGATCCATGTAGTTCCCAGTTGTCGCGACGTTGCCTGAGGTTCAGCTGCTTCCTTGACGAGTCTCGTGATCTCAGCCATCTGTCCAGCGTGTCGTCTGTGAGTCTGGTGGACCTGCTGCTCCAGCGGAGATCCTCGTATTCTCAGCTGTTGCCGTAGTCCAGTAGACTCTGGAACTGTCGAACTAGATCTCTTGCACCAGTGTTACCTGTGAAGTGCTAGAAACAAAGGATGCATATCACACACTGTGTACAAACTTGATTTTATGTACGACATTTTCTAAACAATAAAATCTTGCTCCTGGATGTGCTGCCACCTTGATGGTTGCCCACCCATGAAGCCTATATACATAACTTAGATTCAGCATCTGTGTGACTTCTTCTTGCATTATTTTCCTCCAAGGAACTTTCTGTCTTACACATCTTCATTCCACGTTCATCTTGCTTATTCGTCTTACGCATTTTTAACCAGGCTAGGGCTCTCCACATCAGATTACCTAGAACACAGAACAAATTTTAGAATTCACAACAGTATCAAATATTCAATATACTTCATTACATCATTATATTTCAAAATTTAATTAAACTGTTCTGGCAATGGTTTGATCAGAACATCTGCCTTTTTATTTTGTTTAAAGATCTATTGAATTTTGATGTTTCCCTGAAGGTACTCTTCTCAAATGAACAAATTGAACACTGACCAAAATTTTCAATGCTTAGAAGTAATCAGTTTCAGCCAATCTTATGGCTGGCTTTGAATCCTCATTCTAAGTTGGTACAAAAGGTACCTAATTTTAGTATACTTTGGCTAATAGCTCTGAGGCATGCCAGCTCATGGCAATGCTCATAGCTACAAATTCGCTTTCTGCTGAAAAGGAGGGCTATGTGGTTTGGCTTCTGAGCCTTCCACATTATTAGGTCACTAAATAATTCTATCACTAGTCCTGTTGTTGAGTATCCATCTTCGACGTCCGAGCAATGCGTCCATGTAGCATTCCTGAGATTCTCCTTTTCCCTTGTAGATTAGTCCAACGTCTCTGGTTCCTCATAGGTTTTGGATAACTCGTAGTACCGCTCTCCAGGTCTTCTTCCGTATAGTTTCTTTGTCTTCTGCTGAGAATGCTTACAGCTCAAGCAATATCCGATTGGCTTCCTCCTTGTAGGCACATAAGCAACATAATTGCTTGTCTGTTTTGAATGCTTTTAAGGCATCTCATCATACTTCCTTCTTCTTCCCTTTCTTCATCTTTCTCATCATGGGTATCTCTTCCCGATCTGCCATTTGGATTGTATCTCTCCAAAATGGTATCTACATGAATGCTGTAGCATGAATGTTGGTGCACTCGCATCGTCCTCTCTTTCCTATTACATCCAATTTGCAGATTTAGGAATTTCTTCGGTTCCTCCAGGTCCGTAATTGAGAGTTACGATTCCTGAACTACTTTAATTTGTCCCGATTTCATTTTGAAGTTGGTTGCGGAGAGAATGTTGACTAGGTAGCAGCATGATTGCCAATTTCTCTTCTTTCCTCCATACGAATAGGCATTGCTAGAATTCGTATGGTTTCAGGTCGTCCTTCGATTACTTCCAGGAATCATTCGTAACATCTTCTGGGCGCTACCTTTAATCCATATAAAGCCCAATGTACTTCGTACACTTTTTTTTTCATTTTAATTGATGGGTTTTTCCAGGTACTTGCAGAAACCATCCAGCACATCTATACATTGGTATCGGTTTATCCAAAGAGCCATTCAGGAAACTATTTCAGTTCTACTATAGATCACATTTTGTTGCCACTATGAGCATGTACGTTGCCATATTGTACGTTAGGTAGTCCACCTAATGGCGTATATATTTCTGGCAGCTCATACTCTTACAATCACCTTGCTTCGGAAACTTGTAGTTCCATCAACTTCCAACGTCCTTCTGTGCATCCAGCATTTTTCCATAATCCTGATCCCTAAAGACACTTAGGATCGTGGGATTATTTTCCAAGTCTCATACTTTTCCAACGCCTGGAATTCCTGGTTAATGGCTTCCATCCATTGTCTTGCTTCAACGTAGCTATTGGTTTCTGGGTTTGCTTTTGCCTTTATTCATTTATTTATTTTTTATTTTTTTCTTTTAATATATAATTTTTTATTTAGGCAAGTTATGTTTTGCCTTTGCTTTCTTCGAAGAAGTTGTACTCCTCTATCTTGCCTTGACTCAAATTTTCTTTGGAATTTCATCTCGTAGTTCTTCTTGCTCCTCTGTTTCTGCGTCCTGTTCTTTTTCCAGTTGTTTATTTCCTTCTTACTTAATGTTATATATTTGAATTACTTCTTGCCTCACTTGGACGTGCGTCTCCCTTGTGTTGAAGTCCTCATAGGTTTCATCTTCGACGAATTCGATCAAATTATAGTCTTCTTGCTTTCCAGTCAGAGTACATAGCCAGTCTCTTCCCACTCTAACCGATATACTCGGTGAGCTCTGGGAGCAAACTTTAATTTCTGCTTTGCCAGGTTGTCCAGAACAAAAGCTTTACATCCGAACTTTCTCAGGTATTTCAGAACCGGCACTCGACCCACTGCCATTCCGTATGGCGTTCTGAATCCACAAGTAGAGTTAGAAGATTGTGATCATTCAACACAAATCACATGGCATGAGCCCAGAAGTTCATTAGTATGCCTGATAAGATTAAGTTCACCATATCTTCTGCTTAAGCTCTAGATTCAGTCGTTCTGCAGTGGCATTGTGCAGAGGCGTCGCAGGCACACTGTTAATGCGATCTGTTCTCTGAACAATAGCGAGTTCATTTCTGTCATCTTGTACTCAAAGCCTCTGGCCTTATTTCTGCCACCATCATGCTTGGATCAGCTATCTTGCGTCCATCTTCGAGTCATTACAATAGTACCGTTTTAACTCTTGTTTTATCTACAAGTTCGTAGGCAAAGGCATATCTTGTCGCATCGTCCGTGAATGTCGCTATATATCTTGCTTGTGATCCTGTTGCTTGAGGTTTAATGGGTCACATTAGATCTGAGTCGAATCTTGTAAAGGGATTTCCGATCTATTCCTTTTCTGAATACTTGGCTGTCTTTTTCCTTTTGCCGTCTGGGCAATCAAAGATGTCATTTTTGAATTGGATGTTCTTCAATTCTGGCAGGTACTTCAATGCCAATTCCAGGTATCATTTGGAGGTATGGGTCATTCATTAATGCCTTGAGTCCTTTATTTTCTCTCAAGGACTCCCTCCTATCCCTTTGTTCTCTCTCTGAAGTTACTAGGATCTCAGGAGCGCCATCTTCATTCCAGAATTCAAGTTGCGTCGAAATCTCCTCTTGCCAATGGCTTTCTGTATCATCGTGTTGCTTTGACGGTGTTTCTCTCCCTCCTGACTCTACAACTCTTTGTGGAGTCACTTGAAGTCTGCTTTGACTGCCGCACCCCAGACTATTTGTCATGCTGTCCTCCTGTGTGTCAGCGACCAAGCTCAAATTTGAGTCTGCCTGCTGAAGTATTTGCAGTTTCAGTTTCAGTTCTCGTGGTACTGGCAGGTTAAAGGAGACCCACTAAAACTTTCCTTCATGTTGTCCTTCCTTCAGAATGGTTGTAATTCTTCTGCCAATTAGTTGCATCTCACTGTCATGTTTGAGAGTAGAAACCGCTGTCCCCTACTCCGTCAATTTCCAGATCTGTAGAGTTACTCCAAACCGTACAACTTGCTGGACCATATCCCTTGTAGTCCAAATCCTCCTCCTCTTCTTCGTGTTGTAGCAGTACCTTGTGCCATAATTTATCATTGCATACAGAGGAGTCAGTTTTTGAAGACTCACCTTCAACTTCATCATTCATGAGACTTGACTCTGGTTTAGAGTCCTACCTGAGGTCTGCCCTTTTACTTTCCAACTGCTTCTGGCTTTTAGTTGCAAACTTTTGAGCACAACCATGTGATCTTGGGCAGGGGTTTTTGACTTCCTCTTGCCAGTCCTTCATGTATCGGTTTTCTTTGCTGAAGAATAATGGCATAATGATAAAATTTCCTCTTGTCTGTTTTGTGGATTGCATTCTTCTTACCTTCTTGGGGTTGCTTTGTTTCCATCCTTCCTCCCAGCAATAGCAGGGCCTGTTGCCATTTGACTGTACTGGCCTCATCAGTTGCATTTTGGTCTGTAGCTCATTCACGAAGTGGCAAAGGACGAGGTGGCCAAGGCGTAGGACCGCTAATCCAAATTGCTCTGCACGAAGTGTCCATATGGTCATTTGTAACATGGTTATATGGGTATCTTACATTCTGTTGGCTTGCTATGGCTGCCCCTTTTCTTCTCATCTTGACCGCAGGTGTAGCCAATCAATGCCCCTCCAGATCCAGAGCCATAACTCTCCTCTTCTTGATCATCCAATGCAGCTCCTGGGTAATATTGATTGTTCTTGGCGAGTTTAACGACGCACTTGATGATATCCATCACAGTTTTGGAATTTGGATCCAATTTCATGTTCACATATTCTTATCTCAGGTTAAATTTGCGTCCAAGTGATAGCGGGGTCCATTGCTTGGTCCATTTCACGAAGCATCTCTCTTGGGTCATCTTCTTGCCTCACCATTGTCGGTGTGTCTCTATAATGTTAATAAGCAGGTACAGTAATTAGGTAGTAGATAGTGTCACATAATTCTTCATCTGCTTGAGTTCTTCCCTGGTGTAGTTGTGACTGTTCTGATGTCTGGGTCAAACAAGTGCCAACAATCTGCTGACCTCAACTACATTTCAAAGAACGCCGCGCCAGAGGGAGTAGTCCTGTGTTTCATCGAACTTCCGACATCCAGGGCGAAGAATATACTCTTCTGTCTTCTACAGATGGAATAATTGCAGCCACGTTTTCTTCTCTGGGTTCTTGAGTTACTTTTCAGTTTGCTTGTCAAGATCAATCTCTGAATTCTTCTAAGGAGAAGTAAGTAAGTCTAGGAACTTACCCAGTCTTCCAGTGGCAGCCGCCTCGGCTGTATTGTCTATGAGCGCACTAAATTCTGGTCACATCCTTACCACTTCCTGCGTGAACCTGTTCATCACCTTCTGCCTGAACTTAGCTTGTCTTGCCTGAATTTAGCTTCTCTTGCCTGAATCGTCTTGCTATCCATCATGACTTTCCTGCAAAACTACACAGAGCATTAACCTCTATGTTTAAATCATGTTTATCTTCACCCACACAAATTAGTCACATTTCCTAGAACACAGCACTTTATTAATTTTCCACTCTTACACTATATTGACTTAACTGGCATCCTTCTGAGGATCATCATACACTGTCTTATCCTACATCCCCTTTGGTTCCTCATCTTCCTCAGAATTATTTTAAGAACATGCTTTCCTAACTGCAGTTGTTTGACTTTTTGTGATAGTGCAAATATTTCCTCTGAGGATGCTCTCCACATCCATGAAATGTGATATTATTCATTCATGATCCAATTTGATTTAATTCGGTTAGTTTCTTACTTTTGGGTTGATTGATCAACCATTTTTTCCACGATCTCATGAGTTTGGTACTTGGGAATTCATTTATTTTTACGTTTTACGTCCGTCCCTTATCCATCTGGCTATGCTCTTGCCCCAGGAAGGCATTGAGACCATTTACCTTGCACTAAGTAGAGCATAAATATCTCAGTGGCCAAACTGTATATTTTTCTCAGAATCGTGCAATTAATAATGGTTCCCAAAGCTGCCCTAGTTAGATGTGAGTTCACATCATTGCGTAATTGCCAGACTAAGACTTGAGCCAGACGTGCAACTTGCTCCTAACGATTTAGTTTCTGTGTATTTACACTTTAAAATTCTGACTCCAGATTCGCCATTGGTCTTATATTGCTTACAGTGAGTACCGGCTAGTTAGCTCTGTTCCCCATCTGCAATCAAGACTCGTCGCGTCTCTGGAATATCATATTTTTACTCACACATCCTTCCCTTTCCCAAAACATGAGAACAAAACCTATCGCCTTCGGTGAATTCATGAAAGATGCCACTACAGCAAGAAGGGACTGCGGACAGGATTGATACCGTGTGAGCCACCGTTTCCCCGGCATTTTTCAATTTGGTTTCTGCGCGAGTTTTCAAAGTAGACCAGTCTGATACCTCTTCCCCGTAAGTACAGCGATTTGATTTGAGGTATCCACTTTGTCCACCCCCGGTGACTGCACTTCAACGGTACGCACGAGTACCAGTGTACCTTCGTTATCCCAGGTACGGCCACTTGGACGGGGGCACTCCGACCCTAAACCCTAAGCTTGCTGGACTACCTTTTTCAGGCAAGTCGGACAAATTACATGATCCCTCGGAGACCGCGTCGCTTTTTTTTGGGTTACCTTGGGACTCATCCAGATCATACCTCTCTCACGAGACCCTTGACTTGTATAATTACTACCTACTTACAGTGATCATGTTTTTACAGGAGTCAATTCAATTAGTTTTGCATTCGACATTGGCAGCGTATTAGTAAATTGCATATTTACAAATAAATAAATTTCATTTTGGATAGCTTGGGAATTCCATGCACGTTTTTCGATGCGTTCTATTCCTTCTGACATTAACTTTCCTCTTCTCCCTGTAAGCACAGACAACCAGAACAAACACAAATTCAAAAGGTACAAATTTAGTTAGTAAATATTGCAGAGATCCCATAGCAGCGTCCTGTCTTTGCGTCGTCGTGCCTTGTCAATTTTTATTCCCTGAAATCCGAACGAATCAGACACAGCGCTTGCCAACCGAATGTAGGGGCTTCATGCAGTGAAACATAAACATGCCTTCAACTCTACTTTCACTTAGATTACACAAGTCAAGAATCTATTAACTACTAATCTTACTCAAACTCTCTTGTTTTGGCCAGCTTTCGTTATCCCATAGCGTCTTACCCCCGACTAATTTTCCTTCGTTCATATTAATTTTTATGGGACGTTTCATTCATTTGTTAGTGGAACAGCTCTTGCACTAGTTAGAATCATAGATTAGAGTTCATGTAATCTTTGGCTAGAATTCGTACGTAAGCAGTTCCCGTGGAACCACAATGGGGATTTCCTCGACTACCATGGATTTATGTCGCGTCTTTCCTACTCCACGAAACGCCACCCTAGGTTCGCTCAATCTTACCCCAATTTTAGTATTTGCTGTGTTCTAGTACTTCACTTCGAACCGACGTCTTGTCTCGGATATCGTTCATACTACTCGGTCACGTCCCTTCTTACGACGATTTAAACTATTACAAAATTCAAAGCCTTAATTCTCTACTCACGAAAGCTGCCGGGTACAACTGAGCGGGTGAAAACTCATAAAACCACTTCTCACCAGAACTCCAGCCTAAGCTGCAAATATGATCGGACGCTTCCCAAGGACTTCCCTTTGAGTGGAAGTGAATTTATAACCGCCTAAGCGATGTATACATAACGCGATATTGGTTTAACTACTACTAATTCAATTAAATGGAACCTGGGGAAGATGATAGGATAGAATCGATATACTTGTATTCTCGTTAAATACGTATCACCTCGAAAGAAGATATAAAACACTTTTATAGCCAAGCACCAAAGTCAATATGCCAAACAATAAGACTCCTCGAGGTTACAACCTTTTCCGCGACAGCAGCACTCAACAGAGACCTCCCTAGTTCTACTGTAGATGACGCTCGTGTATAATGTCACTTAGCTAAGAGGGGAATGTCAAGGATTGGGTAGTTGTCCTCAAACCTCAACAATAACCTTAAACCTACAAACCCTAATCCATCTCAGGATCGCGTCAGAAACAAAATTGTAAAATTTGATAAATTTTAGTCTACGGGTAGTCTCTAGCTAATGCATCTGATCGCATCAATCTCTAATTAAAATTAAATTCTTGTGCTACTTAAATGGATTCAAACTTCAACTTATGTATATGGATCCTCGGGCCTTGTCGCCATTGAGTCACAATTTAAAATCCGAAAGAGAAAGAGAAGGAACCGTCTTCAGGTTATAAATTACTTGACACGTGAAGCTGAAGCCGAAATCAAACCGGCCTCAATACAGGTATGTATCGATAACTAAACATCGATGTTCTTCAATGTTTTATCTATAGGAACATTGTAAGAATTCGTAACTCAAAAATCATTGCTGAGCTATAACAGTAGGTAAGTTTATAATATTTCTACTTGAAACTTGAATGACCATAAAAGTTCATTTTAAGGATCAAAATCGATGTCTTGTCATGGACATCGATGTTATTGACCCATCGACGTTAGCGGAAAAACATCGATACTTCAATACCCATCTTATTTGTCATAGAAAACTGTTGTTTTCATCGTGTTTATTTTATTTATTGAAGGAGTAAGTAATGTTGGGAATGGATCATTGAATTTTACGCTAGTTGTTGTCCCAACAAGACGTGCAGCTCATTGGCAGTATTTTACAATCGATCATTACTTTGATACTTTGGCGTCTTTTCTCCGCCTGGTGAGTGTTTACAGTCCGTGAGCATCCCCCAGCGGCGTCCCATTTTCGAAAATTGTTCGTACGTTCATTTTCACTCTCATCTTATATTTAACGCTGTAGTGAACCTGTTAGTTATGACCCAAGCACTGGGTTTCAGGGTTCATCCTAGGACTGATCGGAAGGGGAGCAACGATTGGCCTGAGGGGCATTGATCCCTCCCCTGAATTTCAGTTAACATACACTTTGTGGTAAGAAAATTTCAATGTCGATTTAAAAGTAGAAGATAATCATTTACTAATAAATTCTTGCTTAAAGGGCATGTAGACAACTTCGAGTTAAGCCCGCTGCTGATCAAAATGGAGAAGACCAGCGTTGAATCTCAGGTAGTTGGCGTTGTCGACGATATCTTGGTGAGTTGAGCCAAAGCTAGCCATGGCTCAGGCCTGTTACAGTGAGTAGCAGTAACATGAGTAGCTTCTTGCGACATTTTCGATGAATCTAGAAATCTTGTTTCTTAAGATGTAAGATGAATCTAAGAGGCTTTCAGCAGTACATAATTTACTCTTTTTGGATTGTTCAGAAAGTGGAAAGCTTCGAAGAGGCTTTCAGTTCGTTCGTCCGCCATTGTGCCACCAATTATAAGAAAGACTACCAGTCCGAGTTGTGGACTGCGTTCAACGGTAACCCCACAGAACAGGAACAAGGGCTCAAGTCGTTCCTGAATATCGCTGCCGGTTCGACCAATCATTCCAGGCTCCACACTATTTTTGTTCTGCTTGAGATACTGGTCACCAACAAGAAACAAATTCCTGCCAGGTGAGCTGATCGCTGTCTAAATCGTAAATATATTAATTACTACCTACTGTAAAGAAGGCCTGTTGTTGTCATGCGTCGTAGACTTAAAAAACAATGGACCAGGCGCATGGAGACTCATTTCAACCAATTCAGCATCCGAAGTTTGATGGAAAATGATACCTCACACGTCCAGGTACCAGGAATCTCAAAAACCCTGCAAATTCTTACAGAGGGTTATTCCTCGGACCAGGAGCACGGAGACTCATTTCTTCAACATGGGGAAAATGGGGGAAACAGTGGGTGTGGCGGGTCCCGGACCCATTCCAATCGATTCAAGGTCCAAAATTTGGTGGAAAATGATACCCCACACGCCTAGGTACCAGAAATCTCGAAAACACGTATTCAAAATGGGTAGATAGGCACTCTTTTCGACCAATAGCCTCATCCAGAGGGCACCAATCGTTCCGGGACCCATCTCATTGGATTCAGCGTCCAAAATTTAGTGGAAAATGATACCCCACACTCCTAGGCACCAGAAATCTGGAAAACACACCTTCAGAATGGGTAAATAGGCACTCATTTTGACCCATAACCTTTTCCAGTGGGTGCCAACCGTTCTGGGACCCGTCTCATTGGATTCAGTGTCCAAAATTTAGTGCAAAATGATACCCCACACGCCTAGGTACCAGGAATCTCAAAAACCCTGCAAATTCTTAGACAGGGTTATTCCTCGGACCAGGAGCATGGAGACTCATTTCTTCAACATGGGGAAAATGGAGGAAACACTGGGTGTGGCGAGTCCCGGACCCATATTAATCGATTCAAGGTTCAAAATTTAATGGAAAGTGATACCCCACACGCCCGCCCAGGTACCAGAAATCTTGATAACACAATCGAAATGGGTAGATAGGCACCAATTTTGACCCATAGTCACATACAGAGGGCGCCGATCGTTCCGGGACCCGTCTCATTAGATTCAGCGTCCAAAATTTGGTGGAAAATGATACCCCACACGCCTAGGTACCAGAATTCTGGTTAACGCACCTTCAAAATGGGTAAATTGGCACTCATTTTGACCCATAACCTCTTCCAGTGGGTGCCAACCGTTCTGGGACCCTTTTCATTGGGTTCAGCGTCCAGAATTTAATGAAAAATGATATCCCACACACCTAGATTGCAAAAAATCTCAAAAATCCGTTATTCACAATACACATTTTGATCTCTTGAAACACCCATCTATTATCGTTTTCTTTCCAGATTGGTCTGCGAATGTATTCTAAACTGTGAAAAGCTCCAGTATCAATCCGAGAATTTTTGGGTCGAATGTTTCAACCTCATACGCAACATAATCCATCTTGTAGACTACAAAGGCGTTCGAGAGATCATGAAAGTGAGCGTCTCTAAAGTAGCCCTTGATTTTCTATGCATTTCGATTAGAAGCAACGTTATCTATTGTGCCCTGTCATCTACGTCAGGGTTGCTGTGAAAAGGCGAGCACGCTCCCGGCAAAATTGAACTACTCGGTCATACATCAGATGAAAGCTCTTGAAAATGTCATGAACATGATCTTTGACCGGGACATGTGCCTGCTGCCGGCCTATTTCATCATCAACGAAGTGCAGAAGAATTACCCTAAAGGCAAAAACTGGCCTCATTGGGTATGTTATAAGTTTTTTTCTTACTTTTTTTTTTTGAACTGTGATGTGTTATAAATTACCATAAATATGTTGATGTTGGCAGAAATTGTCCGAAACGCTTTCGAATTTTGTCGAAAGTTTTCGCCCGACGGCTCAAATGGTTTCTATAATCGGCCATTCGTTCATGCTGCCTGTAGTCGAGCATTCAGGCTACGCCGATCACCTGATCAACCCGTGGAAACTGGACCCAGTTACGCTCAAGTTGTCTTTGAAAGGTGCGTATTTTATCGTAGAGCGTTCTCTGTGTTGGTGTCATCAATCTCGTAAAATCGTCGACTTTTGCAGGCAATGTGCCGTACGACAAGCCACTCTTGGAGCCACAAACGATGCTTCTACGATATGTGCTGGAACAACCGTATTCGAGAGATATGGTGTCCTCCATGCTTGGTCTGCAGAAGCAGGTTGGTTGCTCATTGCTGGGGCATCATTCGTAGAGTGACAGTGTGTCAGGGTGGTAATTAAATGTCCAATATCGAAGGCAATTCAAACCTTCCTGCTCATTGCCTGCTCTTAGAGGGTTAAGGCAACACCTAAAAGTACCTAGTAGAGCTCTTATCAGAGTCGCCTTCTGATTTTGGCAGAGACGTGGTGGCAACCGTGTAATTTCGGTTGCTGTTGTGTCTGATTTTAGTTGGTTATTCCCTAAATAATCAACCTATGTTTTCATGCAAAAGGTCAACCTCTCCGATTCGGCTCAAAATTTTTTTCTGGACGTTTCTAGATCAAAAAAGGTCAATGTCCGTCCGCCGTAAGCCGTACCCCGTCCGCCGTTTTTGGTAGTAGACAATTTTCTAAAAATCTGAAATTTGGGTCAGGGGTCTGTTCCCGGCCTAGGACGGTCCTCAAAACTTTTCAGCCCGATCGGACCAAATTTGGGCGGGGTAGGGGTCAAAATGTGTCTTTTGAAAAATGGATTTTCGAGATTTTGGGCGATCTAGGCTCGAATGAAATGGGTCCCAGAACGATCGGCACCCACTGGAAGGAGTTATGGGTCAAATTGGGTATATATTACCCATTTTGAATATGTGTTTTTGAGATTTCTGGAACCTAGGCGTGTGGGGTATCATTTTCCGCTAAATCTTGGAAGCTGAATCCAATGAAGTGGGTCCCAGAACGATTGGCACCCTCTGGAAGAAGTTATGGGTCAAATTGGGTATATATTGCTCATTTTAGATATGTGTTTATGAGATTTCTGGTACCTGGGCGTGTGGGGTATCATTTTCTACAAAATGTTGGATCCTGAATCGATTGGAATGAATCTGGACCCGCTGCACCCACTGTTTTCCCCATTTTCCCCATGTTGAAGAGATGAGTCTCCATGCGCCTGGTGCGAGGAATAACCAACCCGTGTGTAAGAATTTGCAGCGTTTTTTAAAATGAAGTTATGTTCGTATGGCCGTCTCTTACATTCTTATTGAAGTTTTAGCCGTGATCAACTTCAATGTTTTTTAAAATGGCAATTGAATCAGATTGATACACGTGGCCTCCTAAAGTGACATAACAATTTTTTTCAGTCGAGGGCCAGTTGTACACATTTGATACAGTGTAGTTTCCACAACGCTTTTAGGAGAAAATGATAAAACAAGGCAACTTCCTTCAACAAGGTGTAATTGTAAAAATAGAAAATGGTGAATATACAAATTCAAGTCTGTGAATTACCACAGACGAAAAACAGCCATTGGAGGTTGAGTCCCAAGATTCACTTGAAGATTCAGCCCTTGAATGGAATAAAAATTTGTTTCTCCCATGCAGCCCTTGATGAGGCTTGGCAAGAAAAGGAACTAGATTTACAGATAACAGACCATTTACAAAATTGGACGACAGAAAAAAGAATGATAAGGAAATGTCAGTTTGTTACTTATCACCTTCTTCTTCACTTTCTAATTTTTTGGTTGGGCCAACAGTGTGAGAAGACAGTGGGAAGACACCCAAGGTCAGAACTCCACAGAAGTCAAAGATAACCTCGTATCAGAATGCTACAGAGAGCTTCACACCGACCCCTGGCTGTTGTATCAATTTGATACAATGGCCTCCAGCTGTGGATTGATTTTGTATCAAATGGATACAGCTGGCCCTAGATTGTAAACCTCATTTGCATAAAATTGATGCAAATGGCGCTCTAAGTGTTAAAGCATAGTTAGGCAACGTTAGCAACATAGCAACATCATGGCTCTAGTTGGCCCTCAAACATTTCAACCCGATTGGATCAAATTTGGGTGGGGTAGGGGTCAAAATGTAAATTTCGAAGAATGGATTTTTCGCAGTCTAGGTGTGTGGGGTATCCTTTTCCTCTAAATTCTGGATGTTGAATCCAATAAAAAGGGTCCCAGAACGATTGGCACCCACTGGAATAGGTTATGGGTCAAAATGGCAATCTATTACCCATTTTGAATATGTGTTTTCGAGATTTCTGGAACCTAGACGTGTGGGGTATCATTTTCCACTAAATTCTGGACCCTGGATCGATTGAAATGGGTCCGGGACCCGCCACACCCACTGTTTCCCCATTTTCCCCATGTTGAAGAAATGTCTCCATGCGCCTGGTTCGTGGAATAACCCATGTGTATGAATTTGCAGCATTTTTAATATTTGGGAGTCTCTCATTTTCTTGAGCCAATCAGCCAGCCACTACTTTTGAGCTCGAGAGACGTGCGCTCTGATTTGCTGATTCTAAATGGCGTAGTTGCAGCCCCATTTCGTCCATGCTACTCTAAATTCTAATGGATTTGAAACTAAACCACGTGATCTTGTTATTTGGATGGACTTTAAACAGCTGTATTTATGGATTTTAGCACAAACAACGATGCGTAGCTCTCGAGGAACAACTCGTTGAATTGATTATGATAGCGATGGAGCGTACCGAGAACGAAAGCAACCAATCCTCTCAGAACGGAAACTCCAGCCAAAACGAAGACTTCACTCATTCGCACTGGCTTTGGCTTCATCTGTCCAGCCAACTCATCTATTTTGTGCTCTTCCAATTCGCTGGATTTCTCAATATCGTCAATTCATTGCACGAAAAGGTTCCATAAAATTCTAATTTATTGAGGAAAATTTCAAAAATATTGATTTTGATTACATATTTTCATTTTCCTCATCTTTCTCGTTTAGCTGACGCAGAGGGAGCTTCGAAAAGCAAGGGATCCGCTCATGTGGGTTTTGCTGCAGTTCATATCTGGAAGCATCCAGCGCAATCCCGTAAGCATTTTTGTATAGTCATTGTTCAAAAAATCCTTTATCCAGATCGAACATTTTTAATAGTAAAGTAATGTAATCCAGGTCTGTCACCTTGGATTTTCGCCCGACTACCTTCTCAGGTGTCGCGGACGTCGTCAGCCGTCCTCCAAAGAGGATCGTAAATTGATCTGGCGGTTTCGCTTATGGCTACTTATTGCCTCACCCCCTTAAGTGAAGAGGAAGAGTTATGTTGCTGTATCCTGGATACGAACCCTTGTCACTCGGATTTCCATACCAATCCTTCGTCTATACCACTAGACCAGCGGTTCCCAACCGCTGTTCCGCGGCACACCGGTGTGCCGTCTGAAGCAACATGGTGTGCCGCCGGGTCTGGGTTACAGCGATAACTCCTCCTGTCACTCAAACTAAGAATCAGCATCACCAGCAACCACAAAATCGTGGTTGCAAGCTAAGATTTGCTGATCTACCTATGGACAGTTTTTTGTTGGATACTGCCAAGGAGTTCCCCCTTCTGGCAAACAAAGCTATTTTGACATTACTCCCTTTTTCCACTACATATCTGTGTGAGATTAGCTTTTCAAGCATGATTGCTATGAAAACCAAATACAGAGAGAGACTGAGAACTGTTGACGAAGAGCTACGTGTGTGCCATTCTTCGATTCCAGCCAGAATATCAGCTTTGTGTTCAGCCAAATAGGCCCAGGTTTCGCACTGAAAGTATTTTATAATTTTTCACTATTCTGTTTACTTGATATTTCATAATAAAGTGATTATAAAATACTTTCTTTGTGCTAATTTGATTCCTATTCAAGAGAATTACTTTATAATAGTCAGTTTAGGTACAGAGTTGATTTTTTAACATTTTCTAATGGTGGTGTGCCTCGTGATTTTTTTCCCCGCGACAAGTGTGCCTTGGCCAAAAAAGATTGGGAAACGCTGCACTAGACTACCAAGCGCCCTAACATTTGAAATATAAACTAACTGTTTTCAGCTCTCAAATTTTCTTCCCGTTCTCAAACTTTACGATCTTCTCTACCCGGAAAAAGACCCGCTCCCGGTACCCGATTTCAGCAAACCAAATTGCACTCATCAGATGGCTGTAACCTGCATTTGGATTCATCTTCTCAAAAAAGCGCAATCCGATCACATGAACATTCAACGAAGCGTCCCCAACGCGTTGAAAGTCCAACATGAGTGAGTCATAATTTAGCAGCATTTCTTTCATTTCTTTTGTGTACTAATGGTAATGGTAAATGGTAAAAGCCACCTAGAGGAGGGGTTATGGGGGGCCCCAAGCGCGGAAGCCTGGTGGCTTGTTGTGCTTCTCTTAGGCCGGGTACACACGTTGAGGATTCCGGAGAGGATTCCCCGTTGAGGCCAACCTCTCCGGCCGACGGACCGTGTGGACGGGTTGATGCCTTCAGTTGAGGCGGACTGCACAGGCCTTTTGGTTGGTTATTCCTTGAATAATCAACCTATGTTTTCATGATAATGGTCAACCTCTCCGATTCGGCTCAAAATTTTTTTCTGGACGTTTCATGATGTCCTGATCAAAAAAGGTCAATGTCCGTCCGCCGTCCGCCGTCCGCCGTCCGCCGTCCGCCGTACGCCGTCCGCCGTACGCCGTCCATTGTCCACGCCGTTTTTGGTAGTAGAAAATGTTCTAAAAATCTGAAATTTGGGTCAGGGGTCTGTTCCCAGCCGAGATGGGTCCTCGAAACTTTTCAGCCCGATCGGACCAAATTTGGAGGGGGTAGGGGTTTTTTGAAAAATGGATTTTCGAGATTTTGGGTGATTTAGGCGAGTGGGGTGTCATTTTCCACTAAATTTTGGACGCTGAATCCAATAAAATGGGTCCCAGAACAATTGGCACCCACTGGAAGAAGTAATGGGTCAAATTGGGTATGTATCCACCCATTTGGTATGTGTCAGGATTTCTGGTACCTGGGCGTGTGGGGTATCATATTCCACTAAATTTTGGACCCTGAATCGATTGGAATGGGTCTGAGACCCGCCACACCCACTGTTTCCCCCATTCGAGGAATAACCAACCCGTGTGTAAGAATTTGCAGATTTTTTTGGAAAGGCCGCCTGAGGCCGGGGTTCCGGCCACTACAACTACACAGTTTTCCTCGAAAGGCCTCGCGCGTCGTGTGGATGCTCCGTCCGGCATTTCCTCTCCGGAAATCCTCAACGTGTGTACCCGGCCCTAGGTGTCTCATTCTTTAGTCCACAAACGGCCCTAGTCCCCTGATGAGGGTTGTTAGGTTGTGGACTAACTTTTTGCAGGGTACGGTTCTCATTGGGCTTTGTGTCCCAAAGAGGGTGTATCTGCAGGATGTGAGTGCTGGGCACTCGAAGATTATGTGAGTTGCAGTTTCGTCTGCTTCCTCACAGAATCTGCATAGAGTTGTTGGTTGTGTAACCCCTAGGCGGTTCAGATGAAAACGCAGAGGAGCGTAGCCGGTTAGTAAGCCAACTATCGCTCTTAGGTCGCCGCGTTCAACTCTGAGTAGGTCCTTGGTGAGTGATGGATGGGGTTTTGCCACCACGCATACTGTGGACATGTCCCTCAATATTCCGCCATCTGTCGGCGTGTTTCTTGTACTTCCACTCCTTGATGGCAGCTCTGAAGGAGCTTTTGGGCAAACCTACAGCCGGCTCTGGGCCCACAAAGGGGGTTTTGGAGCCCCTCCTGGCCAGTTCATCGGCTTTTTCGTTGCCCTCAATTCCCCTGTGCCCCGCCACCATTCAAGGGACACTATATTTCGGGCTGCTAGAGAACAGAGAGTCTGTTCACAGTCCTTCACCACCTATGATGAGATGTCGCCATACCAAACTCACGCCAAACGTTCTTGCAGCTATAGAAGCAATAGTTAAGGAACAACCAAGCATAACACTGAAGAAAATCGCGGAGAAACTTTCAGAACAAAATATTACCCTAAGTACTTCCTCAGTCGTCAATGGCCTTTGGAAGTTGAGGATAACGCTCAAAAAGCCTCTATGGAACTGGATCGAATGAACTGTGAGCGAAGCATACAACTGAGGAGAGTATTTGCCCATCCATTTGTTTTAATTGAGTCAGCACCTGGTAATCGAGAACAAATAATATTTATCGACGAGTCAGGGTTCAATTTGCATTTTGGGCGAACGCAGGCTCGATCAAAAGTGAATACCCAAAATGCGGTACCCACTGTCAAGGGACAAAATATAATACGAGGGCTATGCAGAAAGTATATTACATTTTGGAATAAAAATGGATAAGTATTGGAAACACATTTTATGATAAACTGATGAAAGCCATACACAAATACTACTTTTCTACATAGTCACCATTCAAATTAAGGCATTTATCGTAGAGATGTACGAGCTTGGAAATTTCTTCGTCGAAAAAATTCGGCCGCCTGCGCCTTTAACACCACTTTGTTACCTTTTCTTGCAGCTGTGCGTCGTCATCAAAACGCTGCATAGCCAGCCACTTCTTCATTGCTAGGAATAGGTGGAGTCTGAGTTTTTGGAGAGTTTGTCAATACCTTTGATAGATTATTGTAGTGCCTCTTTCCATTTCTATCGGTTTACAGTTTTTTGCAGTCAGAAACCTTATTACTGCACGCACCTTGCAGGCAGGATTTTAAATTATATCAGACATTTCAAACCATCACAGTAACTTAACAGAGCACAGCACGAACCTCCCATTAGCACGGCTAGATGCTGACTGAGCTGCGCAACCCCTGACCTCTGACCCCAAGATGGCCGCGCTAGCCCCGCCCCTAGCGGATACAGACGAAAACGTAATCTACTTTCTGGATGGCCCTTGTAAGTCTAATGTTTTCTTGATCCTTGCTATTGGGGTTCAGAGAGTCGTTCATTACAAAATTGTAACATCTGGAACCACCAATACCCAATTGTTTGGTTCATTCTTGAACAAACTCTGAGAAAAACTGCAATATTCAGGTAGCGAATTTGTACTGTGGCCAATAATAATGCGCAAATTCACCGCTCTACCGAAATTCGACAGTTGGTTGATTCAGGTGCATTCGATGGAATAAGTCAAATAATGTTTCTTCATTCCCCGATGTTAAATCCCGCTGAGAGTACATTTTCTAAAATTAAGACAGTGGTGAGGGTGGTGAGGAATATTCTCAGCGAAGAACGAGACCATGTCGTACCACATGCAATTGAATGGGGAGTAGCGACTATATAGTAACTCCATGCCACTACACGAATTATGTTGTGAATGGCTTTGCTTCTTCTACCAACTAGCACTAAATTTCGTTGAAAATGTTGAATTTGGTTTGTAAAATGTTGATTTTGGTTTGGAAAATGTTGAATTAGATTAGGAAACGCTATATATTATTCCTATCGCGATAGGACTGGCCAGTCGCCTTGGTTTGGCCACTTTTGCGCATCCACCAATCTTTGATGATCCTGGTGCTTATCAATCTCTAGATTTCTACAGCAGCTGGTCATGAACAACCAGAATCTCTGTATGGCCACCGGCGACTTCCGAATAGCTCTTCTCTGCAATGCCTATTCCACGAATCAAGAGTACTTCTCCAGACCGATGGCCGCTTTGACGGACATGATTCTAAACGGACCTCAACGTGGACCCAACCAACCACAGGGGTCTGTCACTCCACTGACGACTTCACTGGCATCAGGGCCGACGACGCCGCTGTCAATGTCCACTTTGGACTCTCTAACAGTAAGACTGTTGGACTCTTTAACAGTAAGGCCAATGGAAATTTCGATTAATCAACCGTAGAACCTTCAGGCTTCAATTTTCGTCAGAGCATGAGTAGTTGAAGGTACCGTCTGGAAGTACACATCGTCTGATCAGGAGCTCTAATGTCCAAAAATTATGCAACATCCTCTTCTTCGCTCTATTTTGGCTAAAATTATCCAAGTTTCTTCTTTAACGCCCTCTCATTGTTGTCTTCGCTTGCAGGTTCATTCCAAAATGAGTTTGATTCACAGCATCGTCACACATGTGATCAAATTAGCCCAATCAAAGTCCACATGGCTCTCGCTCCAGCTCTTGTCGAAACCTACAGCCGGCTATTGGTCTACACTGAAATTGAGTCGCTTGGAGTCAAAGGGTTCATAAGTATGTTTTTGCGATCGTAAACTAATTCATTTGGTTGGTTATTCCTTGAATAATCAAAATGTCAATCTCATGCAAAATGTCAATCTCTCCAGTTCGGCCCAAAATTTGTATCTGGACGTTTTAAGGTGTCTAGATCAAAGTTAGTAAATGTCCGTCCGCAGTCCACGCCGATATTAATAGTAGAATATTTTCTAAAAATGTGAACTTTGTGTTGGATCCGTTTCGGGCTAAAGTTGGTCATCGAAACTTTTCAGCCCGATCGGACCGAATTCGAGTAGAGTAGGGGTCAAATTTTGTTTTTTGAAAAATGGATTATTGAGACTTTTTGCAAGCTAGGTGTGTGGGGTATCATTTTCAACTAAATTCTGGACGCTGAATCTAATGAATAGGGTCTCAGAACGATTGGCACCCACTGGAAGAGGTTATGGATCAAAATGGGTGCCTATTTACCCATTTCGAATATGTGTTTTCCGTAATCTTTTGTTTTATGAGCAGAGATGACGTTTATTTGTTCGTAATATGTGTCGAAAGAAATCTGAAAATACGTATAACAGGTTACGAATGAAGTGGGAATCACATCCTCATGAGAAATTATACTGACAATTTGACAATTATCTTAATATTCATTCTCTTTTGAGACCATTCCGAACCTAATGACAGTTTTTGGTAGAATGTAACATGCATTCTCCCATCTCACTTCATGTTTAACTGAAATTCAAGTGAGTAATTCAATAATATTACAAAAATACACTATTTTAATCGAATAGTTGAAAATGTAAATTCTGAGAGATTTAAAGAGTAAATTTTTGAAAAATTGTCCAAAGATCTTGTTAAATTTTCAGGAATAAATTTGAATGTTAGCAAAATTTGCACAAAAATGAGATTTTTGCTTAATTTGTATTCATAATGCTGATATCCAGTTTCACAACGTTTTCATGCAAAAAATCAATCTCTTCGATTTGGCAAAAAAAAAAAAAAAAAAAAAAAAAAAATTCTGGACGTTTCAAGTGTCTAAATCAAAATTAGCAAATTTCCGTCCGCCGTCCACCAACCCCTGTAAATGAATTTGCAGCATATTTCTTATTGAATTACGAACATAAACGCGGACATCTTAATTTTTTGCTTGGCAGGAATTGATGAAGATTCAAAATGCTGCAAATTCCTTCACTAGGATTGGTTATTCTTTGGACCAGAGGAATGGGAATCGGCAGTCCAACATTTGGTGGTAAATAATACCCCAACACACCTAGATACCCAAAAATCTCGAAAATCCACTTTTGAAGTCGGTGAATTGGAGCTCATCTAACCTAACCCACCCCTGGTGGGCGCCGTATCGGTCTAGAATCCATCGGAATGGATGCAAAAAATGCATTTTCACCCCTATCATCCCAAATTCAGTCCAACAGGGCTGAAAAGTGTCGAAGACCGACTACACCCCCTGACTAGAATTTTAGATTTTTAGAAAAATTTCTCTATAACAAATGGGTCCAAATGGGTACTTTCTTACCTATTTCGAATGTGAGTTTTCGGATTTTGGTTATCCCTTGAATAATCAACCTATGTCTTCATGCAAAAGGTCAACCTTTCCGATTCGGCTCAAAATTTTTTTTCTGGACGTTTCATGGTGTCTAGATCAAAAAGATCCAATGTCCGTCCGCCGTCTGGGGTTTTTTTGGCAGTAGAGAATGACCAAAAATTTGAAATTTGGGTCAAGGGTCTGGTCCTCAAAAGTTTTCAGCCCGATCGGAGTTGGGGTCAAAATGTGTTCTTCGAAAAATGGATTTTCGAGATCTTTGGCAATCTAGGCGAGTGGGGTATCATTTTCCACTTAATTTTGGACGCTGAATCCAATGAAACGGGTCCCAGAACAATTGGTGCCCACCGGAAGAAGTTATGGGTCAAAATGGGTACCTATCTACCCATTTTGTATACGTGTTTCCAAGATTTCAGGTACCTAGGCGTGTGGGGTATCATTTTCCACCAAATTTCGGACGTTGAATTCATTGAAATGGGTCCCCGTACGATTGGCGCTCTCTGGATGGGGTTATGGCTCAAAATGGGTACCCATTTTGCCATTTTACCCATATTTACCCATTTTGAATGTGTTTTCGAGATTTCTGGTACCTAGGCGTGTGGGGTATCATTTTTCACCAAATTTTGGACGCTGAATCGATTGGAATGAGTCTCCATGCGCCCGGTCTGTGGAATAATCAAACCGTGTGAAAGAATTTGCAGCGTTTTTGGGTATATAGCCGTATGGGGTACCATTTTCTACTAAATGTTGGTCGCTGATTCGATTGAAATAAGCCTGGGACACTCCACACTCACTCTGTTTTCTTTCCCTCCGTTCCAGGTCCAAGGAATAACGTAGTTTGTTTGCTGCAATATTGCGCCGTGTTCATGAACATTACTCGGAGGAATGTATAAGTACGTGATGAGTTTCTAATTGTCGATTTGCAGGTCAGCTGTTACCGTCCGTGTTCAAGTTTCACGCGTGGGGCATCCTCTACACGCTGTTGGAGATGTTCAACTACAGAATTCACCACATCCAACCGCACTACAGGGTGCAGCTCTTGTCTCATCTGCACAGTTTGGCCGCCGTTCCGCAGACAAATCAAACTCAACTTCATTTATGGTGAGTTGCTCAGTCGTCTGTTGAAACTTCAATGGTAAGGACGTTTGCGTTGGGTATTTCACATTTTGAAATTCCAGCGTGGAATCAACTGCACTGAGGCTCATCACTGGTTTGGGGTCTGGTGAAGTTCAACCGCAGTTGTCAAGATTCCTGTCTGAGCCGAAGACTTTGGTGTCGGCAGAATCCGAAGAGTTGAATCGCGCTTTAGTTCTCACGTTGGCCCGCTCGATGCACGTCACTGGTATGTATGATGTATGGTTTAGGAACGAGATGTGATGGCAATAGGATGGATATTTCAAGTAGGTTGGACATTTTTGGTCCTATCAGTGACTTCCGATGCTAGTGGTACATGACTGAATGAATGGATAATACTGTTTTTAGTGTTAAACGTATTACATGTGAGGACATTTACCTATAATCTTCACATAAATTATGTTATTTCCAGGTAGGGAAATATTAATAGAAACCAAATCGAAATAGAAAGAAAAAGAGTTACTTTAATCGGATGAAATGCAAGTGTGGAAGCGTGAAAAATATAGTAATGAGGTAATGAAAATATGGGAACTTCGGAAGGAAAATAAATAAATACAATTGTCTTTGAGGATACAAAGCGATGGTATAAATAAATTAAATTAAAATGTACGACCTGGCCAGGTATTAAATGTCGACGTCGGAGATTCGGAGAAAGACGAAGGCTAAGCGGCAACAAGGAACGCCGACGAGATCCGAGTGGAGTCGCGAGGTATCGGTCTCCGCGAACTATGTTGGACTGAGTACGGTCCCGACTTATTTCCCTTCGTAGCGAGGGATAAGTTGATAGGCGACGACGTCCCGGATTATTTTTCTCCGTGACGGGGAAGTAATATGTAGCGTTCCGATCACCTTCGGGATAGCGAGGAATGAAGGCGTCGGATGATATGGTTTGTCGTGAGGGAGATACTGCGACTCACACTCGACGACGGCTCATAACAAAAACTTGGGCCTATAGTAGCGGTAGCGAGGACCAGTCTGTGAGCCTCGAGCTCATGGATGATACTGACGAGACAGGTGCAGTGGTCAACGGGGCGGACTGTAGAAATGATGGAATGTTTGAGCCTGCTGGTTAAATGACAATTGAGAGGCGCGGCGCGAGGGGTGTCAACAAACACGGAGCACGCTGGTAGATCCCATTTTCAGAGCATAATATTACAACGGATTGTAACGACAAGGCCTTAAAAATAGCGTGACAAATACTAGGTAATTTGGTCAATGATAATCTAACATATTTAAAATTATGGATTTTTTTGTTATTAATTCTTTTGGGCTTGGCCAAAACAAATTAAGTGATATTATTTTTATGTATCTTCTTATCCTATATGAGTTTACTATCTCTACCTCTCTGATTCGGGACGTTTCATGGTGTCTAGATCAAAATAAGCAAATGTCCGTTTTTGGTAGTAGAAAAATTTCTGAAAATCTGAAATTTGGGTCAGGGGTCTGTTCCCGTCCTAAGTCGGTCCTCAAAACAATTCAGCCCGATCGGACCGAATTTGGGGGGAGTAGGGGTCAAAATGTAAATTTCGAAAAATCGGTTTCTGATATTTCTGGAACCTAGGCGTGTGGGGTATCATTTTCCACTAAATTTTGGACGCTGAATCGATTGGAATGGGTCCGGGACCCGCCACACCCACTGTTTCCCCCATTTTCCCCATGCTGAATAAAAAAATCTCCATGTGCCTGGTCCGAGGGTGTGGGGATTTTCCTGGTAACCAGCATAAACCAATCTATCCATTGTAATCTAGAACTCTTGAGATTCTTGAGGCCACCGTTTTTCGTTGCATGTTTATCTTCAATGGGGTTTTCCATCTGATTTCCACAACCGAGTCAAGTTTTCATTTCTGTGAAGTTCCTCTTCCTCTGCTAGTTGTTCCTAGGTGGTCCATGGTGAATCTCTATTTGCGTTGGCTCCTGGCGTCATGGTCCAGGTGGTCCTGGTCCACCTCCTGTTTCTATTGGCAGTCTGTTAAATTTCTTCGCTTTGAGGTCACTTCTGTAGATGGCGGCCTTCTTGTGTTGAACTGGCAAGCAACGATGCCAGTGAGCCAGGTAGGGATGATCTAAAGTGCAAGTTGATCCTTGGCTTGGCCACGATTGGTGCTTTGGTTTGAAACATTGTCTACTTGCTAGGAGACCACGTTTCTCGAATTGCTTGTTGTTCCCGTGATGTATGAGGTATACTTTGATTTTGGAAAGAGCCCCATTGTTAATTTCCTGATTTGGTTAACTTCCTGCGAAAAATATTCAGATACAAAGATATTTTCCCCTTGAGGGCGTTCCTTTTAGAGAGCAAATTCTCTCTTGTTCTTTCTGTCTCAAATTTAACCATAATCAGTGGCTCTCGAATGTCCCTTCGTCCCAGAATTTTCGAATAAAGAATCTCCTATGGTTTTACTTCAAGATGGATAGAGTCAAAGAATTCGACAAGTTCCGTTCCGAGGGAGTCTTTAACCGATACGCTCTTGATTGATATTCACGACGATTAAGCTTACGAGTAAGGTTTCTCACTTTACTTTGTTGGGCTGAAAATTTCTCTTCCAGGATATTGTTGGTTCTTTCAAGTTCCAAAATCTTTGATGTGTTGCTTGAAATTGCTTAGACTATTCGGGTTACGAGTGCCTTCATTGCGTTGGTTTCCGCTATGTTCTTTTGGTTGGTTATTCCTTGAATAATCAACCTATGTTTTCATGCAAAAAGTTAATCTCTCCAATTCGGCTCAAATGTTTTTCTGGACGTTTCAAGGTGTCTAGATCAAAATGAGTACTGTCCGTCAGCCGTCCACGCCGATTATGGTAGTACAATTTTCTGAAAATCTAAAATTTTGGTCAGGGACCCGTCTCTGGGTCTAGTTTTAGATTAGCTAATTACACAGGGGTAAAGGGGGTGTCAACTGCAGTGCCCCCCCCCCCCCCCCACTTAGACCTAGTGGTCCATTGTGCTAACCCCTGGAGCTCATCTTGGCCGACTAGATCCAGCAGAGCTCCGACCAGGTTCTCCTGGTTGAGGATGTCCCTTCGGTCCGAAGTCCCGAAGTTCTGAAACGCCTGTGTTCCAGGGCAGGACAATTGAAGACGATGTGAGGCGCTGTCTCCTCGTCTTCGCCACAGAATCTGCAGTCAGGGGTACCATTGCGCACCCCAATCCTGCAGAGATGCCTCCTGAAGTCTGGGTCTAGTTGGTCATCGAAACTTTTCAGCCCGATCGGGTCAAATTTTGAGGGGTAGACGACAAAATGTGTTTTTAAAAAAATAGATTTTCGAGATTTTTGGTGATGAAGGAGTGTGGGGTATCATTTTCCACTAAATTTTGGACGCTGAATCGATTGAAATGAGTCTCCATGCGCCTGGTCAGAGGAATAACCACTTTCTGTGGAAGAATTTGCAGCGTTTTACTTCAGCCCCAAGTCCTTAAGAGGTTCTTTTGATTCCTGATCTATGTGGAAGATGCACTAGCATTGGCGCCCACTGATTGAAGTTATGGGCCAAAATGGGTATCTATCTAAGCAGGGTTTTCGGGATTTCTAGTACCCAGGCGTGTGAGATATCGTTTTCCACTAAATTTTGAATGCTGAATCGATCAAAATGGGTGCGGGACACGACACCCCCATTATTTTCCCCATGATCGATATTTTCGGCGATTTAGGCGTGTGGGATATCGTTTCCCACCAATTTTTGGACGCTGAATCGATTTGAATGAGTCTCCATGCTCCTGGTCCAAACCAACCCCTGTGAAAGAATTTGCTGCGTTTTGTAATTTATTCCTTCGGTATATTATTCTAGGCACCGGGCATGACACGGCTTCTGGCGGCGCCTGGTGCAAAGAACTGCTCAATACTATCATGCAAAACACACCTCACTCCTGGCCACAGCACACGATGCAATTTTTTCCTCCAGTTCTTGCGGAGTTTTTCCAACAAAACACTCTCCCCAAAGAGAACAAACAACAATTGAAGGTCAGCGCCTTACGAAAAGTGGCAATTTAGTTATTTAAATGTAAGTAATACAGGATAATTGGTTTGATTATCGTCTTGTCCATTTTTCAGAAAGCGGTTGAAGAAGAATTTAGAAATTGGGCTTCAATGAACAACGAAAACGACGTAATTGCACATTTTTCGGTTCTCAACACTCCTCCTTTGTTCTTGTGTTTATTGTGGAAGATGATTTTAGAAACTGACCGAATCAGCCCCATCGCCTACAAGTAAGAACATCATGGGCTTAGCACATTATCAGTATTATTTCTCCGCTGAATGCAAAATAACGAAAACACTTCCTTCATTTTGCAGAATATTGGAAAGGATCGGCGCCCGCGCATTGAGTTCGCATCTTCGTAAATTTTGCGACTACTTGGTTTTCGAATTTTCTATATCCGAGCAGGGTGAGCACGTTAACAAATGCGTCGACTCGATCAACAACATGATTTGGAAGTACAACATCGTCACAATCGACCGTCTCGTGCTGTGTTTGGTAATAAATTTATTTATTTATTAGAATACGGGACGAACCCAATTACAGATAAGTGTAGAGAACGTCAGATAAGAGCAAATGAGGAACGAAATTACAAAACAAAGAGATTTGGTTTAGAAAAGGGATGTTGGAAGAGGGCAGTTTTTATGGAAGTGGGGCGAGGACACAATATCGATAAAAGGAGGAAGCGTGGAGATGAAATTCACATGGCGAGGGATGTGGCACATTGGACGACAGTAGAGGTAATTGGTGGCAGAGAAGGGGATGGCAAAGGGTGTGGCAGAACGTGAAGCGGGACGAGGCACGAGGAAGTCAACACGAGAGAGGAGATCCGGAGAATGCACGCCATGGAGGAATGACACGTTGAAACAGATGTGACGATCCCGGGGAGACAATAGGTTGGAACGGCGGGCGAGCTCGTCATAGTCCAGGTTCTCGAGGGGAATGGAAAGCTTATAAGCCAGGAACCGCAGAAATGCCCTGACACGCTCAATTTTTACGATATGGCAGTCATAGTGAGGGCTCCAAATCACCGACGCGTACTCCAAGATAAGCTGCATGAGTGTCTTGTAAAGTGACACTAGGGCTGATGCCTGAGAAAACCGACTGCAACAGTCTTTCATTGGGTTCCCTGGTGTTGCGCGAGTATGACCTACTCGACACTCTGAAGCAGCTGGATGTCTCTAAGGGGATGGGGCCAGATGGTGTTCCTCCTGTCCTTCTCCGTTCTTGTGCTACAAGTCTTGCAGGCCCTCTGGTCTCTCTCTTTAACGCCTCGCTGTCATCAGGCGCCTTCCCTGACCTCTGGAAAAAAGGTTTCATCACCCCCATTCACAAAAAAGGAGATCGATCCGATGTTGCAAACTATCGACCCATCAGCTCTCTATCTACCATCCCAAAGACCTTTGAGAAGTTGGTGGTCAATCTGCTCTCCTCGCTACTTGCTCACGCTGTCTCCTCAGTGCAGCATGGCTTTGTTCGTGGTCGCTCAATGGTCTCCTCCTCTTTCAGGAGTTTGTTCTGGCTGCAATTGCGGACGGTCGCCAGGTCGATGTGGTGGGGACAGACTTTTCCATGGCTTTTGTGAGCTTCGGTTTCGACGAGACCATTTTTCCCTAGAACTGGCCAAGCTATCATAGGCCAGTCAGGACGGAACTTATCCAGAAGCCCCGATAAAAGTTTTAAAAACCCTGCAACACCAAAAGGACTCCAGGTTTGCACAAATCAAAACCAAACCAAGAATAAAACAGGTTTATTGTCTTGTCGGGAATTTGTTATGACTTTACATATGCCGAATGCACTGGTACCTTGGAGTGGTTCGTGTTGGTGTTCGGGCTGCGTTGAGGTGGCTGGGTCTTAGCGCAGGACAGTGCTCAGGCCAGGAGCTCTGCTGATTCCGGGACGATGTCGACGAGAATGATCCAAATCCGCCGGAGGTTTTTCAGGAACTTTTGATTTTCCGGCGCGATGGTGGGGGTCGGATTCTTTACCGGAGGTGGGAGACGATGGCACTTCCCGCGGTTCGGATCTGCTGAAGTCAGCGCTCCCGTTGTTCTCCTTTTTTCCCGGACGGCCAGAATTCGGTCTCACAGCTTTTGCCAAGCTCCAAGCTTTTGGAGGCATTGGAGTCAGTTGGTCTTTTTGGTGCTCTGCTTTCATGGATACAAAGGTTTGTGCGTGTCGGTGGCACAGCCTCTGAGCCTTTTATGGCCACCTGTGGTTCCTCAAGGCTCACATCTGGGCCCTCTCCTCTTTATACTCACCATTGATCGTGTCTGCGCTGGACTCGGGGATGGGCAGGTCCTCGTTTATGCCGACGATTTCAGGATTTTCTCTCGCATCCAATCGTTTCTTCCAGACGTTTCTTCATCCTCTTCATCTTTTTCCAGCTGCAGGCGCATCAGCCTTCCTTCTCGAGATATGTTTTCCTAAACAGTCACCTGTGTACCGCATAACAACGGTCAACAGCCCGTGTATAATACAAATATATAAATTTGTTTAGGCACTGCGGATGCAAGAGGGCAACGACGCCCAAGTATGCTTCTACATCATCCACCTCCTGTTGTTCAAGACGACGGACTTCCGCGGACGTGTTCAAGAATTCGTCAAAGAGAATTCTCCTCAACACTGGAAACATTCCAATTGGTGAAACCCCCTTTTGAAATTGTCACGTTCTGTTCCGCTCGGCAGACAAGATATTATTTTCAGTGATTTTTTTTTGTTTTGTTCTAACAGGCACGAAAAGCATCTGGCGTTTCACAGAAAGTATCCAGAAAGGTTCGCTCCTGAAGGGATTTTGGAACAGACCGCGGGTTCATCATCATTCCAGTCACTGCCAGTGTATTTTGGAAACGTCTGTCTCAGGTTTCTTCCCGTACGTGATGTTAAGTCAAATGACTGGTGTATTTTTGATCGAGAAAAGAATCAGTGGTAACTGGTGATTGAAGATCTCCAAATCCTTCAAAAACTAAAAACAAGATTAAAAAAAAAATACTTGAATAGGTTCCATGGGGTGTATTTGTTACTGTAAAATCTCGAAGTGCGGTAAAAGTTAGGTTTAACCAGAAAATCCTAGGATTCCCCAATATTTATGGTAAAACCCCAGCGTTGGCTCTTAAATCGGACTTCTCCCAGTTAATGCTAGAATTTTCCTAGAGGCTTGGTAAAAGCTAATGTTATTTCAATTAGAAAGCGCGTTTCGGAATTTTACCAACTGATTTTGGTAAATCTTAACATTCCCCAGCGTGCAAATCCGTACATTTCCCAAGAGAGATTGGTAAAAGTCCGAAGTCCCTAATTTACACAAGGTTTTTCGGGCTTTTGCCAAATCGGTCAATCAATTCTAGGATAAACCAATTGTCAAGCGGTAAAAGCCCGTTTTTAGTATAGATTTCGGGATTTACCTTAAATATTAGGAAATCCTAGGATTTTCTGGTTAAACCTAACTTATACCGCACTTCGGGGTTTTACGGTAACATATGCACGTAACCAAAAGTCAATGTTTCTGTAGAATACTCCTCGACAGCCTGTAATATTGGTTTTGACATTTTCAGCACACATTTCCATATTCTAAACAGGGTGTCCGACGAGTTATGCCCGACCCGGATCCTACGTGTTTTACAACTTATTTAAATATTTTTAAAAGATTTGTGTCCGATTTATTGGCGATTCAAGATTTTTTTCAAGTATTTTCGATCTTATGTCACTAAAATGGACATGATACTGGGAATTTGACAGCGAAAATTCCGGTTTGACTGCCAAAAAACTTTTTGCTGTCAAATTCGAGTGCAAAAGAAGAACAGATTAGACCGTTGAAATGTTGACCTTTTAGCGCATTTTTGTTGGTTATTCCTTGAATAATCAACCTGCGTTTTCATGCAAAAAGTCAAACTCTCGATTCGGCCCAAAATGGGTTTTTGGCAAGCAAGTCCTAAAGCCAGTCTTACTTATGAAGTGTTGTTGCTGCACCGCTAAAACCAATCGAGACTGATACAGAGATACTGATATTTATTATTTTTACATACCTATTTCAGTATTTTCATACTTATATCTTTTTACTTATTGTTACTAGGTTGGAATATTATTGTCATCGCTGTGACTTAGTCATAAAATCCCGGACTCCATTAATAGTAAGGACATAAAAAGTCTGACTATAAAGTTCAGATTTGTTTGAAGGTTCATTTTAAAATTTACCATTTTGGTTGGTTATTCCTTTAATAATCAACCAATGTTTTCATGCAAAAGGTCAACCTCCCCGATTCGGCCCAAAATTTTTTTTCAGGACGTTTCCAGGTGTCAGATTGAAATAAGCAAATGTCCGTCCGCCGTCCACGCCGATTTCGGTACTAGAAAATATTCTAAAAATCTGAAATTTGGGTCTGGGATTCGTTTCCGGCTTGAGTTGTTTTTGAAACTTTTCAGCCGATCAGATCATATTTAGGGGGTAGGGGTCGAAATGTGTTTTTCGAAATAGGATTTTTGGCGATCTATCCATCTTTTGGTATCATTTTCCAGTAAATTTTGAACGGTGTATCGATTGGAGTGAGTCCTCGTGCTCCTGGTCCGAGGAATTACCAACCCCTGTAAAAGAATTCGCAGAATTTTGAAATACTGTTGCGAGCTCACACTGGCGCCGGTCAAATGGGCTACTGGCGTCGCAAGGTCGGCGACCTGTGGAGGTTTAAGGGTCTTGAACATTCGGGAACCTCCCCGTTCGTCCCCGAACGTTCTCGACCGGGCACCAGGTATAAAAACGGGCCCACGAGCGCCGCCCAGTCAGTTCAATTCGGAGTCCGGATATAGACGCTTCTTGGGTTATAAATCGTGCCGCGCCGCGTTATAAATAGTGCAACACCCGCGTTACAACCGTGTATTGTGATTCTGTCATTGTGTAAGTGCGCGAATGTGAACAGTGTATGTACTCAAGCGAACAATTGTTAATAAATTACTTACTAAGAACATAAATCGTTACAATTGGTGTCAGAAGTGGGATTACAAATTAGTGTTATAGTGTTGGACAATAGTTAGTATTAAAGTGTTACAGTGTTTTACAGTAGTTATAAAGTGTTATAGTGACTTTAGTGTGTTACTGCGCGTTTGAACTCTTAAAAAACGAACAAAATGAAGTTGACGGATTTGAAAGTTAAACAGCTGAAGGAAGAGCTGGAAGAGCGCGGCTTACCTACCAGTGGAACAAAAGCAGATCTACGCCTACGACTTAAGGAGAACTTGGTTGAGGAAGGTCACGACCCAGACAACTTTGACTTTGTGGATGATCTCACCAGAAAAATTGAAGAGAATTCTAAAATAATGGAAGAGAATGCTAGAAGAATGGAAGAAAACACCAGAAAACTGGAAGAGAATTTGGTGAGTCATATGGATAAAATAGTGAGTGATGTTGCCAACATAAAAACTGATGTAGACAGACTGGAGGACAATTTGAATTCATTGTCCAACACAGTTGACAATAAGATCTCTGCAGTTGATGATAAGATCTCTACAGTCGATGATAGGATCTCTGCAGTTGATGATAGGATCTCTCAAGTTAAAGACGAAATTGAAAGCAAAATTCGAGCACTAGAGAGCAGCAATCAAGGAAAGTTGAGGCACATGGATATACCAGCAGAAGCCAGCTTCAACAGTGGCAACGAAGAGCGGTTTATGGGAACCCGAGGAAATAAAATTAAGCCACCTACATTTGATGGAAAGGTACCATGGTCAACATACAAGAGACAGTTTGAAGCTGCAGCTGTTGCAAATGGATGGCTCGAACAGGATAAAGCAACAGCTTTAATAGTTGCATTGCGTGGAGAAGCCTTGAACATTCTCCAGACAATACCGGCTGGCCATCAGAACAATTACGAATTGTTGACTGCCAGGCTGGATATGAGATACGGAGATGCTCATCTTCAACAAGTCTACCATGCACAGATAAAGAACAGGAACCAGAAGACCACTGAGACTCTACAGGAATTTGAAGCAGACATTGCAAGACTGGTGAGACTGGCTTACCCTACAGCGCCTGATGACTTTTTGGAGCAGCTGGCTGTCCGGACTTTCGTAGATGGAATCAGGGACAGTGAAACTCAGCAAGCATTGAGACTCGCACGCCCAAAGACTTTGTGCGATGCCCTGGCGCATGCTTTGGAATTTGAGGCCGCAAAGCAAGCCTCTCACCGGAGCGGAGCATGTTTGAGACAGGTAGTGGAAGAAGAAGAGGACATCGTTGAGAGGGTACTAAGGCGTTTGAAGCAAGAGCCCGATTGGGAGGACCTCAAACGACAACTCAGATGCTGGCAATTGGGGGAGTCCTCTCACAGTTACAAGACGGGCAAGAAGAGGAGACCTATTCTGGACAACTGCGGCCACAGCTCAAGACCGGACCAGCAAGAAGAACACCTACGGAGGACCAGAATTATCCTGGGTGAGTGGCAGCCAGAGCACTTGCAGGAGCGGCAAGCAGAAGACCAGGAGCTAAAGGATCTTCTGGATTGGAAGAGAACCAACAGGAGACCCAGTTGGCCAGAAATTAGACATCGTAGTTCAACTATAAAAACCTATTGGGCGCAGTGGAACTCTATCATTCTGGAAGGAGGAATCCTGAAACGTCGCCTGGAGAGCAATGATGGTACTGAGAAAAGGACGCAGATCATTGTGCCACAAAAGTTGGTTCCCTTGGTTTTGGAGCATTTCCATGATCGAACATCAGGAAGACATTTTGGCATCACAAAAACGCTACAGAAGGTTAGAGAGCGTTTTTACTGGGTAGATAGCAAACAATCTGTCAAAGATTGGTGTAAGAAGTGTTTGCTATGCAATGCCGGGCAGGGACCAACTGTGAAACCGAGGGCAAAGATGCTGCAGTACAATGTGGGAAGCCCAATGGACCGAATAGCCAGTGACCGGATGAAGACTCGATACGACATAAAGGCAACTGAGGTGGGTTTCCAAGCAGGCGATCTTGTCTGGTTCTACAATCCGCGTCGGAAGCGAGGACTATCACCGAAACTCCAGAAGGATCGGGAAGGACCCTACGAAATCATGAAAAGAATCAACGATGTCATCTACAAGATTCGAAGAACTCCAAGAGGGAAACCGCGAGTGGTACATCATAATCGGCTGGCAGCATTCGTGGACAGTTCGACGCAGGAAGACCTATCGAGGACAGTGACTACACCATCATGTATAGAAGACCCGGCAACCCTGGAGTTCAACATGTTCATGAAGAACTATGGAGGGACTAGCAAAGCGAGATTTGGAGTCACCAACGAAGTGCGCGAGAACCTTTTTGACGTTGGAAAAGATTATGCGCTAGCACACTGTGTAGCTGCCGACCTCAAAATGTCGAGAGGAATTGCCGAAATATTCAAGAAGAAATATGGTAATGTCGACCAGTTGCAGCGGCAAGGTCCACGCATTGGGAAAGCATTGTCACTGAGGATAGCCAACCAGCTGATAGTGTATCTAGTGACAAAACAGTCTTCCCACCAGAAGCCAACCTACAGGACTCTTTGGGATGCGCTACTTGCCCTGAAGAAGCTGCTCATTAAGCAGGGAATGAAGAAGTTGGCAATACCCAAGATTGGTTGTGGCTTGGACCAATTGGATTGGAGGATAGTCCGTAACATGTTGGAGTTCATTTTCCGAGGGACCCAGATTGAGGTGCGGGTGTGTACCTGGAATCCTCATGGAAGAACTGATGTGAAGACTGTGGACTGCTATTTCTACCGCCAAGGCAGCTGCAAGAATGGTGATAAATGCCGCTATCGACATGAGCCCTGTGATGAACAGATGCCCAAGATTGTTCTGGGACAGAACAATTCTAAGGAGGGGGCAGTGTTGCGAGCTCACACTGGCGCCGGTCAAATGGGCTACTGGCGTCGCAAGGTCGGCGACCTGTGGAGGTTTAAGGGTCTTGAACATTCGGGAACCTCCCCGTTCGTCCCCGAACGTTCTCGACCGGGCACCAGGTATAAAAACGGGCCCACGAGCGCCGCCCAGTCAGTTCAATTCGGAGTCCGGATATAGACGCTTCTCGGGTTATAAATCGTGCCGCGCCGCGTTATAAATAGTGCAACACCGTGTATTGTGATTCTGTCATTGTGTAAGTGCGCGAATGTGAACAGTGTATGTACTCAAGCGAACAATTGTTAATAAATTACTTACTAAGAACATAAATCGTTACAATACATATAGTGAACCCCCTCTTTACACCCTATTTGGTCCGATCGGGCTGAAAAGTTGCAAGGACCAACTAGAGCCGGAAACGGGCCCCTAATCTAAATTTCAAATTTTTAGAATATTGTCTACTATCAAGATTGGCTTGGACGGTGGACGGACATTTGCAGAGTGCTCAGGGTAAATCTAGACCTAAGCTTTAGGGGAAGGAGGAATAACAAATACTCTCTTCTCTCCCTAGATTTTAAACAAAGTGATATGCGCCTGTGATAGTTGTTTAGGCTAGTTAATGTTAAATTTAGGTATTTTATCCTGGCAGGGGAGGAATATCCTAGTACTCGCCCTACCTACAGCGTTTTAGCAAAAGACTCCTTCACAGGACTGTGGAGCATGCACAAAATAGGTGAAGACTGAGCTGGAGTGGAGGACACAGGTGAGGTGTTTTCCTATTAAGGTACCCCTACAAAATGCCTGTACGTTCAGTGATGCCCAGAAAAGTGGCGAGTAAGTGCTGCCACTTCTACATTAAGCACTCAGTCCCAACAGCTCCACAACCACCCCCACCCTATAGCTCATAGTATGCCACAGAGGCTTAGCAGAGCAAAAATGATAAATAAAGACCCCTTGCAAAACCCGGCACCTCCACGAGGTTCATCCTGGGCTGCCACAGGCGGGAACGCCGGAAGAGGGTGGGGTGCCTGATATATGGGGAAGCCATAGAGCCATAGAGCAGGGCCCCCAGATGATCTAGCGCAATAACAAGATGAGGATATACTGTAATGGGCCGCATGGCCTCAGGAACAGCGCAGGTATATCAGGACGGACATTTGCTTATTTTGATCTAGACACTTGAAACGTCCAGATAAAAATGTTAGGCCAAACCGGAGAGATTAACTTTTTGCATGTAAACATAGGTTGATTATATTTGAGGAATAACCAACCAAAAGTTGTTCAACATGTTCATGTAGCGGGCAACATTAACCATGACAGTGTTCCTCTTTTCTGGATCGCGTCCACCAAAACTTCTTGTATCGACTTGCTTCATGCTTTGAGGATGTCGGACAACTTTTGAGGGATGATATTGTATTTATTAAGAAAAAAATTAAATTAAATGGCCGTACGAGTAAAACTATTTGATTTTCGAGGACGCTCCTGTGAACCAATCAGTATTTGAACAAAAACCATCAGCTTTGTAGATTGAATTAATTGTTTTAATTTTTTCTGTGTCAAAACATTTTTTTTTTTTTTTAGGTTTTCGACATTGTGATTCATCGATATTTGGAGCTTCCGCCCATCACACACAAATCCCTCGATTCTCTCTTAGACCATCTGGGTACCCTTTACAAATTCCACGGTTAGTACCTGAACACGTTGCTTCCACTGCCTTCAACACGCGCACAGAACGGATTCCCCATGTCAATCACGTTTCAGATCGACCGGTGACCTACCTCTACAACACGTTGCACTACTATGAGAAGAAATTAAGGACTTTGCCGCTCCTCAAACGTAAATTGGTGTCGTCCGTTTTGGGTAACATCCCTGACTCTACGCGCGGTTGGAATCTGTCTGAACCTTACGTTCAATACATGCAGACTCAGGCGGACAAGTGGGCGCCTGAGCTTGACTATTACGTCAAACTCATCAAAAGAATAGTAGAAAGTAAGTTCATGTTCGTTCAAGAAAGTCAGACATGTTGATAATCGTTGATCGTACTATTATGAAAGAAGTCTGTATATGCCAAATTATCGGTGTTTCATCTCTGAATTTCATACACATGAAACGAACCACTTCTTATTTACCTTTTAATCTATGAATATGGATACTGGATTTGATAATTAAACAACACTTCATCGCTTGAACGCATTATACAGGGTCCGCCAACGAAGTAGGATGGGTTTTAAAAAATCATAACTCGGTTATTTCTCAAGATAGAATATATATATTTATTTTTTTTAACTGTTCACAAGAAATGGAATTTTCTGGTAATGTTCAATTTTTGAAGACGACGTCGAGCATGTGATGCCCATCAGCTTGAATGCATTTGTCGAGTCTTTCGGTGAAGCTCCTCAAAACGCTGTCCAGCATTTCTCGTGGGATGCGGCTGATTTCTGTGGTGATAGCCTCCTTCAAATCGTTCAGGGTCCTCGGCTTATCTTTGTAGACTCTTTCCTTTAGGTATCCCCACAAAAAAAAATCACAGGGGGATAGGTCAGGTGACCGGGGGGGGGGGGGGGGGCAGGGAACGTCACCGCGCCGAGAAATGAGTCAACCATTAAATTTTTGGCATTTGCCGTATGGCCAACTTATATGGATGAAAGTGTAGATCAACTTTCAATATTTGATGAACAGTTGATTGTGAGAGGTTCAAATTTGCTGCATGAAGTCGGACGGGACCAGTGTGGGCTCTGGAGGGCAGCAACTCTCACGCGCTCAGCGCTCAACGTTCTCTGGAGTTCGCGCTGTTCGATCTCCTCCCCTCCTTTTTTTCGTAACACTGCCCGTTTCCCTGAAGTTTTCAACCCACCTTAGGATTACATTACGAGTTGGGATAGCTCCGCGGGGAGAAATCGCGTACTCTCGACGGAAATCTCTCTGTGTTTGAATTATCAACTCATTGTTCACTAAAAACCGACTTACCGCGTTGTGGCATCGTCCAAACCATCTTTGCAACTAACCTAAAAAAACTTCGCTTCATTGTGAACACTATGGTCCCAACCCCACCCCTCACAGAGTTCCCCACACTGAGTACTACCCATTTCAAAAACGTCCTACTTCGTTGGCGGACCCTGTATTCTTGGTTCTCAAAAAGTTCACAACCACAACATCTGAAGGGAGAATAACATGGCCTCGCAGTGTTTACAACTGCGAGGTGAACATCATTATTTTGATATGACATTGTAAATTAGTATTGCTTGTTGTTTACGTGAGAGTAATATTTCTTCTATATTTTCTTGAGGTTTTTCTTCTATCAAGACACGTAGATCATATCTCAACTAAGTAAGGATTTGACTGGTTCAGTAGTTGATTCTCCTCCTGCTTGGTAGGTAGTTGGTGCAGGGAGCAACTGAGCTGTCCCAAGTGGTCGTATATTTAACGGGTTAAAAGCAACGAATTTCTCAAATTAACCAAAAATGGGACTCAGCAACCGTAACTGCTCTACTGAGCGTAATTACTCAAAATTGAGCATTTCATGTCAGAAATGAACACATTCAAATAAGGCTGTCAATCAATTTTTATCATGTACAGTTTGTAAATGATTCACAAAAACGCTGATGCTATTTGCTGACTATGCTGATTTTGCTGACACAAAAGTTAGTCGCTTGATGGTTTGGGGGAAGGCCGTGGTGGTGAATTGGCGCTTCTTGCTTGGAGGTGACAGTTGGCACAGGCAGCGCTGTGTCATTAGTCGGAATGCAGTATTGACCCTGTCAATAGTAACCGTTTACCCCACTGGTGATAAAAAATGATACCCCACTGCCTAGATACCAGAAATCATGAAAACAGACATTCAAAATGGGTAAATAGGCACCCATTTTGACCAATAGCCTCATCCATAGGGCACCAACCTTTCTAGGACCCATCTCATTGGATTCAGCGTCCGAAATTTGAAGGAAAATGATACCCCACACGCCTAGGTACCAGAGGTCTCGAAAACAGACATTCGAAATGGGTAGTTAGGCACCCATTTTGACCCATAGCCTCATCCACAGGGCACCAATCGTTGCAAGACCCGTCTCATTGGATTCAGCGTCCAAAATTTAGTAGAAAATGATACCCCACCCTCCGACATTGCAAAAAATTTCAAAAATCCATTTTTCGAAATTTCGGCCCCTACTTCACCCAAATTAGGTCCGATTGCGTTGAAAATTTCAGAGTTTTAGAATCATTCCTACTACCAAAGTCGGCGTGGACGGCGTACGGCGGACGGACATTTGCTAATTTTGATCTAAACACCTTGAAAAGCCGAAAACAATTTTTTTTGGACCGAATCGGAGAGATTGACTTTTTGCATGAAAACATGGGTTGATTATTCAAGGAATAACCAGCCAAAGTATTTAAAGTATTGACTATACATGACTGAATTGTGCTGTTTGCAGCTATGGCTGGCACTGCCAACACTCCACCGACCGATTGGCGTTTCAATGAGTTCCCTAACGCCGCTGCGCACGCGCTCTACGTCACATGTGTGGAGCTCATGGCTCTTCCCGTCTCTCCCAGCACTGTCGCCAACAGTCTGTTGGACGTTGTTGTGAAAGGGTTAGCGGCCAAACTTCCAATTAGACTGTCTTGGAGTTGATGTAGGTCGAACGTTATCACCATTTGCGACTCATCTGTTCCAGGTACACTGTCATACCACCCAATCAAATTCAGTTTTGGATCAACTCTGTGGGCCTCGTCATGTCCGCACTTCCCGACTCGTTTTGGATGGTCCTTCAAGACAGGCTTGTCGAAGTCGTCACTTGCCCAAAACTTACCAACTGGTCAGTTAAATCGCCTCTTTCATATATAAAATCGACCGTGAGTCGGTTTGGTTTGACCTTCAATTTTTCACAATGTGAGGGAGATGGGTTTGTTGAAAGGTCGGCAGATTCTCTTCTTCAAATGATAATTGGACGTTGCCGGCACCCTGGCAGGCATCCTCAGGTCGAGTAATTTTTACTAACTTATTTACATGACTTATTTACAAAATCAATTTTCAATTTTTATTGAAAAAAAAAAGAATAGTACTCCAGGTAAATTAGTTTAGAGAGCAACTTGGGGTCTTCAATAACCGTTTTGGCGGTTCTCACACATACGGCATCATCCTCCAGTTCCTGCACTACAGTCTTGAAGCCATCCAGGTGTTTGCGGTAGTACGAAGCAGCAGGTTCCCCATCTGGTTATTGCAGGTTCTGGGGGCAGTGGAGCGTCAGGTAGATGCTTCCGAAAAACTTCAACTCTGCTCGGAGCCTTCAGGAACAGCTTCTTTCCCACAGATATCAACTTGTTCACAACAGGGTGCTCTTCACGTACAGCCTCAGCAATCCTGTGGAGACCATGCGCAAGACAAGTCTCGTGGACCAAGTTCGGATAAATCTCCTTCAGAGTCTTCCCTGCACTCAACATGGAGGCAACGCTGTCTGTAACTAGGAGCATCAAACGGCTACTGTTCTTGAACAGTTTGGACGATGGTAGAGGAATTGGTCTTGTTCAAACTGGGCGACATGTGGGCAGCTTTACCATCCAACTTCCCAACTACTACGTTAGCAATGCATCTGCCAAGCGAGTCTGTAGCTTCGTCGACACTTAGCCAAATCCTATTTGGGGGTATTTATAACAGGCTTCATTGTCAATACCACTCTGTCTACCAGTCGCCTTTCTAATCCGTGTCCTTAGACGCCCTACACCGAGCCTGTCTATAATTGTAGGTTAAGAACACCAGTTCGAATTTTTGATTCGCTGAAAGAAAATCCCTGGGGAAATTTTTTTTTCACACTAAATACCTTTTTTCCAGTTTTTGGCCCAAATGTGTGTTTCTACTGTAAAATAGGTCAAACGTGGCATTTCCACGTGGCACCATGGCAAAATGGCATTTGCCTGTCTCTGGTGATGACCCTGACAATTGGCAAGCTACCCTTCATAGTTAACTGCTTGCCTGATAACGAATATGTATGGCCATTTAGAGTGAAACGAGATTGGGTTGCTCGACCTGAGGATGCCAGGCAGGGTGCCGGCAACGTCGAATTATCATTTGAAGAAGAGAATCTGCCGACCTTTCAACAAACCCATCCCCCTAAGGCCGGGTACACACGTTGAGGATTCCGGAGAGGATTCCCCGTTGAGGCCAACCTCTCCGGCCGAAGGACCGTGTGGACGGGTCGAGGCCTTCAGTTGAGGCGGACTGTATAGGCCGCCAGGCCTTTCCAATTTTTGGAAAGGCCACCTGAGGCCGGGGTTCCGGTTCCCGGAACTGAACCCCTTCCCTCACGTGTGGATGAGGTGATCGGTTGGCCTCAACTTCGTAGGTATCGCTCGAGTATCGTAACAGTGGTCGTAGCTTCTCGTTTATTTTTTTTTTTTTGCCGAAGGCTCCGGCCGCCTCTGAGGTTTTCCCCTACGTGTGGATGCTCCGTCCGGCTCCGGCCGCCGCCGAGGTTTTCCTCAGAGGAATCCCTCTCCGGAATCCTCAACGTATGTACCTGGCCTAAGGAAAACCTCTGAGGCGGCCGGAGCCGGACGGAGCATCCACACGTAGGGGAAACCTCAGAGGCGAAACGGGGTGAAAAACAAAAATCAAAAAATAAACGAGGAGCTACGACCACTCTGACGATACTCGAGCGATACCTACGACGTTGAGACCAACCGATCACCTCATCCACACGTGAGGGAAGGGGTTCAGTTCCGGGAACCGGAACCCTGGCCTCAGGTGGCCTTTCCAAAAATTGGAAAGGCCTAGCGGCCTGTACAGTCCGCCTCAACTGAAGGCCTCGACCCGTCCACACGGTCCGTCGGCCGGAGAGGTTGGCCTCAACGGGGAATCCTCAACGTGTGTACCCGGCCTAACGTTATTAATGGACCGGTTTGTACGCTTGGCGCACAATTTGCTCATAAAATTTCTTTTTCAGGTCCTACCGTAACTCACCGTTCCAACTGTTCAATTTCACTACAACCCACAATTCGTTGTTGGATAACAAATTCTCGTACACGTTGGCGTTGGCGCACGCTATTTGGCACCACGCTGGTGTAGGACATTTGGCTACCATACCTCAGTAAGTTGACCCCTCCCCCGCCTGATATTGTCAAACTGCTTCGAAACTGTTCCAACAACTAATCACTTGAAATCTCGCAGGTTCGTGCACGACAAGTTGTCTCCAGAAGTGAAGACTGAAGAACAAATGTTGTTCTTGTGCCATTTGGTTGGCCCGTTCCTCAATAGGTTCAACACGGATCGACCGAAATGCGTGACTGAGCTCACTTTAGAACTCTACAATTGTTTGGAGCAAGTGGACAAGGCTGTGACGGAGCTGAAATTCATCGACCCAATTTGCGATTTATTGTATCCTTTTCTGAAGGGATTTTCGGCCATCTAGGCGTGTGGGGTATCATTTTCCACTAAATTTGGGACTGAATCCAATGAGATGGGTTCCAGAACGATTGGCGCCTACCAGAAGAGGCTACGGGTCAAAATGGGTGCCTGTCATACCCATTTCGAAAGTGGGTTTTTGAGATTTCTGGTACCTAGGCGTGTTGGGTATCATTTTCCATTAAATTCTGGACGCTGAATTCAATGAGGCGGAAGAGGTTATTGATGCTGAATCGATTTAAATGAGTCTCCATGCGCCTGGTCCGAGGATTTTATGTTGCAGTTTATCAAATCAAATATTCATTTATTGGCAACAACATAAATTTTACAACAAACCAAAAGAGAACAGAAAAGATAAAATTATATAAATTTTAAAATTTAACATAACTCAAATAAATACCGTTGCACACTGAAGAATAAGTTTAAAAAACTTGTGCTCTTCAGCAGAGTTCAGGAAATCAGAAACAATGCAAAGCATGAAATGGTGAACTAAGTGCCAATACGGAAGAATGAAAATAATTATCTATTGAACCAAAAAATTCTAAAATAGAGAATATAAATAGAAAAAGAAAGGAAAAATCATCCGGAGAGCCAGCGAGCTATAAGCTAGAGCTCAATTTTTCAAAAATCTGAAATTTGGGTCAGGGGTTTGTTTCCGGCCTAGGACGGTCCTCGATACTTTTCAGCCTGATCGGACCAAATTTGGCCGGGGTAGGGGTCAAAATGTGTTTTTTCAAAAATGAATTTTCGAGATTTTGGGTGATCTAGGCGAGTGGGTTATGATTTTCCACTAAATTTTGGACGCTGAATCCAATTTAATGGGTCCCAGAACGATTGGCACCCACTGGAAGAAGTTATGGGTCAAAATGGGTATGTATCTACCCATTTTGTATGTGTTTTCGGGATTTCTGGTACCTAGGCGTGTGGGGTATCATTTTCCACTAAATTTTGGGCCCTGAATCGATTGGAATGGGTCCGGGACCCATTACACCCACTGTTTCCCCCATTTTCCCCATGTTGAAGAAATGAATCTCCATACGCCTGGTCCGAGGAATAACCAACCCATGTGTAAGAAGTTGCAGATGTTTTCTTAAGGGTACCGGTGACCCAAAATGACCTTTTTTTTTTTTTTGCATAAAAAAAAAACTAGAGAATCTGCTGAAAATTTTGATATATTACATTCAATTATTTGGATAAAGGATACCTTCACAATTGACGTCTGAACTAATGACTGCCCGCTTTGTACGCTGCAAAAACGTACGCGCTCCTTTCTCGCCTTGTCCGATGGCGCGCATAGCGTAGATTAGGCGTACATTCACATCGTGAAATTTCGTTTCAGGTAGAGTATTTGCATTTGAATAGAATGCAGAATAGGAGCAATCAGAACACAACACTGAAACGTTCACAGCTAAACCTGTGTGCTCACTACTATCTAGACTCATCTCACCACCACATTCAGGGCCCATCCGATTTCTTCTGAATCCATGGCGGAATTCTTTTCTGCTTCTTGAAAATGGTAGCAGAACCTCTCGGCATTCTCAAAATGAATTAGGTTCGAGAGAACAACTAGAAAATCCGAGAGAAAAACTGCGAAAAATAGTAAAACTGTGAAACGGCGACGGCGAGACAGAAAAAGTAAACTAATCATCGAAAAGTAAACAAATTTCAGCCATTACCGGTTTTTAGCGTGATATCGTCTTACTCTTCTTCATCTTCAGTGTATTATTTCTTCTACCCAAGCTCCAACCGGAAAAACACTGCGCATTGAAAGGTGGGACGAGTGAGCAGCGTAACAGGCTGAGTAGAGCCGTCTGTCTTTGTCTCTGTTTTTCTCGAAACACGTTTTTTCACCTTCCGAATAGAGTTTCCCAGGAATGAGTGGACGGATTTTCGTTTTCTTTTTTTTGTTTAGTTCAGAATGGAAAAAGGAACAAACGAATGTATGGAATTTCGTAAATCATGGGATTTTGTAATGTGACATCCCCTCAAAGTTAAGAGTAGCTGAATACAGCCAAAATAGTTCTTTCTTTAGCCACCCAACAGTATGTTGATGAATCAAAAACAAATCCTTACATTCGTTTGTCCACAACCATTCGAGGAACAACTGGAAAAAGTTTGGGACTGATCGGATGAGGAATAAGGTCAGGAATCAAAATATGTAGAATGATGCGCGGAAAGCTTGGATTATCTCTCAATTTCAGACGCTTTCTGTTGGTCATAATCAAAATATTCTTTCAAAGGCGTGTTCAGGACAGAATTACGAATCAGTTAAAAGGAATCTGATCATTTTTAGTCATCCATTGGGGACAGGGCGAGAGTTGAAAGCCAGGTTGCGCCGCGGTAGCGCGCTTCCTTCACGGGTACCCTTAAATGAACCCAATCTTTCAAAAAGAAAAACATTAATACCCTTTTCAAACAGGAATTTAAGAGCTTTGACATATGAATTCCTGTTGTTGAATTCAGTGTCAGCTCTTGGCAAAATGCCTCTTCAGTGTCAAGATTTTCTTGGTTCCAGTTGTTTGGCATCACCGAACGCAAGATTGAGCGTCCGCCTGTTGATCCCACCATTTTCCTGAATTTCCTCTCGTCAGATACCACATCAAGTACATGTTTGTCGGGGACACGATGAAAACTGACGCTGAAACCATAATCAGGCGGCTGAGAACTTCATTGCAGATGAGACTACGTTTCATCGCTCACATTTCTGTCGACGAAATCAACACGGCCCAGTAAAGTTTGTCAATGGGGTTTCCTCTCCCTCTTATGGGCCACGACTTCATGGCTGACATCTGCCGAGCATAACTGAACGCAATTCCGATCTAAAAACTGTACAAATGATACATTTGGTGTTGTCAAGAAAGTTCACTGAACTGTAAATAAACTGGATTTCGAATTGAGACTTTATTTTGAACACTTCGTACAAATATGTAACATGATAGACAAGGTTATATAAAACAGAATACGTTTGGTAATAATTTCCATTTGACATTATTTACATTTCATCCAAAAAGAACACTAAATCAGATACACTTTCAATGAAACATCTATTCACGTCTTATTCTGTCAAATCCATAAAAATTTATTCTTCACGTACAAAAAGCGTAAAAATCTTAATAGTCTTTTTACAATATCGATAGGGAAGGAACAATTCAAGGGTGGTATTTACAAAACTAGAACTAGGGAGGAAACCAGGGAAAACAAGACAGCGATAGAAGGAAATATCTCTTCGTGGAAGAGTTGATGCGTACTTAAATATTACGATACTTTTTGATTCAATTTAATCATTTCCGTTTACATTTAATTTTTATAAAAATATTGTAAAAAGAATTAGAATTATTATTTTCTTCATTTTTTCTTGTCAGACCTCAAAGGACTGTTTATTTTACGTAGTGACGAATAAGCCACCATTCATTTTTGGGTTCTAGGACAAAATTAGTTCTATGAACTAGACACGGCCAATGAGCAGTACATGAACACGATGAGATTTGCACAGTATTTAGTGTGAGTCGTTTCTGAAATGACACGATAGGTATGTCGATTAGACGGACTTTAGCGAGTCGAAGATATGGCAGGGAAACGGGAAATGATTGAATTTATAGTTAAGAAGTCGACTGTATGAATGCGCTCATCATAGAAGGGCATCATATTTCATGGAAATGATCCAAGGTTGCCTACATCGATTTTGAACAGAAGGAATTCAATCCTTCATCACTGGGTGAAGTCATTGAGGCAAAGATGGAGAGTAGAGGAGTCAGAGGGATCAAGCACTTGAAGGTAGAGCTTCATATCATCTGCGAATATGAGAAAGTTGACCTTCTTGAGAACAGCACCAACGCCATTCATCGCCAAGATGAAGAGGAGGGGGCCAAGATGGGACCCCTGGGGAACACCAGAGGTGGAGGTGAAGGCTGCAGAAACAGCACCACCGAGGACAACCGACCCGTAAGGTAACTCTGCGTCAAGGCAAGAAGACTACCAAAGACAACCAGAGACTCAAGTGCGCTAAGGATGGTGCTATGAGGAATTCGGTCAAATGCCTTAGAAAAATCAGTAGACACAGTCAACCTGGGCCCCTGCACTGATAGCCCGAAGGATGCATTCCTGGAAAGTTAGAAGGTTAGTCACCGTAGAACGGCCACGAAGAAACCCATGCTGCTCAGGGACGATGCAAAGCGCAATGATGGGTTTCCCTTAGGGATCTGAGAGCTAGAAGTCGACTGTTTGAATGCGTTCATCACAGAAGGGCATCATATTTCATGGAAACGATCCAAGGTTGCCTGCATCGATTTTGAACAGAAGGAATTCAATCATTCACCACTGGGTGAAGATTAAGGCAAAGCTGGAGAGTAGAGGAGTCAGAGGGATCAAGCACTTGAAGTTAGAGCTTCATATCATCTGCAAATATGAGAAAGTTGACCTTCTTGAGAACAGCACCAACGCCATTAATAGCCAAGATGAAGAGGAGGGGGCTAAGATGGGACCCCTGGGAAACACTAGACGTGGAGGTGAAGGCTGCAGAAACCACACCACCAAGGACAATCGACCCGTAAGGTAACTCTGCGTCCAGGCAAGAAGACTACCAATGACACCCAGAGACTCAAGTGCGCTAAGGATGGTGCTATGAGGACTTCGGTCAAATGCTTTAGAAAAATCAGTAGACACAGTCAACCTGGGCCCCAGCATTGATAGCCTGAAGGATGCATTCTTGGATAGTTAGGATGTTAGTCACTGTAGAACGGCCACGAAGAAACCCATGCTGCTCAGGGACGATGCAAGGCGCAATGATGGGTGAGATAAGGCCAACGACCATCCTTCCAAAAACCTTGGAAATTGTGGAGAGGGACGTGATGGGGCGAAAGTTTGTGATATCTGACCGATCACCCTTGTTGTCGATGGGAGTAATGAAGGAGTGTTTCCAGCTGTCCGGGAATGATCCAGTGGTCAGTGAGAGGTTGAAAAGGGAAGTGAGAGGTCCCACCAAGCCATGGGCACAAGAAGGACTGGGGGGACGCCATCCGGACCCATCCCTTTAGAAGCATCTAGCTTGAGCAGGGCATTGAGAACATCACCCTCACTGAGAGTAATGTGGCTGAGGGAGATCCGATCGAGAGGAGACGTCGGCAAAGAGGCTAACCGGGCAGGCTCGTAGACAGATGATAAATGACGAGCAAAGAGTTCGGAGATTCCCAGGGTGCTGTCAGCAGAGCACGAGTCAAGGCGCATCTCACTAGACAGATCAGAGTCAGAACGATGATTCACAATTCCAGAAGCATTTTGGATTAGTGATGAGGGAATCCTGAACACCCGATAGATAGAAGGCATAGCATGTTCGCGATTTACTCTTGCACTCTGTCCTAGGTTAAATACAAGTAAAAATGTTGATGTAGTCCTGTTCTCTTCAAAAATTGAGAAAGCTTCAGCCGGATGAACATTTAGTTTCACGAGCCCCTCATGAAATTGTAACGCTTTCGTTAAAAATCATCTCTTCTATTTCAGTTCCACTTCTGAGAACCATGGTAAGCCCTAAACCACCATTAATATTAGTCGTTCACGTAATAGTAACATAATGGGGAACCTCGTTTCGAGTTCTCCAATAAAATTAAATACATCATGTGTAAAAAAATTTAAAATAAAGCAAACTTGGAAAAACTAAAAATTATTTTTGGTTTCGATAATAGTACATAGTAGCTCTAACAGTAACATTTTCCTGTACCAGGAACAATTTCGTTAACAATAAATAATATATTGCACCATCATCAAACGAACCTTTGATTTTAAAGCGTCAATGATTTTTATAGTTATTACAGATGACGGCTTTGAAGTTTCTTTAAAGGAGATTCCGTTCAAAGTAAGGAACAAGTGGATAGTGAACTTTAGCCAAAACATTTTAGTGCGTTTGTTGTGCTATATCGATTTTCAATAGTTAAATGCGCAGGATTTTCGTGTTTGATGTTTGTTTCAGCTGATTGGATGCGCTCAAGAATCAAGTTTACCTGGCGAGGAATATTGATGGAGGCAAAATATACTATCGAAACGAACCTATTGACATCTTGACTGTTTATTATAATAAGAGTCGTCATAATCTACTCGTTATTTCGACAATTTGACGGTACAAGGTCTTATTCGACACACCTACCAGTATCTTGATATTTGGGTATATTGATGGAATAGCCTATAGGCTGACACAGAATTGTTCTGAAAACATGACGTAGGTCGTGTTTTGGAAAGGAACGAGATTTCGACATTTTTTTCCTTTAAAATCCACTGAAGAATGTCCGCTGAAAATGCTCAATTGATATTTTGTTCGGTCGCGCTGCGTGGGTCGACTGCGACGCTCTCTACTGGTCGAATTTGTGACTCCGCTCGCTGACGCGGGGCGACTGGTTGAACGAGTGAAGAAAGGGCGGATGACCACTGCCGCCCAACTGCCCCTATATGTGGGCGGGGCTTGGGACGTACATGACGGGCATTCGAACGGGAGGTTGGTTACTTTGGAAGGTTCGAAGGCGGGCGGCGATTTCGGGGAAATGCGGGCGGCGGACGGGCACTTCGTGCCAGCACTCCATCATCACGGAGTACATGCGTGAAGGGCAGTCTTCGGGGCAGGGGAGGAGCTGGCGGGATCGGATCATTTCGATCACCTCCTGGTTCGAATAGCCGTAGTAGGGCTGCAAAAAAGGCGAACATCTGGGTCAAAATGGGTATCCGTCGACTTATTTTGAATGTGGGTTTTTGAGATTTCTGGTATCTAGGCGTGTGGGGTATCATTTTACTGAATTTCGGATGCTGAAGCCAATCAGACGGGTGTCGACACGATTGGCGACCACCGGTAGAGGCCATGGGTCAAAATGGGTATCCGTCGACTTATTTTGAATGTGGGTTTTTGAGATTTCTGGAACCCATGCGTGTGGGGTATCATTTTACTGAATTTTGGATGCTGAATCCAATGAGACGGGTCCCAGGACGATTGGTGCCCACCGGATGAGATTATGGGTCAAAATGGGTATCCGTCGGCCTATTTTGAAAGTGGTTTTTTGAGATTTCTGGCACCTAGGGTTGTGGGGTATCTTTTTTCACTAAATTTTGGGCGCTGAATCGATTGAAATGAGTGTTCATGCTTCTGCTCCGAGGAATAACCAACCCCTGTGAATAAATTTGCGAATTTGTGAAATTGTGTATATTTTTGTTGTTGTGAATTTGTGAAAGAGTTTTTTGAATTTTGCGCAATAACTGCGCTAATCTTACCGACAGATAATCTACTGAAACGACATACCTGAAGACCGTAGCTGTAAATTTCCCACAGGACTACGCCGTAACTCCAAACGTCAGATTCAGTCGTAAATTTCCCATAAAGAATCGACTCAGGCGGCATCCATCGCACGGGAAGTAATGATTTACTTTGAACACTGAAATATACGTCGATAATGAGCTACAGTGATTTTCGTGTGAACGTTAGAACTATGTGCATCACAGAGCAGTTCTTACCGGTAGTAGTCGGATGAGTAGACGTCTCGTGAGAGACCAAAGTCGGATATTTTTACGGTCATATCTTCAGCTACAAGGCAATTTCTTGCGGCTAGGTCCCGATGGACGTAGTGGTGACTACATAGGTACTCCATTCCTGGAAGCAAAGCCAAATATTATGTCCATGGACATTAGATATAAACATTTTTATGTTTATTTTGGTTGGTTATTCCTTGAATAATCAACCCATGTTTTCATGCAAAAAGTCAATCTCTCATATTAAGCCCAAAATTGTTTTCTGTCTGTAAAAAGCGCTACAAATTCATTCACAGGGATTGGTTATTCCTCGGACCAGGCGAATGGAGACTCATTTCTATGTTTAGTTTAGTTGTACCCTAGGTACCAGACATCTCAAATACCCACATTCAAAATAGGTCGAACCCATAACCTCATTCGGTGGGCGCCAATCGTCCCAAGACCCGTCTCATTGGATTCAGCGTCCAAAATTTAGTTGAAAATGATACCCCACACGCCTAGGTACTACAAATCTCGAAAACCCACTTTAGAAAAACACATTTTGGGTTAAAACCCTGTAGAGCCGCTTTACGAGCCTGCCTATCATCTTCAATCATTCCTACTATTTTTTCTTCTGTTCACTTTTTCCCAATGAATTTCCTTGCAACAATGTTGTTGTCGGGTTTGTTCGTTCTAAGTAAATATGCTGACAACAAAAATGTGTACCTGAAGCGATGTGAACGGCCATTTTGAGCAAGTCGCACTGGTTGAGGGGGTGCTCCATCGTATGAGGGGAGTGAGTGATGAGGAATTCGTGGAGGTCGCCTTTGGGCATGAATTCGAACAGCATGCTCAGAGGTTCGCGGCTCAGACAGACGCCAAGCAGGCACACGATGTTTTCATGTCGTAACTCGCACATCAGATCCACCTGGAAAAGCAAAATTTTCATGATCGTTCGATAATTGTCGACGAAAATCGTATGTTAATTGAAGTTTGGGTCTAAATTCGAAGGGAAATGTACGCCTGGAAATTATTCCGGCCAGCCGCAAGAATTCAACATGTTGACCGAATAAGGGGTCATTTCGAACAGAAAACCAGTAGGAACGAAAATCTTTAAAGCGGGGCTAATTAAGAGAGAGGTATCGGATTGGCCAACCTAATCCATTGCGCGCCTAATCGAGCTGGCTGCATTTTAGTTGTAATTTTTAAAAAATCCAACACATTTTGTTCATCACAGGATAATGGAGGGGTTACTTCAAACAAATCTTACCAGTTTGGCTCAAACTTGAGGAAGAATGGGGCTTCGAAGTTCGAACGTTTACGAATTGTTGCAAGAATAAAGTATGAGCCAAACTTTTTATTAAGCATCCACAGTTAAAAACTCAAACTTTCATTTATCTCAGGGGATACGAACGTCGGGCAATTCTGGCAGTTTTCAGGATAAAATGACTAAGTTTTCCAAGTAACCCTTCTTCATAGAAGCGGATTATTACTGACAAAAAAACTATCCAGTCTGTTCTACAGTATGTCATATTAGTGTGGAGAGGTGAAGCTGAATATACGTACAACCGGGTATTCACCCATCAGAAGATAGTTCTGAAGAACATGGCACGGAAAAATCGCAGGTTTCCCAATAGTGACCTGTTAGTTTAACTAGAACCTATACCCTCAGGCACTCTGAGTAGGAGCATGGATGGATGGACACAGTCTCTCACTAGCCACTGCCAAGACAGAGGTGGTACTATTAACACGGAAACGCATCCCAAATATCATGCAAATCAGAGCGGGGGAAGTTGAGGTGGAAACAAAACCTCTAGTCAGCTATTTGGGAATAATGCTGGACACCAAGATAACTTTTGGAGAACACATAAGGATGGCAGCAGCCAAGGCAGCAAAGACAACTGCAGCCCTGAGTCGACTAATGTCAAACATTCAAGGACCTAGACCGTGTAAGGGACAACTATTAATGTCAGTTGTACACTCCATCCTGCTATATGGGGCAGAAGTGTGGGCGGACGCTCTGAATGTCAAATGCCACATAAAACGGATGCTCACAGTGCAAAGAAGAAGGGCGCTTCGCATTGTGAGCGCCTATAAGACAGTATCAGAACCAGCCGTGCTCCTCCTGGCAGGAGTGATACCAATACATCTGCTTGCAAGGGAGAGGAAAAGGATGTACGAGCGACGGGAAGAGGAGCCATGGCCTCAATTAGCTAAACAAGAGCGGGAACACACTCGACTCCTGGCAGGAAATCTGGGAGAACGAAACAAGAGTAAGATGGACGGCTCGACTGGTGCCCAATATACGTCCCTGGCTAGAGAGGAAACACGGTGAAGTTAACTATCATATAACGCAGTTTCTCTCGGGTCACGGGATGTTCTATCAGTATCTCCATAGGATGCGTATCGTGGAATCTCCAGGATGCCTACATTGCACCAACGAAGAGGACAGCGCTCAACACACATTCTTCGAATGCGAGAGGTGGGAGAGAGAGCGATGGCAGATTGCAAGGGAGCTGGAAATGACCTGCCCTCCCACCCACGAGGATATGATGACCAGAGAGCAAGCCAAAGTGGAATGCCGTGGCAGGGTACATCCAAAACATCCTGGAAGGCAAACTCGTCGAGGAAAGGGTCCGATTGTAATATATTTACCACTTATAATACTATGTAAGAGCTCCAATGTAATCTAATTAATCCTAAGCCACGTTTAGAAGTCCTTTGTATGTATCTGATTCATGTCATACATGGCTATTTAGACAATGAACTCTACACAACACTCAGCTCTTTATATGAGAAGCGTCTACAAAAATGATATTTACATGGCTCATATCAAAAGAGAGTGACTTTGCATACTTTTTTCGAAGCGTATACATGTAAATAGGTTGTTTATTCCCATTTGAGACGTTTTGTACAGATTGTCGCCCAACAACATAGGCCTAGCCTACTATTGGATGATATATCATTCATACGTATACATTCAATCGTGATATTTCTCAAATAAATTTCTTCTCCCTCTCTCTCTCTCTCTCTTACTGCAAGAGCGCAGTGAAATTCCCCCTGGGTTTGCTCCTTGGAGACGAAAGTGCATTTTTCAAGCTGCGATTTTGCGTCTAAGGAACAACAAATAAACTTTACGACTGCAATGAAAATGTCTTCACTTACTTCTCTTCTGAAGTCAGCGGTGGTTTTCGCAGAAGCGTTTTCCTTAAGAGTTTTAATAGCAACCAGCAAAGGCTCGTCGCCAGTGCCGACTATTTCACCCTTGTAGACTTTTCCTGCGAAAATAAAAAAGAAATTAGTAAAATTGGAACAACATGACCATTAACTAGGGCGCACATTGAGCTGCGTGGCAGTCGACACAGGACAGGCAATGCATGGGGCAGAGCAGCTCAGGTGTCTGGTGCACATAGGAAAGCAGATGAGTGAGAAAGACGGTGATCAATGTCAGTTGTACACTCCATCCTGCTACATGCTGGAGGTATGGAAGGACGCTCGGAATGTCAAATAATGCGACCAAAAACCGATGCTCACGGTGCAATGAAGAGGGGCGCTTCGTATTGTGAGCTCCTATAAGAGAGTATCAGAGCCAGTCATGCTCCTCCTGGCAGGAGTGATACTAATACATCTGCTTGCAAGGGAGAGGAAAAGGATGTACGAGCGACGGGAAGAGGAGCCCCAAGCAAGAGCGGGAACACACTCGACTCCTGGCAGGAAATCTGGGAAACAGAAACAAGAGGAAGATGGACGGCTCGACTGGTGCCCAATATAAGTCCATGGCTAGAAAGAAAACACGGTGAAGTTGACTATCATATAACGCAATTCTTCTCGGGCCACGGGATGCTCTAACAGTACCTTCATAGGATGCGTAGTGTGGAATCTCCCGGATGCCTACATTGCACAATGAAGAGGGCAGCTCTCAATACACATTTTACGAATGCGAGAGGTGGGGGAGAGGATGACCAGGATGCTCAAGTGCGAGTCAAAGTAGAATGCCGTGGCAGGCTACATCAAAAATATCCTGGATGACACACTCGTCAATCATATAACTAGGTTGTCAGGCAACAGTTTGATTAATTTTCCTTTGACGCACTCCATTACTGGCGAATTTTAAGATAAATGCACTCCAACAATTTCTAGCGGCCGCCACAGAAACTGCGCTTATTGTTTTCTGTCCCCTTCAACAAAAGTCATACAGGCGATGTTAGTATCTTTTACTTCCCCACTACAACTTTCCACTAGCGCAGCACAAACCGTAATGAATAAGTTTTCCTGAACGACAAGATGTGATACACAGTCTGTGTACCGCATAACAATTGTCAACAGATTCATTTCTTTCTTTATTTCCTTCATCTTCCATTATTTTTATTTTTCTTATGGAAATTTCTTCATCCTCTTCATCTCTTTCCAGCTGCAGGCGCATCAGCCTTCCTTCTCAAGATTTCCTTTCATTTTCTCAGACAACTTTCAGTTCAGCATCATTCCCGTCTACAAATACTTTTTCTTTTGCTTTCAAATTCAAACGGGCATTATGCTAGACATATATCCTTCTCAAGTTTTGCCTCCACTTCTTCTTGTTCTTCTTTCGGTTTCCTTAGTTGCTTCCCTTCATCTACCTCATCTGTTAGCTTCAATTCTTTTGATTCCTATTGTTCCACTTCCGAAGTTAACCTTCTTTGCTTTGCATGTTTTTTGTCTTGCTCCTTTGATTATTTTTCTAGCTTATCTTGTTTCTGCTTCTTCAACTCACAACACACATTCGAAATGGGTAGATAGGCACCCATTTTGACCCATAGCCTCGACCAACAAGCTTATCTTGTGCATTATTCTTCAATGTTCCTTCTTGCGTCTTTTTTTTTTTTTTTTTTTTTGACAAGAGCTTTTGCTTTTTCAACCTGTCTTTCCCTTCCCTTTTATTGTTTTCCTTTACAGGTTTGTCTTGCTCATTCCTCTTCAGAGGCTCATCTTCCTCTTTATTCTTTTCCTTTTAATCTTTTTTTCGCTCTCTTTCTCTTCCTTTGCAAGTTTACCTTGTTCTTTCTTCTCTTCGTCCATGGTTTTCATTCAGACTGGGCCCGTAACCCTCGTTATAAACTTTTACTTCTCTACTACAATTTTCCACTAGCGCAGCACAAACCATAATGAATGTAAGTATTCCCGCCCATTTAAGATCTTGCAATACTTTTTATTTCCTTCCTTTTCTTGTTTTAATTGTGTTCCTTTAAATTCTGGTGGTTTCTTCTTCTCCTTCTCAAGTTTTGTCTGCACTTCTTCTTGTTCTTTATCTCTTCCCCGCTGCGGGAGCATCAGCCTTTCTTCTTAAGATTTCCTTTCTTTTCTCCGACAACATTCAGCTCAGCATCGTTCCTGTCTACTTCTTCAAGAGCTTTTTGATCCCTAATTATCCTTTCTTCCACTATTTCAGACGCCTTTCCCTCTTTACTCAAAACCTGTGCCTTGTCTCTCAAACTGGCTGTTGGAGCCTGACATTCTAGCAGTCTTTTCACCACAGAATTCTCGTCTTCTAGTCCCCCTAGTTCCTCCTGGCAGTCCTTCTTCTGGTCTTCTAACACCACCCCTTTTGGAATCCTCGCGCTGCTTTTCACCAATTATCTCTTGGCATCTTCCTCAGTGAACATTTCTTCTATTTCAGCTACCACCTCATTAAACGACATGACGCGAAACCGCATAACAACGGTCAACAGGCGAGTGCGTAGCACATCTGCCCTGCACTACTCTGGAATATGCCCGGTTCCGTTGACTCCCAAAGTTCACGAAAAACTGCCTTGCTCTGTCCTGCGCGAACTGCGTTTCAATGTGCAGGATCCGGACACGATCATCCAGACCAAGAATATGTACGAATGGAATCTCACCAAAAGCGCCCTCTCCGAGTTCTTGAATGAAGCGGATGTTGGCCGGATGAAACTCCCGAACCCGAGCACGAGCGTCGCTCTTTACACTGGAAGAGGCCGAGCCTGGTATGAGGGCAGACATCTCCAAACCGCTTCCTTTGCCTTTTCTGCTGGGCGAACGCACAGAATTCTGAAAATATGGAAAAAAAATTGTAAATTCTTTCACAGGGGTGGGTTATTTATTGGGCCAGGAGCATGGGGACTCACTCGATCGATTTAGCGTCCAAAATGTAGTCGAAAATGATACCCCACATGCCTTGATCACTGAAAATCTCAAACATTTGACCCCCCCCCCCGTCCTCCCAAATTTGGTCTGATCGGGCTGAATTGTTTCGAGGACCAACTAGACCTCAAAACGGGTCCCTGACCAAAATTTCCGATTTTTAGAAAATTGTCTACTACCAAAATCGGCGTGGACGGCAGAGGCGTACGGAGACACCTCGAAACGTCCAGTTAAAATTTTGGAGAACATAATTTGATTATTCAAGGAATAACCAACCAAAAACCCGACGATATAGGAACATAGCTCCAAAAATATTGAAATGAACGAGGTTTTAAAAATGAAATGAAACCAACGCGCTATATTCCAGAGCCTCCTTGACGTAATCTATCGAATGTTCTGCAGCCAATGAACCCTCTACAGCCTCCTCTGTACATACTCGTTACCATATTTTCATGTTCGGGGAAACGTTTTTTTCAAAATCAATGTAAATTCCCTATTCTCGAACAAAGGCTCTCATTTAGCGCATCGTATTTCGCCAGGAGGAGAATGCGAGTCCCCTTGCGATATTTCCTGTTTTACATAGGCAGAATTAGGTTTCTACTTGTCCTCACACTTGATGCAGCCTAAGACCAACATAAGCAGCCTACTTGATACCCTAGGTGACAAGAAGAAAGCAGTTGATATCTTCAATTTTGGTTGGTTATTCCTTGAATAATCAACCTATGTTTTCATGCAAAAGGTCAACCTCTCCGATTCGGCTCAAAATTTTTTTCTGGACGTTTCATGGTGTCCTGATCAAAAAACGCTGCAAATTCTTACAGACGGGTTGGTTATTCCTCGGATTCAGGGTCTAAAATTTAGTGGAAAATGATACCCCACACGCCTATGTACCAGAAATCTGGAAAACACACATTTGAAATGGGTAAGTAGACAACCATTTTGACCCATAGCCTCATCCAGAGGACACCAATCGTTCTGGGACCTTTTCATTGGATTCAGCGTCCAGAATTTAGTGGAAAATGATACCCACACACCTAGATTGCAAAAAATCTCAAAAATCCATTTTTCGAAATACACATTTTGACCCCCATTCCACCCAAATTTTGTCCAATCAGGCTGAAAAGTTTCGAGGACCAACTACAACCATGAACGGACCCCTGACCAAAATTTCAAATTTTTAGAAAAATTCCTACTACCAGGATCGGCGTGGACAATGGATGGCGCATGGCTGACGGACATTTGCTAATATTGATCTAGACACCTTGAAACGTCCAGAAAAAAAATTTGGAGCGAATCAGAGAGATTGACTTTTTGCATGAAAACATAGGTTGATTATTCAAGAAATTACCAACCAAAAATGCGGGATAAGAGCACATTTTGGTGGCGGCGGGGTTGTCATTGTATAATTTATATTCTATGACAAATTTACTTCGCAATACTACGGATAAAATAGCGTTTTTCTGCAGTAAAACGTGACTTTTCTAGGGAGAATCCACGGTTATGGTATTAAAGGGTCGGAAACTACTTAGAAACGTCGAAACTACGGGTACTTTGGGGCTGATAAAAACGTATTGCATACTTTCATTGCGAAGGGAAATTTGGATCTAGTCTGGTAAATTTTCTTTCTTTTTAATTTTTGATAGATTATGACCCCATTTACAAACAGTAGCAGGCCATTATTTTGGTTGATAATTCCATGAATAATCAACCTATGTTTCCCTAGAAAAATTAAATTTCTCCTATTCGGGTCAACATTTTTTTTCTGGACGTTTCAAGGTGTCTAGATCAAAATTAGCAAATGCTCGTCCGCCGTCTTTGGTAGTAGAACAATTTCTAAAAATCTGAAATTTGGGTCAGGAATCGTTTCTAACTCTAGTCGGTCCTCGAAACTCTTCAGCCCGATCGAACCAAATTGAAGGGGTGTAGGGGTCAAAATGTGTATTTCGAAAAATATATCTTCGAGATTATCGGCGATCTAGGCGTGTGGGGTATCATGTTCCACTAATTTTTGGACGCTGAATCGATTGAAATGAGTCGTCATGCTCCTGATCCGAGGAATAACCAACCCCTGTGAAAGAATTCGCAGCGTTTTAACATGGAACCATGTTTTAGCCATGACCTAACTACCAAAAACCGTTCGCCGAGAAGGTGACGCGGGAAGGGAACGCCAGAAGGGTGACGCGGGAGTGTCACACGGCCCTCTGGGCCTCGCCAGGGGACCGTACCTACTTCCTTGTAAGGTAGTAGTGAGTCATCAGAAAATACCTACCTACTCCTATGAAATTCTGCGAGATCCGGAGTCCTCATTTACAGTTAGTTAGTTAGTTAGTTAGTCTTACTGCGGTCGTCCACCCGCGATGTTGTGTCCTGGACCCGAGTGCCCCCCCCACAACGTCTTCAGGTATATGTCCTCTTCATTCTGTGAATACATCTGCGTCTGGATCGTGCATCGATATGATCTTCACTCGTCATATTGAAAATATCGATTCGAAAAATTATATAAGTTATTTCAGCTACCACAAGCCAATGTTGGCCATCACTTCTATGGATTGTGTGGAATAAAAAAATAAAAATCGAACTTATAAAAAATGTATTTTTGGCCTAAAAATCGCATTTTTCGGAGAAATACACCTGTTTGAAACCTTTATCTAATTCCGTCACTTTGAAGTACACATTTTCCTTGGAGTTGAGACTGCCCATCGTTTCGTCATCCATCTTGGCATGTCGCACAGGTAAGAAGCAGTTGAAGGTCTCACCAAGTACCATAATACGTTCCCCGAACTTGCTAGTTACTCTCCGCAGTTGTTGAACTTTGAACGCTTTGTTATGATCCACTTGGCTCAGGTTCAACAAAGGAGCTTCGTCAATGTCTGCAAGGGCGTTCATGGCTGCTAGAGAATCCATAGTATGAGAGCTCGGGAATGACAATGCAGCAGTAGAGTCTTGGTTATCTTATTATGGTTATATTATAAACATGGGTCCATGTTTATCGGATTTTAGCCGTAGGCTCTAAGCGGAAAGCAGACGGGGGTCCAGGGGGCTTGCCCCCTGGCGAGGCCCAGAGGGCCGAGTTTTTTTTCTTTTATATTTTTTAAATGCTTTTTTATTTAGGTTGAAATAGTGCACCCAATGGTAGGGGTACCCGGGATCAAAATGTTTTTCTGGGCGTTTCAAGAGGTCCGAATCAAAATTAGAAAACGGCCGTACGCCGTCCATGCCGATTTTGGTAGTAGAATATTTTATAAAAATCTAAAATTCGAGTCAGGGACCCGTTTCTAGCGCTAGTTGGTTCTCGAAACTTTTCAGCCCGATCGGACCAAATTTGGGTGGGGTAGGGGTCATAATGTCTTTTTTGAAAAATGGATTTTCATGATTTCCGGCGATCTAGGCGTGTGGGTTATCATTCTCCAATACATTTTTGGACGCTGAATCCCATGAGACGGGTCTCGGATCGATCGGCACCCACTAGAAGAGGTTATGAGTCAAAATCGGTATCCACCTGTTTCAAAGGTGTGTTTTTTGTGCGAGATTTCTGGTACTAAGGCCTATGGGGTATCATTTCGACTAATTTTTTTACCCTGAATCGATTGGAACGGGTCCGGGACCCGGCACACCCACTGTTTACCCCATTTTTCCCCATGTTTGACAACTTAGACGAGTAGGGTATCGTTTTCCACTAAATTTTGGACGCTGAATCGATTGAAATGAGTTTCCAAGCGCTTATCCGAGGAATAACCAACCCCTGTGTATGAATTTGCAGCGTTTCATTGATGATTTCAGTCCGCAGTTAATCATTTGGGCTAGAAGGCTAAAAAAAACCCTAGTACTTTGTGAAATTCAGGGTTACAACGATCAAATCAAACACTATCATACAATTAAATAGGATTACCAGTGTTTTCATACTATCGATTAAGCATCTTCTAGCTTCTTCTCGACTCCCCCTTAAATGTTCTGTTAAAAAAAATGACTATGATCTTTCTGTTTGTATCCTCAAATTTGAGAATATCGAGAAAGGAAGAAGCTTCGATAGATGAAAGTATTAGTAGCATTAGACCGATAATACGAAACAATCTGAAATCATGAATAAGTGGAAGCCCCTCAGAGGAATTTAAGGGAACGCTGTGTCATAAATTAGCTGTAGAATCGATGAGCACGGACGAAAAGGACATGTATGCTGTAACTAATGTGGCAAGAACACCGTTCATCAAGTGCCTGATTTTCCTGGCGATTTTGCCATAATTACACCACACCATAATTATATTTATTTTATATTTTCAGATGAACAATTCGAAAACATATCCCTGTTATTGTCATGTTTCTCCCGCATGGTTTCCGTGTTGATCGAAGCAGACCCAACAGACTCGGAGATATTCGTCAAACTTCTCCCCGGCTCTGCCCGATATTTAACCAAAATCATCACACCACCCGAAATTCAACCGGTATTGGCGGATTACAGCTTTAAAGGGCAGCTCCATATGAATCGCTCTTCTGTGGAGGTACAGTTAATGTGTTAGAAACAAATTTTAATTAAACGCGATGAGAATGTGTTTTCATGCAAATGGTCAACCTCTCCGATTCGGCTCAAAATTTTTTTCTGGACGTTTCATGATGTCTAGATCAAAAACGCTGCAAATTCTTACACAGGGGTTGGTTATTCCTCGGACCAGGCGCATGGAGACTCATTTCTTCAACATGGGGGAAATGGGGAAACAGTGGGTGCGGCGGATCCCAGACCCATTCCAATCGATTCAGGATCCAAAATTTAGTAGAAAATGATACCCCACACGCCCAGGTACCGGAAATCTCGAAAACGCATATTCAAAATGGGTAATATATAACCAATTTGACCCATAACTTCTTCCAGTGGGTGCCGATCGTTCAGGGACCCATTTCATTTGATTCAGCGTCCAAAATTTAGTGGAAAATGATACCCCACACGCTTAGGTTCCAGAAATCTCAAAAACACATATTCAAAATGATTAATATATACCCAATTTGACCCATAACTTCTTCCAGTGGGTGCCGATCGTTCAGGGGCCCATTTCATTTGATTCAGCGTCCAAAATTTAGTGGAAAATGATACCCCACTCGCCTAGATCGCCCAAAATCTCGAAAATACATTTTTCAAAAATCACATTTTGACCCCTACCCCGCCCAAATTTGGTCCGATCGGGCTGAAAAGCTTGGAGGACCGTCCTAGGCCGGGAACAGACCCCTGACCCAAATTTCAGATTTTTAGAAAATTTTCTACTACCAAAAACGGCGCGGACGGCGGACGGCGGACGGACATTGACCTTTTTTTATGTAGACATCATGAAACGTCCAGAAAAAAATTTTGAGCCGAATCGGAGAGGTTGACCATTTGCATGAAAACATAGGTTGATTATTCAAGGAATAACCAACCAAAAGGTCAATGTCCGTCCGCCGTACGCCGTCCGCCGTCCACGCCGTTTTTGGTAGTAGAAAATTTTCTAAAAATCTGAAATTTGGGTCAGGGGTCTGTTCCCGGTCTAGGACGGTCCTCCAAGCTTTTCAGCCCGATCGGACCTAATTTGGGCGGGGTAGGGGTCAAAATGTGTTTTTTGAAAAATGGATTTTCAAGATTTTGGGCGATTTAGGCGAGTGGGGTATCATTTTCCACTAAATTTTGGACGCTGAATCCAATGAAATGGGTCCCAGAACGATCAGCACTCACTGGAAGAAGACATGGGTCAAATTGGGTATATATTACCCATTTTGAATATGTGTTTTCGAGATTTCTGGAACCTGGGCGTGTGGGGTATCATTTTCCACTAAATTTTGGACGCTGAATTTAATGAAGTGGGTCCCAAAACGATTGGCACCCACTGGAAGAAGTTATGGGTCCAATTGGGTATATATTACCCATTTTGAATATGTGTTTTCGAGATTTCTGGAACCTGGGCAAGTGGGGTATGATTTTCCACTAAATTTTGGATCCTGAATCGATTGGAATGGGTCTTGGACCCGCCGCACCCACTGTTTCCCCATTTCCCCCATGTTGAAGAAATGAGTCTCCATGCGCCTGGTCCAAGGAATAACCAACCCCTGTGTTTTTGTTATAGGAGCCTTATGCTTAGAGCATTCTGCTTGAATGAATAGTAGATACGATCCCAATCAAAGTCACTGTGCTGCAACTATCGAGAGATCCGGTGGCGGACTCTATTATTGGAATGAAATTACTCTTATGTCCCACTTATATTTATCTCCTCTGCATTATCGTCATACCTTTATTTTTTATCTTTTCTTGGTTTTAACATTCGATTTTATTATCAACGGCCCGAGCTTTGGAGCCAATATCGTAATAATCTAGGTTTTTACAAATAAATATATCCACTACTACTACTACATAGGCAGAATTTTCTCATGCGATGGCCTTGAAGTAACAATTCAACATCCTAAAAGGCTTCCTCAAACGTCTATTAATGAGTGTCTGAGGCTAGTACAAATTATAATGAATTTCAATGTTCCTTTTCAACTACTAAATGAATTTGAACACATATTTTTGCACATCTACATCATGTTGATAATAACCCCACCATATTCGCCTTTTTGGTTGGTTATACCTTGAATAATCAACCTATGTTTTCATGCAGAAAGTCAATCTTTTCGATTTCGTAATAACGATTTATCGATTTTCAATTCGAAGATGAAGTGAAGCCTGGTGGTAACTTCTAAATGTTTACATTAGATGGCTATAGAAACGTCAGGAAGCAAATTTTTGAGAGAAAAACGAACGTCCAGTTCATTGTACAATCGTTGAAAACAGATTAAATTGCTGGATTTCTCTCACAGGGATTGATTATTGCTCAAACCAGTAGCATGGAGACTCATTTGAATCGATTTAGCGTTTACAATTTAGTGGAAAATGACACCCCTCACGCCTAGATCACAGAAAATTTCCAAAATCTATTTTTCTAAATACACATTTTGACCCCAACTCTCCAAATTTGCTCCGATCGGGTTGAAAAGTTTCAAGGACCAACTAGGCCCAAAAAGGAGTCCCTGATCAAAATTCCAGATTTTAAGAAAATTTTCTACAACCAAAGACGGCGAACGAATTTTGATCGAGAAACCTTGAAACGTCTATGAAAATTTTTTTTGGACCGAATCGGACTTTTTGCATGATCGGTTGATTTTATTCATGGAATAACCAACCAAAACATCATTTTTATTTCCCCAAATTGTTTATTTTTATGAATAGAAGCAACAATTTTCCATAATCGCAGCTTTTCTTGCTGAAGAATGTCATCATCGGAAGTCCATAAAAACTATTCTAGTGGTCGTAGGAGTCAAAACCTTTGGATATCAATCGATCCAAAATGTAGTGTAGTTTTCAAAAATGCAATGAAAACAAAAAATATATTTGAAAAACAAAATAAATAAAGAATTGGCAAAATTAGCCCCAGATAGCCTTTTAGTGAACGCATGTACAATATGTGAGGAACAGATCGTGATGTGGTCAGGGCTTATTATTTAGAATACCATCGTACGGTTCGCCCTTAGTTTCTGAATTGGTGTACCTTAACAGACGACTCGTGCTGTAAGCTGGGCCTCTTGTCCGATGTACGTTTGCAACAACAGTAGAGCAGGAGGGCAATGACCAGAACTACCAGTCCTACGACGCCAGCGGTCAGATACAACCAGACAGTCTCGACTGTAGAAGAAACAATTTCGTTACAACAAGAACCTTTCACATTGTCCAAATCGTATACAAGCGAACATGACTACACTTACTACAGCGATGGACGTTGCACATTTCGACGACAGGGCGACCGTCTTTTTCTGCGACGAAACACCACGGTTGCGCGTGAACTCCTCCAGGGTTTCGACATAAATTATTTTCCTTGCCCAGAAGCTCGTGATGGTCTGCTATGGACAGCTGGAGTTGCTCTGCCCAGAGAATACACGTCCTGCCAGAGCTGCCAACGCCGACGGCACCCCGGTAGTCCACGCCGTTACCCCAGTAGCAGTATTCAGCTGGAACGAATAGCTTCGAATTCACTAGAATTCTTCATTTTCAAACACGTTCGAACGTTTATCAATTGGTTACGTTTCTAAGAGAGTGGAATCAAAATTAAAACGCAGCAAATTAATTCACAGGGGATTTGTTATTCTTCGGACCACATTCTTCAACATGGGGAAAATGGGGGAACAAGAGGGTGTAGCGGGTTCTGGACCCATTCCAATCGATTCAGGGTCCAAAATTTAGTGGAAAATGATAACCCACTCGCCTAGTTACCAGAAATCTCGAAAACCCACATTCGAAAAGGGGTAGATAGATACCCATTTAGACCCATAACCCCTTCCGTTGGGCTCAAATTGTTCCGGGAACAGTCTCTGTGGATTCATCGTTCAAAATTTATTCCAAAATGGTACCCCACACGCCTGAATCACCGAAAATTCATTTAGGTTGGTTATTTCTTGAATAATCAACATATGTTTTTATGCAAAAAGTCAATCTTTCCGATTCAGCCCAAAAATTTTCTGGGCGTTTCAAGGTGTCTAGATCAAAATGCGGACATTTGCCCGCCGTCCACGCCGACTTAGATAATAGAACACTTTCTAAAGATCTGAAATTTTGATCAGGGACTCGTTTCCGGGTCTAGTTGGTCCTAGAAACACTTCAGTCCGATCGGACCAAATGTGGTCGGGATAGGTGTCAACATAATATTTTGAAAAATGGATTTTTGAGATTTTTTGCAATCTAGGTGTGTAAGTCATCATTTTCCACTGAATTCTGCACGCTGAATACAATGAAAAGAGTCCCAAAACGATTGGTGCCCTCTGGATGAGGCTAAGGGTCAAAATGGGTACCTATCTACCTATTTCGAATGTCTGTTTTCATGATTTCTGGTATCTAGGCCAGTGGGGTAAACGGTTACCACTGACAGGGTCAATCCTGCATTCCTACTAATGACACAGCGCTGCCTGTGCCAACTGGCACCTCCAAGCAAGCTGGCGCCAATTCACCACCACGGCATTCCCCCAAACCATCAGAGCGACTAAATAGCATCACTTGCAAGGTAGGCTCACCAGCTCGCTTCCTCTCTGCATTGTCACTGGAATGGGACTATGTAGCAGTGCCCTTGATGACGACACAGATTGTTGAGTGGTGGTGTTTGGAGGTGATAAAAGGGGTAAAAAGTAAACATGTCAAGAGACAAAACCTTGATAAAAAGAGATGTAATCCTATTTTCCTAACCTTGTAACCTTGTAATTCGGCTGTTCAAAAAATATTGGAAACGTGCTCCTTTAATCTGAAATAAATTTCTCGTTCATCAAAGTTTTTTTTTTTTTTTTTTTTTTAATTTTAGAAAATTGTTTATTGACTTAAATATAGTCATTTACAAAATTTTAACAATAACAACAATATACAATTGACCTGAGAGTTGTGTTACATTAGCTCAATAGTAAATGTGGCATGAATAATAATTTAAAATTTATAACACATAATACATTACATTATTTATAATACAGCACACTTCGTCTTTTCACCTTCTTCTTTATTTTTCTTACTCCAGCAGTGTCGAGTCGTGAAGTTCGGTTACAAATTTTCGTTTTAGGGTTTTGCGAGGAATTTGGAACTGTCCCCCCTTAATCAAGGAGTTCTGATGCACGCTCATCGTCATGGCTAACTGAGCAGAGTGCCGTTGAATTATTTCACTGACGAGTTCCACTTGGAGGTCATTATGGAGGGTTTCATTACTGACGTACCAAGGTGCGTCAGTTATGATTCTTAAAACTCGGTTTTGAAATATTTGGATATAATTCAAGTTGCTCTTGGCGCTCGCTCCCCATATTTGACAACCATAGGTCCAAATAGGTCTTATCAGTTGTATGTAAATTAATTTTTTCGTGCTTAGAGCAATTTGCTTACTCTTGAGCAGGGTATAGAGTTCTCTTAGTCTCGTTCTCAGTTTTCCTTTAAGAAATTTGATGTGCTCCGACAGTGTGAGTCCTTTATCGAGTATTAACCCCAAATACTTGACGGAACATTGCTCTGGTATTTGTTCATTGTTCAATTGAAATTGCCTGCGTACTCTTTTGCGTTTTAAGGAGAAAGTGACAAACGAAGATTTGGCAGGATTTATTTTTGTATTCGTGTTGTTTATCCAAGCTGTCACCTTATCAAGAGCACGCTGAGGCGCTGTTCGTAGGGTATATGGACCCCCTGTCAACATAATTGCAGTATCATCTGCAAATTGTGCAACCAAGCAATTGTCGCTAGTTGGAAAATTGTGAGTGTACAGCAGGTAAAAATAGGGCCCCAACACGCTACCCTGCGGTACCCCAGCCGTGATATGCCGGACCGTTGAATTAGTACTGCCAATAACTACATTGAAAGTGCGATCGGCTAAATAGTTTTTTATCAACAATACCAAGTTTCCAGGTATGTGAGGCTTTAATATGTCAACCAGCTTTTCATGTTGTAGCTTATCAAACGCCTTTTCCGTATCGAGGTGTATGCTTATTGTTTCACGGCGAGCGTTTAAATTTGTTTGAATTTCTTTTACCATCCGGTGTAGTTGTTGAACTGCCGAGTGTTTTTCTCTAAAACCCAGCTGATAGTCTGGTATAAGAAGGTCCAAGAATGGTTTTAGCTTCGATAACAGTAGTCGTTCGAATACCTTTGACATTATGGGTAGTAGGCTAATAGGCCTATAGCTGTTCACGCTCTCGGCATTGGTAGAGGGCTTTGGAACCAGGATGACACGAGCCAACTTCCACAACCGGGGATAATGCTTCTCTCGCAAAATAGCGTTGTAAATGTTGAGCAAGAGCACTAGTGGCTTCCTTGGCAATCCCGCTAGCATACGCTTGGTGATTTCATCATGCCCCGCCGCCTTTTTGGGTTTGAGACTTTTAATTTGACGTCTGACTTCCTGTGGCGTAAAATGAATGTGCTCATCAGGCCTCAAATCAGAATGCTGATTTTGGAGGGAGAAGTTCCCAGGATTTGGTGAAAACTGCTTCTCGAACACATCGGCAAAGAGGTTAGCTTTACTTATCCCATCTGTTATCCATTTCCCATTATTCTTTATCGGAGGTATGGGCTGGCGTTTTCTAAGGATGTATTTAGTATGAGTCCATAGTGATCCATCATCAGGGTTGAGAGCTCGCAGCTTACCCTCGTAAGATTCAGTTGCCATATCCCTAAAATATTTTTTAATTTCTTTATTCAATGAATTTAATTTTGTTTTATACGGGCGAAACCTGTACTTTTTCCACAGCCTGAGCACGCATTTTCTGTGTTTCATCAGGGCGTCAATCTGTGGAGGTAAGGAGTTTCTTAAAATAAGGGAACTTTGGGTTGTATGCATAGTTCTAGCTGCAAAGCGGGCCGCGTTTTGGAGTAATTTTTGAAAATCGAACACAGCTGCATCAATTTGGGCAGGTGTTTTGAGCGGAATTTTCAGTGATGTATGTTCATTGAGATACTCTATATACTTGCTAAATATAATATTTACATTTTGCCTGGGCGGTAGCGGGTTGATTGAGGCATATATGTAAATAATCACAGGCAAATGATCGGAGGACAACTCGTCCATCACTTGACACTCCGAAACACGCACATTTTTTGAAACATAAAAATCAATCACGTCCGGAGATGCACCCGAGTTTGGAATGTGTGTGCTTTCTTCAACGTACGACGCCGTAGCGCGAACCCTAGTTAGTGCATCCTGCAAATTTAGCCCTCGCTTAGTTGTAACGCGCGATCCCCAAAAATTGTGCTTCGCGTTGAAATCTCCCCCGATGATATAATTTGTGTGTAACTCGTGTAACAGTGCAACCCAGTCCCAGGTAGATGGGTTCATATCCGGAGGTGCGTAGATAGCTGAAATCGTTATGTTTCCAGCATCCGTGGGTAGGGACACTGATGCCACTTGGTATTCAGGTTCCCTGATGGGCGGTAGAACGTTGAAATTCAAAGATTTTTTAATGATGAGCAGAGAACCACTCCGTCTATTTCCTGTTGGGTGATCCGCTCGAACTATGCGATAAAATGGGAGTGCAAACGGCATACCATCCGCTAGTTTTGTTTCGGAGATGAGGGCGATGTCAATATTCTCTCTAGTTAGAAAATCCATCAGCTCGTGCTTTTTGTTTGATATACCAAATGCATTCCATGACATGATTTTCAAGTGCTCAATGAAACAATTCATATTGCTTTTAACAACTGAGACATGACCGACGGTCTAGAGATGGCTTGTAGTAACGGGGTGATCGCAGTTATCAGTGGAGTTATTATTGCGACCAGGTTGTTTACAGCTTGTAAGACCTGCGATATCTGATCCACATTTGAACCTTTGGTGACGGTAGAATAGTGCGGGCCAGTCCATTCCGGCAGGGTAGATGTTGTTCTCGAAGAGGGCTTTTGTCCATTATCACAAGTTGCAGGTTCTGACGTGATGGGGGGGAAATCCTGATTTGACTCTCTATTTGGAACAGTACCTACCTTCTCCGAGGTCACACAATTTCTTGACGTCGGAACGTTGGTTGCACGATTGGCGTGTGACAACCTGCGAATATTGGTACCTCTTGCCTGCAAGTCCTTATAATAATTACAGCCCTTATAATTAGCTGTATGCGGACCTCGGCAATTCGCGCACGTAGCCGTCGCGTGTGCGGGTTTGTTACAGTCCTTCGTATTATGATTTGAGCCACATTTGACACATTTGGGATTCTTAGAACAGTAATTCTTAGAATGCCCGAAGTCCTGGCAGTTTGAGCATTGGATGATTTCTTTCTTTGGTTTTGGGGGTTCAATTTTAACTTTAAAGCAACAAATATTGGCAATATCGAAAATTTTTTGGTTATATTCATTTGGTTCCAGGTCCAGAAAAAATAATTTGCTCTTTGTGATTGGATGTAGCACGGGATATAATTGACGAGGGGTGAATCCGTGATCTTTTAATTCCTCAACAACTAAAGCCGTGTCAAATGACGGATGAATTCCGCGAATTACCACACGGAACGCTTTTTCGTGCTTCATCTGAAACGTATGATATTCCAGTTTTAACGTTTTAAGCATATCGATGGTGCCTCTATAATCGTCACTTGTCGCCAATACGAGTTTAACATATGTGGCAGTGGAACTCATTACGAATTTGTCTTTACAAACATCTTTTAACTTGTTGAACAGGTTTGAGCTGTCACTTACATTATGTACGTAAACAGGTGGAGGCTTATCCTTGCGTGCATCCGTAGGTGTTTCATTTATTCCGGTGTCCATATCCTGCAACTCCTGGAACCGGTTCGATGTCGGTACATTTGGGACATCCATATACGCTTTACGCTTACGTGAAAGTTCTCCGTGTTCATTACCCAGTAGTTGAGGTAATGTAGGCTGGGAGAGGTGAATCCCAGGAGCGGGGTTCGTCGCTTGGCATTGACTCATTCGCGATAACGGGTTAGCGATAAAGATGTTTACTCATCGACCGCTCGATCGCAACTGATTCATCAAAGTGAAGTAGTTCAATTCGACCCAATTATGTGACCAAAAACGATAGCTGCAAATTCTTACACACGGGTTGGTTATTCCTCGAACCAACCTGGGGACTAACTTGAACCTCGGACCAGGCGCATATAGACTAATTTCCTCAACATGGGGGAAATGGGGGAAACAGTGAGTGTGGCGGGTCCTGGACCCATTTCAATCGATTCAGGGTCCACAATTTGGTGGAAAATGATACCCCACACGCCTAGGTACCAGAAATCTCGAAAACACACATTCGAAATGGGTAGATAGGCACCTATATGACCCATAACCTAATCCAGAGGGCGCCAATCGTTCCGGGACCCGTCTCATTGGAATCAGCGTTCAAAATGTAGTGGAAAATGATACCCCACACATCTAGGAACCGGAAATCTTGCAGAAAACATTGCAAAAAATCTCAAAAATCAATTTTTTGAAATTCAAAAGTCCGTACGCCGATTTTAGAATAGTAGAAAAATTCTAGAAATCTGAATTGGGGACTCGTTTCCGGCTTTAGTTGGTCTTCGTAACTTTTCAGCCCAATCGGACCAAATTTGGAAGGGCAGGGGTCAAAATGTGTTTTTTGAAAAATGGATTTTCGGTGATTAAGGCGGGTGGGGTATCATTTTCGACTAAATTTTGGACGCTGAATCCAATGAGACAGGTCCTGGGACGATTGACGCCAATTGGAAGAGGTAATGGGTAAAAATGGGTGCCTATCTACCCATTTCGAATGAGTGTTTTCGAGATTTCTGGTACCTTGGCGTGTGGGGTACTATTGTTTTTTCACTACTTTTCGGACACCGAATCGATTTTAATGAGTTTTCATGCTCCTGATATTAACCCTAAAAAGGAATTTGCGTTTTTCACCCACCTTTGGTGCATACTACTAACTGGAACGAATCATTCCTCCGTTTTGATGTGTCTAGATCAAAATAAGCAAATGTCCGTCCGTGGTCCACGCCGATCTTGATAGCAGACAATATTCTAAAAAATTTGAAAATTCGGTTAGGGGCCGCTTTCCGGCTTTAGTTGGTCCTTGCAACTTTTCAGCCCGATCAGACCAAATTGAAGGGAGTTCACTATATGTATTTGAAAAACGCTGCGAATTCTTTCACAGGAATTGATAATTCCTCGAACCAGGAGCTTAAGGACTCACTCCAATCGATACAGCGTTCAAAATTTAGTCGAAAATGATACCCCAAGGGCCTCAATCGCCAAAAATCCTATTTCGAAAAACACATTTTGACCCCTACCCCACCCAAATTTGGTCCGGTCGGGTTGAAAAGCTTCGAGGACCAACTTAAGCCATGAATGGACCCCTGATCAAAATTTCAGATTTTTTGAATAATTTCTACTACCAAAGTCGGCGTAGACGGCGGACGGACATTTGCTAATTTTGATCTAGACACCTTGAAACGCCCAGAAATTTTTTTTTGAGAATGGAATCGGAGAGATTGACGTTTTGCATGAAAACATAGGTTGATAATTCAAGGAATAACCAACCAAAAAACAATGACTCCCCTACGTTTCATTTGTAATCTGACTAGCAAGATTTCAACGCATGCGCAGTTTTACCCTAACACTAGTTTCATTTTACTCTTTTAGCTAAAGATTACTCGGTCGAATACTCACATGGCTCGACCTTTTCAGGTTCCGGCACACCCAAAGCCAGGCAGTCCTCGTTGTGAGGGGTGTTCTTGGGGGGTAGTTCGTCGCAAACGGGAAGTTCCAGCGTCCGAATGAGAGGGTGACGCTTAGCGATGGCGTACTCCTTCCGGCAAAGCTCAAGTTCCAAAACCTCACAGTCCTGAATAAAATTAAATATGATGAAAATATAAATAAATGCGTACTGTTGGTGGTCAAAAGGATTTGTACGGTGGAATGTTTGTGAAGTGCTGTCCATTCTCCTCGAGAAGAACCAACCTGAGTGGGAGGAGAAGGTTCTACACCTTTAGGGTGTAAAAAATGGGCACATGCATCTAGAGATCCACATAATGTACAAATAAGAACAAATAACCAGATCTTTGGTGTACTGAATAAGTTATAAACATACAATAAGTTCATCGTTGCGATGTTTTATTCAATACTAATTCCTATTCTAATCCTAATCTAATGTTCCATGAGAAGATAACTGATAATTGTCTTCCACCTTAGCGAAGATTTCAGTAACATCAATGTAACTAAAGAACGCTCCAAATTTTTACAAAGAGATTGGTAATTCCTTGAACCAGAAGCATGGGGTCTTATTTCAATCGATTCCGCGTCCAAAATTTAGTGGATAATGATACCCCACACGCCTAGGTACCTGAAATCACAAAACCCATACTCAAAATAGGTCGATAGATACCCATATTGACCCATAACCTCATCCGGTGGGCGCCAATCGTCTCGGGACCCGTACCATTGTATTCAGCGTCCATTATTTAGTGGGAAAATGATACCCACACGCATTGATCACCGAACACATTTGTCCCTAACCCCCAATTTTGGTCCCGATTAGGACCACCATTTAGGACGTTTCAAGGTGTCTAGATCAAAATTAGCGAATGTCCGTCCGCCGTCCACGCCGACTTTGGAAGTAGAACATTTTTTTAAAAATCTGAAATTTGGGTCAGGGGTCCGTTCATGGCTCTAGGTGGTCCTCGAAACTTTTCAACCCGATCGGACCAAATTTGGGTGGGCTAGAGGTCAAAATGTGTATTTTGAAAAATGGATTTTCGAGATTTTTTGCAATGTAGGTATGTGGGGTATCATTTTCCACTAAATTCTGGACTCTGAATCTAATGTAATGGGCCCCGGAACGATTGGTGCCCTCTGGATGAGGCTATGGGTCAAAATGAACCTACCTACCCATTTCGAATGTGTGTTTTCGAGATTTATGGTACCTAGGCGTGTGGGGTATCATTTTCCACCAAATTGTGGACCCTCAATCGATTGAAATGGGTCCGGGACCCATTATGTAAAAAACGGACCCAAATGTATTTCGAAAAATGGATTATTGTGATTTCTTGCAATCTATATGTGTGGGGTATCATTTACCACTACATTCTAGACGCTGAATCCAATGAAAAGGGTCCCAGAACGATTGGCACCCACTGGAAGAGGTCACGGGTCAAAATGGGGATCTATTACCCATTTTGAATATGTGTGTTTCAAGATTTCTGGTACCTAGGCGTGTGGGTTATGATTTTCCACTAACTTTTGGACGCAGAATCCAATGAGATGGGTCTCGGAACGATAGGTGCCCCCTGGATGAGGCTATGGGTCAAAATGGGTGCCCATTTACGCATTTCGAATTTTGTTTTCCAGATTTTTGGTACCTAGGCTTTTGGGTTATCATTTTCCACTGAATTTTCGACCCTGAATCGATTGGAATGCCACATTCACTGTTTCCCCCAGTTTTCTTCATGTTGAAGAAATTAATCTTCATGCGCCTGCTCCAATGTTTAAATTAGTCTCCATGCTCCATGGTTCGAGGAATAACCAACCCGTGTGTAAGAATTTGCAGCGTTTTTTATGATATTTATAAAGTATTTATTATAATACGAACTCTAATACGTCCATCTCAGTTGTTGATGAGGTTTTTCATCCGCGAGAAAACCTTGTCTTTAAAACGTAAACAGTGACATTGACTTAGTTTCTTTTCACAGCATATCACGGAATATCCAAGCTCACGTAACCTCACCTTTCGACATATCTTTCTGGGCGGTTGTCTTTCGTCACTTCGGCACACAGCGAATGCAGTGTAGCACAAAGACGGCACTGCGTAAGGCTCACAAGTTTTGGACAAATCTCTGAAACAACCAGGCAACAATTAGGCAGAAATTATGTTAAAATATTGGAGATGAAAGGACTCGGTAAATACCGCAAGCCTGGAAGGCAGCACTTGAATAATGAGGAACACAACTGAAAGTCCAAAATTTTTAGGGTATTTTTTGAAATTTTTATTGTGAAGCTGTATTTTTTTTTTATGGCCTACTCAAGTTTCGTATTCAGCACACCAGGAAAAAAAAAAAAAAAAAAAAAAAAAAAAAAAAAAAAAAAAAAAAAAAAAATCCATCGAGAAACCTTTTGCCCTTATTTTTTTCAAATAGCCATTTCTGAGCACCAAATGACTGGGCTATAACGTAATCCAGTCAAAACGTGCCGCCCAAAATATAGTTATCTTCTCCCCCACTTAAAAAAAAAATAAATAAATAAATAAAAATACAAAAATAACCTAGAATATCAGCCAACTTACTTGGATCGCGTGACAACAGTGAAGGCTGACGACAGTATCATTTCGATATCTGCCTGCGTCATGTTTGGAGGGATGAAAACCGTCTTGTTTTCGAGAACTGATCCACATATTTTCCCTGTGTAGGGCTGAAAATAGAAATCAACGGAAAAGTTGTTCAAGTCAAGTGGTGTTCAAGCCCATACACATCAAACAATATCCGTGTAATAAGTAGACATCCATTTGGGAGATGTATCAAATACATCAACAACAATACAGCTACATAATTTCCTCATGCGAGAGATGGCGTCTTTTAGTGGACACAGTTAGGGCCAAAAGTAGGTGAATTAGGTGGATTTTATTGGTTGAAAGAAACCACCAGAGCGTATTTTGGGGGAAGCGTGAAAAATGTGAACTGCTGGACAACCTCGTCAGTTCTACTGGATCCTAACCTCCTAGACTGTTCATTTTCTGCTTTTGGTCTGATTTCCAATATCTCATGGTGGGTTTGGCTTGAGAGAACACTACTTCGAGCAAGTCAGACCAACCTGTTAAGAGAACAGTCCGAACCTACTGATCAGCAGCTCAATATCACTCTATCCATAGAGTCCAGGTATAAATGGCTGAATAAGGAATTGGCAACATTCAGTCAATTACTGACACAGGAACTGGCAATTTCATTGGTTCAAAGGAACTACCAGAGCATATTATGGGCAAAGCGCGTAAAATGTGAACTGCTAGACAACCTTGTCAGTTCTACTGGATCCTAACCTCCTAGACTGTTCATTTTCTGCTTTTGGTCTGATTTCCAATATCTCATGGCATGGGTTTGGCTTGAGAGAAAACTACTTCGAGCATGCCAGACCAACTGCTAACAGAACAGGCCAAACCTACTGATCAGCAGCTCAATATCACTCTATCCGTAGAGTCCAGTTAGAAATGGCAGAATAAGGAATTGGCAACATTTAGTCATTTACTGACACAGGGACCCAGCGTCATTCTAATCTGCTTGCACTAATTCAGCTCAATAAAAAGCCGTCCCACTCACAGGAAGCAACTTATGCAGTGAGGAAAGCATACAGGTTACCATTACAATTATTCAAGCAAACCTCAGGTGTTCAATGGAATAGTTCGGCACATTTTCCACTTTAGAATTAGAATTAGCAATCGTGTTAATAGTTGTTATCAGCGTGTCGTGCATAACACGAATGCTGACTCTGACTGATTGTTTAAGCGCCTTCCCATCGCTAGCGACTCTATGGAGATAATTCATTATCAAAATCACCACTCAGTACAACAACACCCAACAACCTACTGCTGAGTAGGTAGGTACACTCGAGCTGCAGTCGCTACATAGCATTTTCCATACAACTGATGCTTATCAGGCGCATGTACACACCCATATATGTAAGAAAAAGCTCACCTCGCAGACCGCTTTCGTAGAATCTATTTTCGGTTGATGAGACTGGCGATCATTCACCCCCAAATGGGTCCCGATGATACCCAGATGAGAACTGAAAAGGAGCAACATAGTATAAACAAGAGGATTCAGCTAAGTCGACGAAATTCAAATGTCATTTTCAAATTTTCGGCTCCAAACGGACCAATTTCCCCAAAATATTTTCTAAAGTTACCTTTCTAGCTCTGGTTTATCATCAAATATAGCCGTTTCATTGCCCAAAACGTACGCGAAAAGAAGAAAACTCCAAAAGAAACGAGCGTCAATCATCGTTGAACGTCACGTATTTACACAGGCAACGGTAAGTTTTTGATATCTTATCGGCGTATTAACTCTCGGGCGTTGAACATGGTGACCATTATTGGCCACTGATTGATTCAAGGTGCTCAATGGCTCGAACAAATGGACGAGAAATAGTCAACAATTAAAACAAAACATTGGAAAGTCTCGCTCACACAACGTTAGAACCTCTCGCTTTGTATTGACGGAGACACTGAGGCGTCCATTTTGGCTGACGTCACGGGTGCAGGGCTTGAGGTGGAGGCCGGCTAGGGCCCGACCGGTTCTTCATTTAACCCCCCCCCCCCCTTCCACAACCGTCAATAGGTCGTAATAGGTGCAAACTGACTTGATATTTTTTCTATTTGTGAATTTGGTCCGATCGGGCTGATAAGTTTCGTGGATCAACAAGAGCCAAAAACGGGTTCCTGACCCAAATTAAGAATTTTTGACAATTTTCTACTACCAAAGACAGCGTGGACGCCGGACGGACATTTGACTTTTTTGATCTAGAAACTTTGAAACGCCCAGAAAAACATTTCGGGCCGATTGACATTTTGCATGAAAACATAGGTTGATTATTCCAGAAATAACCAACCAAAACTGCCAAAAAATGAGATTTTTTTACTTTTTTTTGTATTTTTGGTTGGTTATTTCTTGAATAATTGGTTGTTCCTTGAATAATCAACCAATGTTTTCATGCAAAAAGTTAATCTCTCCGATTCGGCCCAAAATTTTTTTCTGGACGTTTCAAGGTGTCTAGAAGATACAAATAAGCAAATGTCCGTCCGCCGAACGCCGTCCGCCGTCCACTTTGGTAGAATAAATTTTTCTTAAAATCCAGCATTTTGGTCAGGGGTCTGTTCCCAGCATAGGACAGTCCTCGAAACTTTTCAGCCCGATCGGACCACATTTGGGCGGGGTAGGGGTCAAAATGTGTTTTTTGAAAATTGGATTTTCGAGATTTTGGGCGTTCTAGGCGAGAGGGGTATCATTTTCTACTAAATTGTGGACGCTGAATCTGGGTCTCAGAACGATTGGCACCCACTGGAAGAAGTTATGGGTCAAATTGGGTATATATTACCCATTTTGAATATGTGTTTTCGGGATTTCTAGTACCTAGGTGTGTGGGGTGTCATTTTCCACTATATTTTGGTCCCTGAATCGATTGAAATGGGTCCGGTACCCAACACACCCACATCGTCGTGGAATACTGTCGCATCCCAAAAAATGCATTTTTCTGTTTGTGACGGCATTCATCTAGGAAAAGCGTCCAATTTGTTCGTAGAATACAGCACCAAGCGCAGTCCAGTGGTTGGCCGCCAAACGTCGGTGGTTACAGTTTCGCCTGCTTCATTCGTTGAATAGGTACTGTAACATCCTTCACTCCAGTCATAACCTTGAACCCGTCTGGTCTTTTTCGCGATGTGAGTACAGTATTCCACGACGGGTGCGAAATGTTCTGTCACGAAATTTTCTTAGCAAACCTCAGATTTGAATTTAGCGCTCCCAAAAACATAAGAAATGGAAGAAATCAAAACTACCACAAAACTTTCCCGCTAGGGGTCATCTTGAGCACAACTTGACTGGACTTCGGTTGGATTTTCTCGAAGGGTTGCAACTCCTAGAGTAGAGTGTCTTTGACAACACTGTGTCAACCATCCGTGACAGACGAAGATTTGAAACAACCCATGTTGAATACTGCATCTATGCAGTATTGAAGAGTTAAGTACGCAGCGTTTCACAGAAAATGTACAGTTAGCCTAGACCAGTGGTTCCCAAACTGGGGGGCGCGCCCCCCTGGGGAGGCGTGGAGAAAGTCCAGGAAGGGGGGGGGGTGACACCCAAATGAAATAAAAAAAAAAATTACAAAAATAATTTCCTCGGATTTCTGAAATAAAGTCTTTTTATGTTTTCAAATTTGTTTTTGACATGTTTCAATAATGTTGCAACAACATAAAATCAATTCTAATTAAAACCATAAATGGAAAAAAACTATTTCAAGTCAATCAAGTTTATCAAGTAGGCACATATTTGTACAAGTAGGAGTTGGTATGTACGGCACCATGGAAATAGGGTATTGCTAAATGGCAAGCTGATATGTGTAAGGGGGCGAGGAGGGTCTCCAAGTAACCAGAGGGGCGTGGTACAAAAAAGTTTGGGAACCCCTGGCCTAGACGGTTTTGCGACCAAAGATTTGAAAACGGGTACGACTATGGGTGCTCGTTACCGTTTACATGCCATTGTTCCCAATTGGGAGCAATGTATTCCAAAAATGTTTACTAATAAACTACGCTATTTTCCCCCTCAGTCTAGATTTTTATTCAATCTTGAGATGATGAGAAATACGCACAAGAAAATTCATTTTAATCATATTCATATTAATTATTGAAATCATTCAAAATATGAGCTTTCTCAATTCATTCACCAAAAGCAATATATAAAATTCAGACATCATAGTAATTTATCAAAACGCAGATGAATTACTACTTGAGTCTCTAGAGCAAGTTAAGGTAGAAGGAGGGTTTCTGACGGGCCTTGAAGGCCCAAAGCAGATCATGTTAACTTTCTTTATCTTTTTTGGTTATTGTACTCGGCTAAGCTAAGTTATACAATATTTTACAGTTTATACATTGGAAACAATGTTATTCATTCATGGAAGGGAAACTGTCGAAGAACATGGTTGGGGAGTGTGTGGTCTTCGCGCTTCTCGGTCATGGTAAGAGGAGGGGATAACACCCTGTTATAACAGGAGGGAAGTTTTTAATTTATGAAAACGCCCCATAATTAATCATTCGCTTTTCTCCTCGCTATATTGCGTTTACTCTTCCGCTCGTGACATTAATTTAGATGCCCTGACACGCTGCTTGAAATTCCTTATTGCACCAAGTTTATAACTTATTAGCAATATTTTTGTGACTTAAGTTAACTAGGTTATATTATCTTCAGCTAAGGTACATTGCTTAGCTTATAATTATTCTAATAACTGATTTCATTGTCTTAGCGTTAGCGAACTAATTCATGTGGTTTCGTGCGTTTAAACCTTCTGAGGAGATTATTGACTTCAAGAAGTTGAACAGCCCCTTTGTTTACATGATCTTGTAGCCTTTGGAGATGGTCAGCTGCTTGAAGCCTGATTGGGGGCTCAATCGGGGTGATTCGAGACCCACAATAAATATGTTTTGCATTGTAGTCCCCTCCAACAACGAACCGCTCACCAAGTAGTTTGGAGGTTTGAGCAAACCTTGGTACACATGATATTAAGTCTGACTGGGCAATAAATACTTGCCACAATGGTTGAGTAAGATCTGGTTTTACTCTCTATTGCACACATTTGAAACTGTTCAGTTTCAATTTTTTGGTATAAATGGTGGTGTATAAGCCTCTCTCGAATTAAAATCTGTTATAATTTTAATTTGGGTTTCTTCGGAGGTTTTGAATGGACCTAGCGAGAGGTTACACAATGTAAGTCCAAGACTTACCACTGAGCAATTAGGGATACCAAGGATGAGCATGAAATACATTGATAAAAAATGAATTATAATTGAAAATAAGGATACGTTGCAAAGGAGAATATGCCTCAACCTAGGCTAGAATTGATACAAGAAAAAGTAATTCTACAAAGTAAATTAGACAACATGTGGAGCATAAAATACAATTAATACATGATACATGAATGATGATATACATGAAATACAATTAATGAACAAGCGCAACAATACTGGCTGACGAAAACGGCATCACAATATCACAGCTTCGGTCAACTTCAGCACGGTAGCAGAGATCACTTCAGAGCAAGCACAGGACAAAGCCAGGATGGACTGAGTGGGATGCACTTGCACGACAGGGTTACAAAAATATATATGACTCCGACATGTTGGGCGCCTTGGCACCAAGGGGTGCCTTGGCAATGAGTGAGCGCTGGAGCTCTCTCCAAATGCAACATCTGGGCAGGAGCTGCGCGCGCATCCTGGCGGATGCCCATCAGCATTCCACGCCATAATTTTGAGGCTCGTCATTAACAAATTTTTGGTTTTTGCGAGGATTGCCCCTTTTCTAAGGCTCCTATCCTTCGGTTGAATTGTTTGAACATGTTTGTTTGACTTTTCTCTAATTTGTCAAACTTTTCATCAATTCTATCCATGAGCCTTTGCAATTTATTATTTTGCTTATTTATTTTGACTGGGAGTTCTAGATGACCTCAAAAAAGAGTTGATCACCTGATATTTAACAGTCCTGCAAATTTCATCTTGTTCTAAGTTCTTGAGTAAACAACGTGAAATTGAATTGATAACTGCTCCATGAATTGAAGGGAAGTCTGCGGACTGGGAAAATAAGGTCCCATCGCAAACTTTTCTTCTTTAATGAAGAGTGGCGGCTCCATTCAATGGTGGGTAATGGTATTTTTACGTGAAGACTCCGGCGAAAAGAGCGTATAGCAGTAAATTTAGATTTTCTTCCATTTCCCTCTTCTCTGAGAGAAGACTGGCAGTAGTTAGGATTTTTCAGATTTAATTTATCATTGGATTCATTGCTATGTCCGCCTTTTTTTTAACAATTGCGCTACCTTCTAAAACAAGAGGCTCTCAGGGAAACTTTGTTTAAGGGGGTAGGTATTGTCTGAAAAACTAAAGGAAGGCCAGTTGAATCTATAATAAATCTATAAACCCATTTGAGCGACCGTAAACCCTTTATTTTGTTAATATTTACAATGTGCTGTATTTCCGAAACGAGAGGAAGGTTAGACATTTTCACCAACGAGTTCAGAGCCCTTTGCAAAGGGTTCCGAACCATATTATAATTACTATAAATTACAAATGAATCAGAAAAATAAGAGAGCAGTACATACCTGTCAATTTGCGAAGGGAAGACGGGGAAGTTCGTACGAATGTTGGCCGCATCGTGACCTGTCGTGTAACAGACGAAAAATACAAAATTTACACACTTATGAATGAATTCATCTACAGAGTATTGGGATACTGAAATTATTATAATATTATTTGAAAGGAAGAATTCCTACCTATATTTTCTCAAGGAAAAACATGATCTAAAGCAATCTTTCAATACCTACAAATGTATAGATGTAATAACCAGAGAATGGCTTAAAAAAGGCTCTTGATTTATATATATTATATGTGATGTCGTCGTCGTCAATGATCTGCCCTTCCTCCTAGTTAAAAGGCATCATGATGGGGGTTTCACTGAGTGACAGACGCGTCTCACGAAAATAACAAGTCTAAAAAGGGTTTATTAGGACGTATCAGAACTTTAAGATAAGCTCTAGTCAGGAGGGATGGCTCTTCAAGCTTTGGATGGCAACCATCTAAAGGTTCTGAAGCCCCGACAGAACATGGTCCCTGATGCTCCAAGATTGGGGGTTGGGCGAAAGGCTAACAAACTGTCCCTGTAGAAAACTTATTGTTGCGAAACCAAATCAAAGAGAAAAGTCGGACAGAGTGAAGGATGAAAGACATGGAAATGTGACAAGGGTGGTCTTATACGAAGAAGAGTAGCGACTGGGGCAAAGTGTGCCGCCTCTTAAAGATAAGCAGCAGTCAGGAGGGATAAGCTCTAGTCAGGAGGGATGGCTCTTCAAGCTTTGGATGGCTACCATATAAGGGTTCTGAAGCCCCGTCAGAACATGGTCCCTGATGCTCCTAGATTGGGGGTTAGGCGAAAGGCTATCAAACTTTCCCTATAGAAAACTTATTGTTACGGAACCCAATCAAAGAGAAAAGCCGGACAGAGTTAAGAAAGGAAATCGGAAACGGAATAATATCGGAAAAATGATATTACTGTGGCTACCTGAAACGTGCTAACCATACTTCAGGCCGGTAAGATGAAGGAGATTTCTGCACACGAGCTAGTGCAGCTCATATGGGAAAACATTTTTTCCTACAATAATCTTCTACATTTTACGGAAGTTTAAAGTAGATAGAACTCATTCTGACCCATAATCTCTTCAGGTGGGCGCCAATCGTTCCAAAGTCGAAAATGATAACCCACACCCACATGCCTAGATTGCTGACAATCTCGAAAACCCGTCTTTAAAAAACACATTTTCCGACTAAGTATAGATTTTTCAACGCCTTACAAGATCTAAGATCTCAACGAAGGCAATTAAGCGCGGACAGGAAGGAGATTTTACCGTATGTCATCTCCGGGTGCCGCTCACATCTGAGACTTAGAAGGGTTTCTTATCATACGCTATCCCCGCGCACCTTATCTGTGGCACGTGGCAGAGAGACTTCTATTAACCCCCGAGCGTCAAGAGACGTGTCTTTTATCTCTCTTGGCCTCATGAGTATTCGACGTGGATTAAGAGGCCCCTTCCCTTTCACCCTTTCGTTCGATCTTGAATGTTAGTTCAAGGAGACAAGTAGTTGGGAAGGTACTCAAATAGAGCAGTAAGCGAGTTACAGTACATAGGTACTTTTAAAAAACATTCTTACGCACGGGTTGGTTATTCCTCGTACCAGGCGCATGGAGACTAATTTAAACCTCGGACCAGGCGCATGGAGATTCATTTCTTCAACATGGGGAAAATGGGGGAAACAGTGGGTGTGGCGGGTCCCGGACCCATTACAATCGATTCAGGGTCCAAAATTTACTAGAAAATGATAACCCACACGCCTAGGTACCAGAAATCTCGAAAACCCACTATCGAAATGAGTAGATAGATACCCATTTTGACATTTGATACAACATCCTTCTGGGAACCATTTTATTGGATTCAGCGTCCAAATTTTAGTGGAAAACTATACCCCACACGCCTAGGTAGCAGAAATCCCTTAAACACATATTCAAAATGGGTAATAAATAACCAATTTGACCCATTACTTCTTCCAGTGGGTGCCAATCGTTCTGGGATCCACTTCATCCAAAACCAGCTCTAATAACTTAGGTGATTGAGCCTATGGACTTTTGGTTGGTTATTCCTTGAATAATCAACCTATGTTTTCATGATAATGGTCAACCTCTCCGATTCGGCTCAACATTTTTTTCTGGACGTTTCATGATGTCCTGATCAAAAAAGGTCGATGTCCGTCCGCCGTACGCCGTCCATCGTCCGCGCCGTTTTTGGTAGAAGGAAATTTTCTAAAAATCTGAAATTTGGGTCAGGGGTCTGTTCCCGACCGAGACGGGTCCTCGAAACTTTTCAGCCCGATCGGACCAAATTTGGGGGGGGGGGGGGGGGGCGTTAGGGGTCAAAATGTGTGTTTTTTTTTAATGGATTCTCGAGATTTTGGGCGATTTAGGCGAGTAGGGTGTCATTTTCCACTAAATTTTAGACGCTGAATCCAATGAAACGGGTCCCAGAACGATTGGCACCCACTGGAAGAAGTAATGGGTTAAATTGGGTATTTATTACCCATTTTTCTATATATCAGTGTAGGTTATCATATACCACTAAATTTTGGACCCTGAATCGATTGAATTGGGTCTGGGACCCGCCACACCCACTGTTTCCTCCTTTCGAGGAATAACCAACCCGTGTGTAAGAATTTGCAGTGTTTTTTGGTTGGTTATTCCTCGAATAATCATGGAAGAATCTGCAAATTCTTACACACGGGTTGGTCATTCCTCGAATGGGGGAAACAGTGGGTGTGGCGGGTCCCAGACCCATTCCAATCGGTTCAGGGTCCAAAATTTAGTGGAATATTATGATACCCCACACGCCTAGGCACCAGAAATCCTGACACATACAAAATGGGTGGATACATACCCGTTTTGACCCATAACTTCTTCCAGTGGGTGCTAATTGTTCTGGGACCCATTTAATTGGATTCAGCGACCCCCACCCTACATCCAGCTCTCAATAACGGTCCTCCCTCAACAATGCAGCTCACACCTGTGAAAGGCCACTCAGTTTACTTTTTTGATAAAACACTTTCCAAAGCCATGGGGGTGACAGGGGAGTGGCCTCAGGAAAATCTGACCTGACCCCCACCCTTCATCCATAACGGTTCTCCCCCAATAATGCAGCTCACACTTGTGAAAGGCCACTCACACTCAGTTAACCCTGAACATTTCTATTGATGACTCCCTGGTGACTAAAGACTTCACTGGACTCTCCAAAGTGCCTACAATCTTGAGGTATGTTTCGCTAGCTCAGAACAAATTCATGTGTTGCGTGTTCATTGTTAAGCAATTTGGTACATAGGATGTTGTATCCTGTTCCTGTTTAGACTGGAGTTCAGGAAACCAAGACCAACATCAAGATGGATCTCTCTGGTCTCATGAAGGGAAAGAGAAGTAAAAACAACAGGAAAATGTCCACCAACCCAAGACCATTTGCTTGCAATCAGTGTGACTACAGAGCTGCACAGGCAATACACCTGAAAAGCCACATGATTACTCACACAGGTAGCAAACCATTTGCTTGTGATCAGTGTGACTACAGGGCTGCACAGGCAGGGCACCTGAGAAACCACATGAGTACTCACACAGGCAACAAACCATATGCTTGTGATCAGTGTGACTACAGAGCAGCACGGACAGGGCACCTGAAAAGGCACATGAGTACTCACACAGGCAACAAACCATATGCATGTGATCAGTGTGACTACAGGGCTGCACAGGCAGGGCACCTGAATAGACACATGAGTACTCACACAGGCAACAAACCATATGCTTGTGATCAGTGTGACTACAGAGCTGCACAGGCAATACACCTGAAAAGCCACATGAGTACTCACACAGGCAACAAACCATATGCTTGTGATCAGTGTGACTACAGAGCTGCACAGGCAGGGCAACTGAAAAGCCACATGAGTACTCACACAGGCAACAAACCATATGCTTGTGATCAGTGTGACTACAGAGCTGCACAGGCAGGGCAACTGAAAAGCCACATGGGTACTCACACAGGCGCCAAACCATATGCTTGTGGTCAATGTGACTACAGAGCTTCACAGGCAGGCAGTCCGAAAAGCCACATGAGTACTCACACAGGCATCAAACCATATGCTTGTGATCAGTGTGACTACAGAGCTGCACAGGCAATACACCTGAGAAGCCACATGAGTACTCACACTGGCAACAAACCATACTGATCACAACAGTGTGACTACAGAGCTGCATGTTCAGGCGAGGTGAAAAGGCACTTGAGAACACATTAGAATTATCTCATGATGTATGCTTGTAATCTGATAATCTACAGAGCTGCAAAGCAAGGTTTTTTGAATTACAAGGTGTCGTTTAATTTATGCACCTTCCTGTTTTAATTGTTTTAAGAATAAGAATTTACTCTAGGTTGTGGAACATAGGTGGCTAATGAAATAAAATTTTCTCTGATAAATCCGACTTTTTGCATTCATTCCCAGGTTTGATCTAGACTCAAGAAGCATTTACTTTCAAGACATGGGGCCAATCCGGAAGGTTGGTCTCTGGCATGATTACACAGGTTGATTATTAGACTAATTATAAATCACTGCTGCTTGGAGCCTCCTATTCACTCAATGGCCTGGTGTCTCTGATCTTCGTTTTGGTTGGTTATTCCTTGAATAATTGTTATTATATAAATTGTAATATTAATAAATAAATAAATTGAAGTATTCTAAATAAAGAATTCTAAATAAATTGTAATGGTTATTCCTTGAATAATCAACCTATGTTTTCATGATACATAATGGTCAACCTCTCCGATTCGGCTCAAAATTTTTTTCTGGACGTTTCATGGTGTCTGGATCAAAAAAGGTCGATGTCCGTCCGCCGTACGCCGTCCATCGTCCGCGCCGTTTTTGATAGTAGAAAATTTTCAAAAAATCTGAAATTTGGGTCAGGGGTCTGTTCCCGGCCGAGACGGGTCCTCTAAACTTTTCAGCCCGATCGGACCAAATTTGGGGGGAGTAGGAGCCAAATGTGTTTTTTGAAAAATGGATTTTTGAGTTTTTGGGCGATCTAGGTGAGTGGGGTATCATTTTCTACTAAATTTCGGACGCTGAATCCAATGAAATGGGTCCCAGAACGATTGGCACCCACTGGAAGAAGTTATTGGTCAAATTGGGTATATATTACCCATTTTGTATGGGCCAAGATTTCTGGTACCTAGGCGTGTGGGGTATCATATTCCACTAAATTTTGGACCCTGAATCGATTGGAATGGGTCTAGGCCACACCCACTGTTTCCCCCATTCGAGGAATAACCAACCCGTTGGATTTTCGAGATTTTGGGCGATCTAGGCGAGTAGGGTGTCATTTTCCACTAAATTTTGGACGCTGAATCCAATGAAACGGGTCCCAGAACGATTGGCACCCACTGGAAGAAGTTATGGGTCAAATTGAGTATTTATTACCCAGTTGAATATGTGTATTCGGGATTTCTGCTACCTTTGCGTGTGGGGTAAAGTTTTCCACTAAATTCTGGACGCTGAATCCAATAAAATGGGTCCCAGAACAATTGACACCCACTGGAAGAAGTTATGGGTCAAAATGGGTATATATTACCCGTTTTGTAGTTGTGTTTTCGGGATTTCCGGTACCTAGGCGTGTGGGGTATAGTTTTCCACTAAAGTTTGGACGCTGAATCCAATTAAATGGGTCCCAGAACAATTAGCACCCACTGGAAGAAGTTATGGGTCAAAACGGGTATGTATCCACCCATTTTGTATGTGTCAGGATTTCTGGTGCCTAGGCGTGTGGGGTATCATATTCCACTAAATTTTGGACCCTGAATCGATTGGAATGGGTCTGGGACCTGCCACACCCACTGTTTCCCCCATTCGAGGAATAACCAACCCGTGTGTAAGAATTTGCAGATTTTTTGCCATTTATATAGCGTTTCCCCAGAAGTTCCTACACGATTAATTTTAGTCATTCGGTTACAGGTATCAAATATACCTGGCGAGCTTAACCCTTACCTCAGAAGAGGTAAAAGGTAATATTGACCAGCGAAAATCCTCCGTAGTCCCCAAAAGCGGGTGGAGATTGGATTTTCGTTCGTGGCTTGGTCTCAGTGTTTTCTTCTCGCCGGAAACTCTCGGATAAAACCTGTTCCCCCTTCAGGAATAAAGTACGCCTTACCAATACTTTGCGGTGTAGTAATCCTCGAAGGGATGGTCCAAGGGGATAGCTTGTAAAATAGGTTTCACTTATGAGGGCGGCGGGCGCAGGGTAAATGTAGGGGTACGCCCCGCGATAAACTAGGAGGACCCCCTCCCCAACCACACAAACAGCGAATTCACACATAGAGGATTACTATTCCAAGATTGATGTTGAACTATGAAACAGATGTCTCTGTAGTCCTTATTTTGATGGATTAAACTAGAAAACATTATTTCACACAGGTGGATAATTTATTCTCTTTTCGACCATAGTTAATAGATAGATATCCAATCGAAATGTGTATGCATATACTGTTTATTCCTCAAAAAAGTATATTTAAAGGTAGTTCTGCGAATAACATTAATTTCGGTAATGTACAAATTAATCCTCAATCGGTACCGTGGGGTGTCCATTCACCCCATCGTCAGTTTTCTTTGTTTAAGTTAAGGTCATTGATACCTGACAGCGCTGTAGCCCTCAGTAGCCTCCTGTCCAGTCGTCTACCTGATGTTGAGGGCTTCAGACCTGTGACTAAGGTGAACCCTTTTTATTTGGAAGAGATTGGCAAGAACGATGAGGGTGATATGTCACCTCATGGTACTGTTTGCTTTATCACGGTTTCAGTGCATTATTTCTTCACTTGAATCACATCAGTAGCTGGCTGAAAGGACACAAATGCGCGCGAAGTGATTTCATGAAGGAATTGGCTTATTCCCTTGCAGAACAGCAAATGACTGTGACTCCAACAGTCATGATTGCCTGGGCTTCTTTGGGCAGAAATTAGGAACTTTGGGACTGGGCGTTGAAGAAAATCCATCCACCCCCACAAATAAGCCCAAACACAGAAAATATGCCATTTTCTCCTCGCAAACAAGATAATAAAACGCTCATCTCTTGTGAAATGTGCAAGAAACCAATTTCCAAGAGCCACCAAAAATACATTCGTTTTTGCCTGAATTGTGATGTGTATGACAACTCTGAATGAATTTGTACCATATTCTAGTTCCTTTGTTCCTTGGTTTTTATACTTCAGCTTATTTCATGGAAACATAATTCGTTTGCTCATTTCAAGTCTGCATGTTACCTACCGACATTTTGCCATTTTGGCTTGACTTATTGTTCTTTATGGTAATAGAATTAGTGATCCATTATTTTTAGTTTACTTTTTGACATGTACCTTACTTATTATAGTGTGCCTTTAGTCAATGATAAAAACTGATTGATTAATGAAAATTAGAACTAAGTTTCTCAGTCGTTTATTAGAAAAAAAGATTTTGGTAAAATTTGACGAGTTGGTTTTGGTGTAGGTACCAACCTACGTGTAATTTTGTATATAATTTGTTTTATGCTTCAAAAAAAACCAAATACGATCCACCAATTCTCTTCCATTCTAGGGTTAAAGTCAAAGATATTAAGAGTTTACATAATAAGAATTAGTTAAGATAACTTTAAGAGTTTATTCCATTTAAAGTAGGATCAGTTTCAAGTTTTCTCAATAAAGGGTATCTAAAATGTATTTAACGTTTTGCAAATGCAAATGCATTACCGTTAAAGCCCTAAAATATTTTATAAAATAAAATTTGTTGAATTCCTGGAGATCCTGATTCAGTACCGAGAGAAATAAGCCATCAAACCAGCCAAGAAATAAGTCAAATTCAGGAGGAGGGTGACTTACCGAACGGGGTCATGCGAACTCTTAAAAGGCCTGTCGTTGAAATGAGCCGACCCGCTCCATTCCGCGCTTTGCACGTGTAAAATCCTGAGTCGTGAACTTCCAACCTTTGAATTCTCAGACGCGAGTTGGCTTTGTGAACTTCACCTGGATTGGATTGACTCGTTCTGAACGACAACCTTCGTTTCCCAACGGGACCGAGACCTGCCGAACGTAAAGAAGGGCCAAGTTTGTATTTGTTCTGAAGTGAAAATGTTTTTTTGAAATAAAATAAAAGACATCACACAGTTTTTTAAAATTACGAATTCACCTGAGTCAATGGGAGCTTCATTTTTGAGCCATTTAATTGTGATTGGTCCAGGCTCGCCTTCAGCTTCGCATCTTAACCTTACGCTTTCATTTTCTTCTCGAGTTAGATTTCCCAATTCTCTGACCCATTTAAGTGTGCCTGAAAAACAAGAAAAAAACAAATTGAATTCTTGATCCTTACTTGCTTTTAAACTGAGGAAATAGAGTCCCTCTTAATTACATTTTTGAACTTAGGTCCAAATCAGGGAACCTTAACGGAAGAGGTTATGAGTCAGAATGGGTACATACGTTCCCATTCTGAATGTGTGCTTTCGAGATTACTCGTACCCAGGTGTGTGGGGTATCATTTTTCACTAAATTTTGAACGCTGAATTCAATGAGACAGAAACCGGAACAATTGGCGCCCACCGGAAGTGGTAATGGGCGCTGAATCGATTGAAATGAATCCGAGGAACAACCAACCCCCATTAAAGAATTTGCAGCATTATAATTAATACAAGCTTGGCCACTTGGCCACCCAAAGTGATTGTTTGTAATCGGATATCTAGCGGACGTTCGCTCAATACGTAACTCGCCGATTTGGCTCTCCAAACACGAATTTGATGCCCTAAGTAGTCAACCAATTGAACTCTGTTTCCTCTCGTGCTACTATTTTATGATGAAAGGATCATCCGATTCACCAATTTCCTTTTTTTAAAACGAATGGTTTGCATCAGTGAAGCGGATACATGAGAGATAGAACGAGAGTTCGCACTATGAATTACAATAAAAATTAAGGTACAGTGAATCTTCTAAAAACATAAAAGCACAATTAAGGAATCATGGAGCAATTATTATATCTGCAACAAGTGATTTACAGGAAGAGGCTATTAAGCGGTAAACAATGACTTCTATTATTCTATTATGAACCCTGCCTGAGTACCGTTTGGAGAAACGCTAATAACCTGCAGGTCATGCCGTTCTCTTCGAAAAGAAGAAGGGATAAGAACTAGGTTTACTCAAGAAAGGAGACACCAAAGAATTTGGAAGCTCGTAAGAAAATACTGGACAGGCCGCGATGGTATGGAAAAGGGAATCTGGGCCTATCGATGCAGATGGAACACGGCTCCGAGCTGTCGAACAGATTTTCAATGCGGTGAAGAATTATTCTGCAGAACCTCGGATTGGCGCATCTTACTTGGGATAGAGACATGGTGCACCTTGCCCCAAGAGACGGGAAAGGCCACATCCGCGTTGAGGTTAGTTGGCCGTAGGAAATCCAGGAAACGAGGATGAACCCTTGGCATCTCGTGATGTCCACAAATTCAGCCTCCTCCAGAGATGCCCTCAGATGCAAGGACCAGTTGAATCTACGGTTCGGGAAGCTCTCTGAAATGGTCGTTAGACCCTCAAAGCACACACTCGGAAGCCTTTCCCGTGTCATGCTGAGCTTGATCCACCAGCCGAACACAGCATTATTTACGATCGAGAACCCAGGGTGGCAGAGGCCTAGCTCTCATCTGACGATGTAATCCGGAGTTTTACATGCCAATCCCAAAAGACACATAAAAGCTCCAACTAAGAGGGAGAGTAGGGGTCAAAATGTGTTTTTCAAAAAATGAATTGTCGAGATTTTCTGCTATCAAGGCGTGTGAGGTATTATTTTTGACTTAATTCTGGACGCTGAATCCAATGAGACGGGGACCGGGACGATTGACGGCCACCAGAAGAGATTATGGGTCAAAATGGATATGTATTCACCTATTTCGAAAGTGGGTTTTCGAGATTTCTGGTACCTAGGCGTGTGGGGTATCATTTCCCATTAAACTTTGGACGCTGAATCGATTAAAATGAATCTTCATGCTTGAGTGTCATTTCCGGGTGTAGTTTCGGGCGTCCATCATCAAGGAGGAACTCCAAAGGGGTGCTCCATCGTCGAGAATCCTTGTTCGGTAAGGTAGGATTTCCCCGCACCACATCATCTCCAAATTATGGCTGATTATAGAATACCTCCAATTCGTACCTATTTCATACAGTCCACCTACATTGGGCAAAGGAGGAAAAATGTGGACAATATTTAGAACAAATCGTACTCGAAAAGAAGTCCCAACCACACCCCAGTCGTATTAAGGAATTTTGAGGAAATTCCCAGCATCAACTCGGATTCTAATTAATGTTCGGCGGTTGGCTTAAAATACATGGAATGTATAAAATAGTGCTAATTTCAGCTTTCATTGTTGACCTCATCCTCCCAAATAGTACACAATAAGTTCAATTAGGCACGTGAGTCTGAGAAGATTGTAAGATCGTTATTGCGGTTTCAACGACCGCACGGGACTCCAGGACAAACATTTGAATGATGAAATCGATTCATCCCTGGAGTCACAGGCGTTATTCAATAACAGACTACACGTACGTATATTACGCTCAGGCTTTCTACAGCACCTTTCTCATTGCTCTTCGCTTTTCCGCCTGAACACACTGCGAACCTTTCCAATTCCATTCATACCCGCCATTCCTCACTAGAAATGGAAATTTATTCGATCATCTCGAATAATACCGACCCGTCCTTCAACTGCGCGCAAATTTCCTCTCGCATCCAGCTAGGTAAAAAAGAGGTTTCCACCCAATAGGCTCACAGGACAGCAGAAGAGTGGATTGTCCACTTTTTTCGCTATCTCTCTCTGCAGGGCCTTCCATTTGGAATTCTCCCGCCGTTTTTCTGAACCGAGATGCTTTATGTACTTTTTCCTTTTCTTCCCCTCAAATCTTCCCATTCACCGTATTCGGGTCCTTGGGCAGTGGAAGTCGATTTCTTGTAAGAAACCCGCCGTAATCTGGACCGCTATTTGTGAGACCGTTCTTAGGGTGACAAATCCACACTACGTCATAACCACAAAGGGAGGAAAACAAAAAGGTCCACCACTTCTTCAAGGAGACTAGAGCATTTACTCTAGATGTGTACTTAAACCAGATACATATCCAACAGCTTCCAGTGGAGCTCGATCGTAGGGGAAAGCACATTATTTTTTGTCGAGGTCTCTAAAAATAATTTGCAGCCATTCAATTACCTTGCCAGGGTCACCCATGGTCGATGAAACGTACATTTGCATACTTCATGAAGACGCTGCGAATTCTTTCACAAGAGTTGGTTATTCCTCAGACCAGGAGCATGGGGACTCATTTTAATAGATTCAAAATTCAGTGGAAAAAGATAACCCACACGCCTAAAACATCGAAAACGGGGAAAATGGAGGAAGCAATGGGTGTGGTGTGTCCAGGACCCATTTTAATCGATTCAGGGTCCAAAATGATACCCCACATGCATAGATCGCCAAAAATCTCGAAAATCCATATTTCGAAAACATATTTTGACCTCCCCCCTCTCCCCCCAATTTGATCCGATCGGGCTGAAAAGTTTCAAGGATCAACTAAACCTCGCCTGACCCAAATTTCAGATTTTTAGAAAATTGTGTATTACAGAAATCGGCGGACGGACATTTGACTTTTTTGATCTAGACAGCTTGAAACGCAACAAAAAACCTCGGACCAGGCGCATGTAGATTCATTTCTTCTACATGGAGGAAATGGGGGAAACAGTGGGTGTGGCGGGTCCCGGACCCGTTCCAATCGATTCAGGGTCCAAAATTTCGTGGAAAATGATACCCCACACGCCTAGGTACCAGAAATCTCGAAAAAAGACATTTGAAATGTGTTGAAATGCCAGAGGGCGCCAATCGTTCCGGGATTCATTTAATTGGATTCAGCTTCCAAAATTTAGTGAAAAACCTCAGACGCCTAGGTACCAGAAATCTCGAAAACACAAATTCATAATGGGTAAATAGGCACCCATTTTGACCCATAGCCTCATCCAGAGGGCACCAATCGTTCCGGAACCCGTCTCACTGAATTCAGCGTCCAAAAGTTAGTGGAAAATGATACCCAACACACACCTAGATTGCAAAAAATCTCAAAAATCCATTTTTCGACATTTACATTTTGACCCCTACCCCACCCACATTTGGTCCGATCAGGTTGAAAAGTTTCGAAGACCAACTAGAGCCATGAACGGACCCCTTACCAAAATTTCAGATTTTTAGAAAATTCTCTACTACCAAAGGCGTGGACGGCGGACGGACATTTGCTAATTTTGATCTAGACACTTTGAAACGTCCAGAAAAGATTTTTTTGGGGCGAATCGGAGAGATTAACTTGTTGCATGAAAACATAGGTTGATTATTCATGGAATAAGCAGCCAAAACGTGAGTAATTCTGCACTTCAGAGGCCACCCGTTATCCGAGAACATGTCAAATTCAAATGTCCGGTTTATTTTGACTCGAAGAGCTCCCAAACATTGGGTGGAGAGAACGTATTAAATGAAACACTGCGCTTGGGCACGCCAAAGGAAAACCGTTTTGTTTCACTCCAGCGTGCATACAAATTACGAAATTACATCCGTGGACTTTGCGCCTTGAACAGGTAACGTGGTGGGGGGTCGCTAGGACCAACTAACACCTTTTTGACAGCCTTCGCGGACGCCATCCGATAGCTCGGTCGTGGGTACAATCCCTGTAGCTCTGCCACCTTCATTAGCATACCTCCCTCGGGAAACGTGTTGTTCTCTGAGAAAAGCGTGGAACCCCCTACTTATTTACGGTGAATTTAAATGCACTCCATTTGTACCCTAATCACATTGTCTTTACCCATTTGTACCGACTTCAGCCCTTCCCCTCGGATGTGCTCAGGTTCAAATTGCATTCCCGCTAACGAATTCTCTCAGAAACAATTACTGGAGGATAATACGATATTGCCCGAGGGATCTTTAACACCTGATGACGGTATAATGAAAATATCATCCAAACACCCTCAGTTCCGTCACATTTCGAGATGCGAGTTCGATTAAGGGTTTATCTCGAGGGTATCATTTCCGGAAATTCGCCGATAGGGAAAATAGGTGCTTACCCACATTGCAACGTTTGATTGGTTTTCATTGATTTCTTGGGTTCAAACTAGAAGTCTATCAGCTTCATACTCGAACGATATGAGAGACATTAATTTCACTTCATGTTGACTGTTGTTATGTAGTACACGGGTGGTTGGGAGGAGTCAAAGAGGAAGGAATTTGAATGGTAATCTCGAGAAGGAACGCTGACGCGCCTGCAGCAGGAAAGAGATGAAGAGGATGAAGATACTTCCATAAGAAAAGAGAAAGAGCGGGTAGAAAAAGAACCTTGGAAGAAAGAAGAAAGCTGGAAAAGGAAAAAGAGGAAGTTGAGCAGCCAAAAAAGAACAAATCGAGGTAGAACTGGAAATGGAGGAGCAGCGGCTCAAGGAAGTACAAAGAATGGATGATGAAGGAAAGAAAGAAATAGGGTGAATCTGTTGACTGTTGTTATGCGGTACACAGGAGACTGTGTATCGCATCTTGTCATCTAGGAAAACTTATGTTCATTATGATTTGTGCTGCGCTAGTGGAAAGTTGTAGTAGAGAGAATAAAAGATTCTAACAAGGGTTATGGGCCCAGTCTAAACGAAGACCATGGATGAGGAAGAGAAGAGCAGCAATGAGAAAGAGATTTCTACTCTGGTATCCATCTGCAAAAGCGTTGTGATTGACTCGCGTAAATAAAAAGAAAGGAATTGAAACCGGAAGAGGAACAGCAGACATTAGATCATGAAATGAAGAAGAAGAAGAAAGAACCTTGTCAGCAGAGGATATAAAGAGGGAAGAAAAAGAAAGGCAAGGGGAGTTAAAGGGGAGAGAACTTGAAAAGGAAAAGATAGAAAAAGATGAAGAAGAGTAAAAAAGGCAGAAAAAAGATAAGCTAGGGAAAAAAAAAACGCTGCGAATTCTTACACACGGGTTGGTTATTCCTCGGACCAGGCGCATGGAGGTTTATTCCTTCAACATGGGGGAAATGGGGAAAACAGTGAATGAGGCGGGTTTCGGACCCATTCCAATCGATTCAGGGTCCAAAATTAAGTGGAAAATGATACCCCACACGCCAAGGTACCAGAGATCTTGAAAACAGTCGAAATGGGTAGATAGGTACACATTATGACTTATAACCTCATCCGAAGGGTGCCAATCGTTTCGGGATTCATTTAATTGGATTGTCATAGCTGCAATATGAGAAGGGAGCAGACATAGTTTTGATCAGTGAGCAGCACCATAACCAAGACAACCACACATGGTTCGTCAACGAAAGGGCCTGGCAACGGGAACTGCAGGCAAACGGGAGTTAGCAGGCAGAAATCAGAACTCAGCCTGAAGTAATGTGCCAAACAGTTCCGGGCTGGGCCCCAACGTTGGAAAAGGAGGTGAAAAATAGTGGTTAAAATGAGGGTAAAAATCTCCACATGCCCGGGTCTTTGGTTGCGTTCCCCCTGATATCTTATGAAGATTTTCCTCACCTTCCTCCGAAAAACAGTACTTCATTTGAGAACAGACAGAAATAAAATAAAATTCTGTGATACACCGCGTTTCTGTGTTTCCCCACTCAACTGCGTTGAACTTTTGCCAAGGGCTTCATTAACAGTCATTTGTAGATTGACACCGACAGAAAGGCTGACTGAGAAAGGTTAGTGAAAATGAACTCAAAATAGAGAAAAGGGAATTAAAATTCCGACTGAAGGAGAACCTTGAAACCCTTCCTCTCCTAATGCAATCCAATCATTTCGACGGCCACTGAGTGCCTAAACACTTTTAATTCATCGCCTTTCCTCTAAATGTTTTTCCTGTCCGTTGGATCAAGCCTTTGCTTCTCCAAATCCAATCTGCGTTGCCGTGGTTGGCCAATTGTTTTCTACCCTTGGGTTTAACCCTTTTCTCTCCTTCCCTTCCTCTTATTCCGTCCTCTTTAATTAAAAATAATGGCTCTGAACTGTGCAGCCTCCTCCACTTTCTCATTCTCTTCATCCTTTAGCCCTCGAGTGAATTATTCAACTGACACGAAACGATTCTCTGAAATCATTTCGTCACAAATAAACTGAGCCTACTTTCATCAGCAAGGGTAAAACCAATGTTCACTCGTAGGAATCTATACGGGTATATTTACTACACTACACTAAAATTGGACATGTTATCAGCGATCGTGAACCTGGCAGATGTGGAATCCCGCAGGGGACGGTCCTCGGACCAATATACTTCCTGGTATACATGAACAGGCTGCTTGAACTTTTTACAGAAGGAGAAGCTGCATCATTCGCCGATGATACTGCGTACATTGTGTCTGGCAATGGCTGGGACCAAGCAATCAGAAAAGCTGAATGCATCGCGAAGTCTCAAGAGTGCCTCAAGGAGCTTGGGATGAAAATCAGTGTGTCCAAAACTAGTTTCATCGCATTTTCAATGAGAGAAGCGGAGGTTCCTAATATTGGGAGCATAAAGTGCCACAGAGCAGAATGCGATCACTGGGAACTTTGCCTTTGTCCGACGATCACGCAGGTATCTTCGACTCGATATTTGGGGGTGGATGTCGATCAATGTCATCGTTGGGGTCAACATGTGAGGAACCTAACATCGAAGATGAGAAAATTGGTGTCTGCTTGTCAAAGGAGGTGCGGAAGATGCCCTATTTTGCGCTTGTCCAGTCTCGGATGATTTACGGTGTGTCGGGATGGGAGGGGGGGGGGGGGCTGCGGAGACAGTATTACTCATCAAAGTCCTGCTGAAGAAGCCACCTCGGTACTCAACTGAAGCTCTCTTCGAAGAATTCAAGGTGATGAAGTTCAGAGATCTCCGAGATACAGCCACCATCATAAAAACTTTTAGGGATGCTTAGAAAAATGAGCATCAATTCCTGGAAGAAGGATGCACCAGAATACGGGAAAAACACCAGCTAAAAATCCCTTTTTGGAAAACCCTACACGGTCAAAAGGCATATGACTACAGAGGTGCCAAATCGCTTAACGCCCTGCCATACAACATAAGAACGATAGGCAAACCTGAATCCTTCAAAAAGGAGCTCAAGGCCTATGTAGGAGTTGAGAACAAATCATAGGTCATTCCAGTGGTTTCAATCGTTCATCACGTGTACATTAAGTAAATATTATTACCCTTCATGCATTTTCCAAGTACTTAGGCATAATGTATTCATTAGAGAAGAGAGTAGAATATGGAACTCCTTCCCCACAGCACAAGTCTTGTGACTTCGAGTTGAGAGTAGCAAAACAACTATTTTGTATGTCTTATAATGTACACAGTTTTATAAATTAAAGCAATTTTCAAAAAAAAAAAAAAATTTACCTGAAGCGTTGAAAGCAACTTCAGTCATCTCTTCAGACCTGTAACAATATGCAAAATTCTTGAAACGAATATAGCAAATTTACCAAAAAAATGTAACCTACTTGGTTTAGTATGTACAGTCAGCGCAGAGCACCTAAACCTACATTCCTCCTGTGTTTTGTAAAGCACAATTGGAATGTCATTTTCCACTTTTTGGGCTATTCCCAGATGAGATGATCTGCGAATCGAAACGAGCTATGTGCAGCTACCTCCCACAGGCATTTCTTTGGATTCCATCTCCTCCCAGTTCAAATAATTTTTTGATGAACGAGTTATCATAATGATGCAGGATTCGTTAAGGAATTTGTAGAAAGATATGAATCAGTCATCAATCAATCAATGATATCAGATATGAATTTTCACTACGAACGTTACGAGCAATGATTTGGTTTGTTAGTCAGCTCGCTAATTAACATCAATCATAACTGGGAGTGACTGGGCGGTCGCAGCCATTGTAAGCCAACTCAGCCCATTGGAATCGGTTGGCTTTGGACGGAATCCACACACCTGGTGAAGCAGCGGTCCAAGTTGAGTTCACCCCTAGTGTCCGGCCATTAGGAGGGGTCATAATGACCCGGTCATCAACTTTATTTATGGCGGCTAGAAACTTGACCGGTTAGTTCATAACCCCATAACGCCCCTCAACACATGAGTCCCTTTGGGGAACGTCAAATCGGATTTCTGAGGCTACCGTCGGTTCTACAGAAATTATACATCACGTGGGTGTTTGCCGGCCATGGAATTTGATATCAGGGGCGAACCCCCAAGAAAGGCTCCCCTACATCAGCCGCATAACTAAACGAATACCCCGTCAAATCAGAAAAACGCTGCAAGTTTTTCTACAAATATTTGTTATTTGCGGAAAAGAATATCTTAGGGGCCTTCGGAGTAAAACTCTGCGTAATTATGTATATATTTAAAAAAAAACTGCAAATTTGTATACAGGGGTTGGTTATTCCTCAGACCGGGAGCACGGAGACTCATTCCAATCGATTCAGTGTCCAAAACTAGTGGAAAACGATACCCTACTTGCCTAAATTGCCGAAAATATCAAACATAGGGGAAATGGGGAAAGATCGGACCAAATTTGGGTGGGGTAGGGGTCAAAATATGAATTTTGAAAAATAGATTTTTGAGTTTGTTTGCAATCTAGGTGTGCGGGGTATCATTTTCCACTAAATTCTGGACGCTGAATCCAATGTGATGGGTCCCAGAACGATTGGCACCCGTTGGAAGAGGTTATGGGTCAAAATGGGTACCTATCTACCCATTTTGAATATGTGTTTTTGAGATTTCTGGTACCTAGGCGTGCGGGGTATCATTTTCTATTAAATTCTGGACGCTGAATCCAATGTGTTGGGTCCCAGAACAATTGGCACCCGTTGGAAAAGGTTATGGGTCAAAATGGGTATCTATTACCCATTTTGAATATGTGTTTTCGAGATTTCTGGTACCTAGGCGTGTGGGGTATCATTTTCCACTAAATTCAGGACTCTGGATCGATTAAAATGGGTCCGGGACCCGCCACACCCACTGTTTCCCCCATTTTCCCATGTTTGAATATGTATTTTCGAGATTTCTGCTACCTAGGCGTGTAGGGTATGATTTTTCACTAATATTTTGACTCTGAATCCAATGTGGGTTCCGGAACGATTGGTGCCCTCTGGATGAGGCTATGGGTAAAATGGGTACCTATCTACCCATTTCGAATGTGTGTTTTCGAGATTTTTGGTACATAGACGTGTGGGGTATCATTTTCCACTAAATTTTGGACGCTGATTCCAATCAGATGGGTCCCGGAACGATTGGCACCCTCTGGATAAGGTTATGGGTCGGAATGGGTGCCTATCTACCCATTTCGAATGTGTGTTTTAATAGATTGGAATGGGTCCGGGACCCGCCACACCCACTGTTTCTACTTTCCCCATGTTGAAGAAATGAGTCTCCATGCGCCTGGTCCGAGGGATAACCAACCCGTGGGTAAGAATTTGTAGCTTTTTTTTTACTAAGTAGGTACCCATTTTCAAACATTTCATCCATACCCTGCCCCCGTGATCAAATTGTAAGTGTGTTAGGCACAACAAAGACCCGAAAAACTGATATGGTATCTACATTACACTCTTGGTTTAAGTATAAATGAGTAGGAACTTTTTGTTGCTACGACGTGAAGGCGTTACTCCAATATGAATAATAACCCAAAATGTTGCGGCACACTCAGGAATAATTAGAAAGAACACGAAAAGCTCAAATTTGTATCGTATATATTATCATTTAATGAAATATCTACGGGCTGTACGAGGGTCACTAAAAACTCTTGCCAACTCACCAGCAATTGCTGAACTATTGCTGTACTTGGTACTAGTATTACCGATTTCAGTGTTGAATATTATAGTCGGTATGCATTAGAAAGAGCAGAGGATCTAAGAGAGAGCCCAGTGGAAACCGTTATCAATGTTAAGTGTCATGATATAACGTCCAATTCCAGTAACCAGCAAACCAAAATTTTGCAGTTCGAAGAATTGGAGTGTGAATATGTGTCCGCAGATGTTTACCCACGAGTCGAATCGCTGTCAGTTTTGACTCCCACCTTAGGTAATTCGACGCGCATCAGAGCAAAGGATTGTTATTCTTTAGTCATCCAGGCGACAGCTAAAACGTGCTTTATGAACGAGTAAGGACACCTATTACAGCGATCCATCATCCAAGCAATTTTATACCCGCGCTCTTCATCACATCACTAAAAAAGACGTCGTTGAGCAGAATGCCTTAGACGCTCGCCGAAAGACTATCATTATTTTTCTCGCCTTGAAAAAACTGACGAAGACAATATCAAGATGAAACGTGATAAACCGTCGCGCAGGGAAAAAGTAACGGGTGAAAATGTCGGCGTTCGAAGGTTGGAAGCAGAATATTACGTGAAAAACATTCAATAATTGAATAGCGTTTTGGTTGGTTATTCCTAGAATAATCAATCTATTATTTCATGCAAAAATTCAATTTCTCCGATAAGCCCCAAATTTTTTTTCTGGATGTTTCAGGATGTCTAGATTAAAATTAGCAAACGTCCGTCCACCATACGCAGACTTTAGTAGTAGAAAATTTTTTAAAAATCTGCTATTTTGGCCTGGGATCCGTTTCTGGCTCTAGTTGGCCCTCGCAACTTTTCAGCACGATCGGACCACATTTAGGCGGGGTGGGGTCAAAATGTATACTTCGAAAAATGTGTTTTTGAGATTTTCGGCGATAAAGACGAGTGGGGTACCATTTTTGACTAAATTTTAGACGCTGAATCTAATGAGACTGGTCCCGGAATGATTGGCGCCCACCGGAAGAGGTCATGGACGCTGAATCGATTGAAATGAATCTCCATGCGCCTGGTCCAAGGAATAACCATACCAAGTGAAAGAATTTGCAGCGTTTTGTATTGAAGTTATAGTAGATCGACTGTTTCAAAACAAACGACCCTCCAGCAGGGACAGGAGCCAGAGACCAACTTCTGGGCAGCGAGCCAAGTTATTACGAGCCGATATCGAGGTGTGCTCCCTGCCTTATTTCTTATCTGCTTCTGCCCTTCTGTCGTGGGGGTCTTGAAACTGTTTCCGGTTCGTCTCGTTTGCTTTGTCTTTCACTCGTCTGGTTTGTTGAAGTCCCATCAACGGCATTTCTCTAACCAGAACGAATCTGAAGCAATTTCTGATTGGTTAATCAAGGATTGTCTTGGTTATCTGCGTGTGATGTGGGTGTACATGTTCATATTATGAACATGCTTGGGCTCTATCCTGTTTTCCCTAAGAGGGGGCCGGTTAATGAAACAATAGAGCTGAGATCCTGGGGCGGAACAAGAAGTTCCTCTTAAGCCGACGAGTAATTGAACTTAACAAATTGCCTTCAAGATACGGCTTTAGAGTAACGGATCCCCTAGCGAAAAGACCCTTCTTAAGTCAAGGAAACTTCTCTCGAGCTTCACCCAAGGAGAAAATCCAAGAGATTGCTCGAAACCAGATTTATGAAGAAATTAAATTTGGAGGTTTCACGCAAATAATTCTCTCTTTTCTAGAGTCATGGATAGGTCTATAAGACTCAGTTCATTGGTTGATGAGCCAACATATCATAATCTACATATGCAACCTCCTCGTATCTATTTTCATAGTCAGTCTCAAGGTCGGAAGGGGGGGGGGGGGGTAGTTAGGTGGTGGTAGTAGGTATTAGCAGATGCTCTATTTACATTTAAATTTGTTGCACAAATTATTTAATATTAATAATTATTCGTATAGATACACAATTATTGCACAAACGAAAGATCAAAACATCCGTCTGAACATGAAAACGCTGCAAATTCTTACACAGGGGTTGGTTATTCCTCGGACCAGGCGCATGGAGACTCATTTCTTCAACATGGGGGAAATGGGGAAACAGTGGGTGCGGCGGGTCCCAGACCTATTCCAATCGATTCAGGATCCAGAATTTAGTAGAAAATGATACCCCACACGCCCAGGTACCGGAAATCTCGAAAACGCATATTCAAAATGGGTAATATATACACAATTTGACCCATAACTTCTTCCAGAGGGTGCCAATCGTTCCGGGACCCACTTCATTGAAATTAGCGTCCTAGATTTAGCGGAAAATGATACCCCACACGCCTAGGTTCCAGAAATCTCAAAAACACATATTCAAAATGGGTAATATATACCCAATTTGACCCATAACTTCTTCCAGAGGGTGCCGATCGTTTTGGGACCCATTTCATTGGATTCAGCGTCCAAAATTTAGAGGAAAATGATACCCCACTCGCCTAAATCGCCCAAAATCTCGAAAATCCATTTTTCAAAAAACACATTTTGACCCCTACCCCGCCCAAATTTGGTCCGATCGGGCTGAAAAGCTTGGAGGACCGTCCTAGGCCGGTTACAGACCCCTCTCCCAAATTTCAGATTTTTAGAAAATTTTCTACTACCAAAAACGGCGTGGACGGCGGACGGCGTACGGCGTACGGCGGACGGCGGACGGCGGACGGCGGACGGCGGACGGCGGACGGACATTGACCTTTTTTGATCAGGACATCATGAAACGTCCAGAAAAAAATTTTGAGCCGAATCGGAGAGGTTGACCGTTTGCATGAAAACATAGGTTGATTATTCAAGGAATAACCAACCAAAAAAACATCTATGTGGCATGGTCTTGGGCCGTCTGAGTCGGGCCGAGTCAGCTTCTACCATTTATTCATTCATTCTTCTTATTAATTAATAAGAATTCATTTATTTCATTTTTGGTTGGTTATTCCTTGAATAATCAACCTATGTTTTCATGCAAATGGTCAACCTCTCCGATTCGGCTCAAAAATTTTTTCTGGACGTTTCATGATGTCTAGATCAAAAAACGCTGCAAATTCTTACACAGGGGTTGGTTATTCGTCAGACCAGGCGCATGGAAACTAATTTAAAAACATGGGGGAAATGGGGATAACGGTGGGTGCGGCGGGTCCCAGACCCATTCCAATCGATTCAGTGTCCATGATTTAGTGGAAAATGATACCCCACACGCCCAGGTACCAGAAATCTCATAAACACATATTTAAAATGGGTGATGTATACCCAATTTGACCCATAACTTCTTCCAGTGGGTGCCAATCGTCCTGAGACCCACTTCATTGGATTCAGCTTCCAAGATTTAGCGGAAAATGATACCCCACACGCCTAGGTTCCAGAAATCTCAAAAACACATATTCAAAATGGGTAATATATACCCAATTTGACCCATAACTTCTTCCAGTGGGTGCCAATCGTCCTGAGACCCATTTCATTTGATTCAGCGTCCAAAATTTAGTGGAAAATGATACCCCACTCGCCTAGATCGCCCAAAATCTCGAAAATCCATTTTTCAAAAAACACATTTTGACCCCTACCCCGCCCAAATTTGGTCCGATCGGGCTGAAAAGCTTGGAGGACCGTCCCAGGCCGGTTACAGACCCCTGACCCAAATTTCAGATTTTTAGAAAATTTACTACTACCAAAAACGGCGTGGACAATGGACGGCGGACGGCGGACGGCGGACGGACATTGACCTTTTTTGATCTAGACACCATGAAACGTCCAGAAAAAAATTTTGAGCCGAATCGGAGAGGTTGACCATTTGCATGAAAACATAGGTTGATTATTCGAGGAATAACCAACCAAAAGGTCAATGTCCGTCCGCCGTACGCCGTCCGCCGTCCACGCCGTTTTTGGTAGTAGAAAATTTTCTAAAAATCTGAAATTTGGGTCAGGGGTCTGTTCCCGGCCTAGGACGGTCCTCCAAGCTTTTCAGCCCGATCGGACCAAATTTGGGCGGGGTAGGGGTCAAAATGTGTTTTTTGAAAAATGGATTTTCGAGATTTTGGGCGATCTAGGCGAGTGGGGTATCATTTTCCACTAAATTTTGGACGCTGAATCAAATGAAATGGGTCCCAGAACGATCGGCACCCACTGGAAAAAGTTATGGGTCAGATTGGGTATATATTACCCATTTTGAATATGTGTTTTTGAGATTTCTGGAACCTAGGCGTGTGGGGTACCATTTTCCGCTAAATCTTAGAAGCTGAATCCAATGAAGTGGGTCTCAGGACGATTGGCACCCACTGGCAGAAGTTATGGGTCAAATTGGGTATATATTACCCATTTTAAATATGTGTTCATGAGATTTCTGGCACCTGGGCGTGTAGGGTATCATTTTCCACTAAATCATGGACACTGAATCGATTGGAATGGGTCTGGGACCCGCCGCACCCACCGTTATCCCCATTTCCCCCATGTTGAAGAAATGAGTCTACTCGCGCCTGGTCTGACGAATAACCAACCCCTGTGTAAGAATTTGCAGCGTTTTTTCTTTGAATAAACTGGTTTATTACCCTACCTTATCCTCACTTTATCTTAAAAATTGTTGAATTGCTCTATCATGAACTTATAGTATTTCCCGGCATCATTTATATAAACCACCAAAGCCATCCAATTTTTGCCATTCAAATACTCAATAGTTTTTCCTCTTGATAGCTCTACTTTTTTAAAAAATATTTAAACCTATATCTGATACTACGGCATGCTCGTATAAAATGAAGCATATTTTCGGGGGCGTTTCTATTATGGAGCTGTAATGTGTGTCTTCACTCTATGGCATTAAATTCAAATTCATAACTTTTGCCCTTGCACGAATGATACACCCAACTGCCTAGGAGCCTTCAAGTAGCAGGTAGCTGTTCTTCTCAAAGTCCATGCAGGCATAAATTCATTCTGACACCGGCACCTTGTTTCCAAATAACTCTATTTTTACTAAGTTTACCCCAGCTGCATAGAAGCCTCCCAATGCTTGATGTATCTATTCTCATTCCCGGCATCAGCGTGCCCTCCCGGTAAGCCGTTCGCAGATTTAGCCAGTTTGGATGCCAAAAGCAATTCCTCTTCATGGCCTCACTGCTGGAAATTTTGTAAGCCTGGCAAGGGGTTGGTTGAGCGTTTTCATGAGGTACAGAAGATGCAGCCGTAGTGTATGCTCATGCATAGTTTTCATCATTGTTTCTAGGTGTATCAAGTAGGCTGGTGTGGTACATGGCAGGTGTAAGATTCTTTTGAGAAAAAATCTTAGTAGCCTCTCCACATCCTAGCTTTCCAGAAAGACCCAAATATGTCCTGCGTAGCACATGATTGGCCTAGCCACGGCCTCAAAGACCTGCACCTTCTTCTCGAACGATATCCCCTTCCTCTTGAAAACGGGTGCCCATGGGATGAGCTAATCGCCTACTTTACCATCCTGAGCCAGTCCCTCAGGTGTGTGGTGGACGAAAATGTTATCATTACGGTTACTCTGAGGTATTTATACTTATTCACAGTTTCAATCTTTCTTCCTTGAATGTACCATCTCTCCAGTTTTGCCAGCCTTCCACCTCCCTTTCTTCCAACCGGACGGGTCCCAGGGCAATTGGTGGCGACCGGAAGAGGTGAAAATGGGCACATATCAAGGGATTTCAAAAATGTGTATTTTCGAGATTTCTGGTACCTAGGCGTGTGGGTTATCATTTTCCACTAAATTTTGGATGCTGAATCCAATGAGACGGATCCCGGTACGATTGGCTTCCACTGGAAGAGGTTATGGGTCAAAATGGGTATGTATTCACCTATTTCGAATAAGTATTTTCGATATTTCTGGTACCTAGGCGTGTGGGGTATCATTTTCCACTAAATTTTGGGTAATGAATCCAATGAGAGGGATCCCGGTACGATTGGCGCCCACAGGAAGAGGTATGGGTCAAAATGGGTATGAATTTACCTATTTCGAATGTGGGTTTTCGAGATTTCTGGTACCTAGGCGTTTTGGGTATCATTGCCCACTATTTTTAATTTTCTTTCAAGAGAAATTAGAAAGAGACGTGGAATCTTCTGTTGAAATGCGTAACTTCCTAAGCTCAAGTTGCTTAGTTGCTTATATTAAGGGAAATCTTCCTGATGAACCACGCTTACAACGTACCTAATAATTATGCACGACAATAATATAATAATAATAACCATTCTTCATTCGAAGAAATAAGCCTACCTATTGTTTTTGTGTAAAATTTCAAAGGGAAATAACGCATCAATTCGGTGTAATCAATCTAATTGTCAGTTAGGAATGGGAATGGGAATCAATCATATACTAAGGTATGAAGATCGAGTTCGTTGAAACTGCTCTATCAGGGGACTCATTAACCGTGGGGGAGTGTATCACTGATACAGTAATATGCCCTGGCGGAACGGGTCCTATGTCACCCAACAGTGGTTCATTAGGATATAACGTAATCCTATCCACTAATAACATAGTTTGAGAGCGCATTACCAAGATGATTGCCACGTTAATAGTTCAAACTTCGAGAGGTAGTGAGGTTTAGGGGTGAGGCACAAATTACGTTATCTCCAAGTTCATGGGGTGTTCCGATTGCTATGTCATCGACAGAACCAATTTAGTTTTCAGGGATCGTATATGGGGGGCAGCCAGGGGTGCCGTGACAAGAAGAGATGAGGCGTGATTCGCGCCTTGGGCAGTCTGACATCGCCTGATCACAGGATATTACCTAACCAAACAGAAAGGAAAACTTTGCAAAAATACCTAAATTGATTAGATTTTCACCGGATAGGAATATTTATTATTATACAGACGAGATGTTAAGCTCGGCAAAGGAAAGAGGAAAAACTCGATTCAAAATGTGATGAAGATTAAGTTCAAAAGAGGAAAAAACTAGAAGATGGTGATAAACTCAACAAGGAAGAATATCGGTTGACAGAAGAGCTGGAGAAGAAGAGAATAGATGCCAAAATGTGAGAAAAAATGGTGCAAGCTGAGAAGGAGAGAGTTGAAGAAGAAGCCAAGACAAAACAAATGAAACAGAAGGTGCAAGCTGAAAAACAGATAGCAGAAGAAGAGACGAGGAAGAAACAGTCAAATGAAAAGGTGCTAGCTGAAATGGAAAAGAGATGGTCACTGAAAGAAAACAGTGCGAGTACCCTGAAAGAGGTGGTTTTAGAAGACCAGAAGAAGGACCACCAGGAGGAACTAGGGGGACTAGAAGATGAGAATTCTGTGGTGAAAGAACAGCTACAATATCAGACTCTCCAACAGCCAGTTTGAGAGACAAGGCAAATGCTTTGGGTAAAGAGGGAAAGGCGTCTGAAATAGTGGAAGAAAGGAAAATTAGGGCTCTTGAAGAAGTAGACAGGAAAGATGCTGAGCTGAAAGTTGTCAGAGAAAATGAAAGGAAATCTCGAGAAGGAAGGCTGATGCTCCTGCAGCAGGAAAGAGATTAAGAAGATGAGGAAACAAGAAGTAGGAAGAATGGAAGATGAAGGAAAGAAAGAAATAGGGTGTTGTTATGCGGTACACAGGTGACTGTATCACATCTTGTCGTTTAGCAGAAGTTATATTCATTATGGTTTGTGCTGCGCTAATGGAAACATGAAGTAGAGAAATAAAAGATTCTAACAACAACAATATGAATTCCTTTTACATTGCAAACTCATTTTTATATTTATAGTTTATTAACAAATTAATTGAACAAATTACCAGTTGCCCGTGTCTTCATAATCATCCAACTCATAGTGAGGAAGTATGACGCTACTGTGCTCCTCGCCTATTTCTTCGACCCAAGCTGCAACAGAATACAACGAAATTAGTTTGAAAACGTAATTAATTCAAGAAAGGTACACAAACGGATCTTGTCATTAATGAGCCACAACACAGAAAAACAGGATTAAAACGTTTTTATTACATCAGTCAACTAGCAAGTTTTAGGTAAAAATTTCATTATCTATTATTTGCTCCTATCAGGGATGTTGCCTGGAGCCACCTCACATCAGTGAGTAGGGCGAAAATGTATGATCACCCTATTATCAGCTAACTGATAAGAGCCCCTCTGACATCATGTCCATGACCTCCTTGACAGTGTTGCCGACACAACAAGAACAATCAAGGTTCCAGTTTGCAACGTAAACCCATAAGGCATATGAGATAATGTCCCGTTGATTACAACCTGCCAAAATTATTTTTAGGGGTGGGTCAACTATTTGGACAGTTGAAATAACATACACAGGTCCTGTTTGGGCTCTCCGTAAAGCCCCTGATCACCCAATATCGATTTTAATAATCAAATACCCAAAAGTTCAGGTTTGGGAGTGGGCCAACAATTTGGGCAATACTCTCAACGTAATATGACCATGTTTGGGCTGTTTGTAAAGCCCTTGATCACCGGATATCGATTCTGATGATAAAATACTGAAAAGTGCAAGTTTGGGGGTGGGCCAACAAAATCAAGCAAATCCATCCTTGAACAACGAATTTTCGAAAGAGAATGCAGTCTTTTTTGAATGAAGATATGCTCCAATGTGCATTTGCAAATAAGCTGAACCTCAGTTATTATTTATCTAGAGAGCTAGAATTCAAAGGGTTTCTATCCTTCTTGTTTGTATCGAGGAGCGTACTTTACACGATAGAAAGACGCCGTAGGGATTCTGTGTAAGAGGCCTCTTGTCCCATTGTAATCGGCCGTTTGAGGGAGAAAGCAAAAGCCTTAAGCAAACCCCTCCCCCCACCACATATAAAGAATTCTCTAATCAGAGATGGGCGACGTCATAGGGATCCGACTAAGCAGGTGTACAACGCAAGCTCCTGCTTGTACGTGGTAACCGTTGTGATTAACTGGTTTCCCTTTGACGTGCCAAGATTAGCTCGGGTGACACAAGCCCTGAACAGCCTTACAGTTGAAACTGTTCGCATCTGTTGCAGTTTCGGTTTGTGAGGAAACTACGAAATGCCAGGACTGCGACTGACCGCCATCCCTGTTGCCAAATGGGCATATGTGTATTGAAACAAAATGTCCAAAATGCTCTCTGTAGAGCCGAGTAGGGAATCACAGAGAACCAGGGAAAGGGCAGAAACGTATTGAAAGACATCTTCCAAAATGCCCTCTGCCGGGCTGAGTAGGAAAGTACAGAAAATCACGAATGGGCTCGCACACCAGGAGTACGGGCAGTACTGTGAAATCACCCACATGGCGATGGCTGAGGTAGGTACGTTACGAAAAAAATATCCTGACTAAACTATTTGACTTGTTAGGATTAAAATGTCATAGTTGTATGATCGATAAAGGAAAGTGGAAAACCACATGTATCTGTATGTGGCAGCTATGGTTGCCATGGTGACTGAACCATGGGTGTATGGTTCATGAAACAGAGAGGATTGGGGCAGATGATAAAAGGGGAGGTTGGTGCTGTGCTGGACCTTGAGGTCCTGAAAGACTATGGGTAATGTATAATAGTCAAGAAAATGGATTCCTCAATTAACTAATGGAAAAAGTAAATCTCTCTAATTCGGCCCAAAATTTGTTTCTGGATGTTTCAAGGCGTGTGGATCAAAATTAGCAAATGCCCGTCCGCCGTCCACGCCAATTTTGGTAGCAGGAATTTTTTTAAAAATCTGAAAATTTGGTCAGGGACCCGTTTCTGGCTCTAACTGGTCCTCGAAACTTTTCAGCCCGATCGGACGAAATTTGGGTGGGAAATCATTTTCGACTAAACTTTGAATCCAATGAGACGGGTTCCGAGAAGGCTGGCGCCCACCTGAAGAGGTTATGGGTCAAAATGTGTATCCATCTACCTACTTTGGGTAGATGCCCTAGTGGGTTTTTGAGATTTCTGGTACCTAGAATTTGCAGCATTTTTTTATTCACCTCTGGTGGTGAGGGGTACTTGAGCCTTTAAAAGACGAATTTGTGGGGCTGCTGGAATGCCTGCTGCAATACCGCCGTACGCCTGGAAAACTTTAAGCAAATGCATACTCTTGGCAAGGGCGACTGTATGTGACACGAAGGAAGAGCACCCTTTCCATCGGCAGATTCAACTCAAGACGATAAGAAAATAGGGCTCTCAAGGGAACGACAAAATTAGAACGAAAAAATAGGAAGCTCTCTTGAAACTAGATCCTCAATGCCTACGCCTAATCCAGATTGAGAGTTCCAACGTTTGCAACCGGCATATTTAATTAGGTAGGCAGAAAAAATTGTTTTCAGGGGTACTCCCCACAAAAGTTAGCAGAAATGATGAAAAATTCTTTCCTGTTGTTTTCGTCATGATATCCGTACTTCAAAAATAATCTTCCTTTAGGAAAGCGACCCTTTTTTACTCCCGCCTCTTGTTAACAGCTTTTTAATTCAGTTGCTGGAATAATGAGCCTTTTCCCCGGACAAAAACTGCTTTCTTCACTCGGATTTCACTTTCTCTTTATTACTTCCTTTTGATGTTGCTACCTCTGCCAAAATAACTTTCGCTCTTCTGCGGAGTTGGTTCCGCTCGTTGAGATTAAGCCCTGGGGCGACATCCCTCCCTTGCCGAAATATAATCTTTCCAAGCCCCCAATACCAGTCGCCACATTCTGGGGGTATCGATCACGTGGTTTGGTAGCGATAGCCGATTTTCGTGGGTTAAAACTGACCATCACAAAGGAGCCTACTAGTCCTTAAAAAGTTATTTTGCCAAATTATGCTTTTAAAAAATCAAGTTTTGGATCTGGGGTTCTGGTATTTTTGAATATTTGAATAAGATCCCTGAACGCGTTATAAAATTCAGTGAAGTTATTTGAATTTGGGCGTTCGAAATCCGGGATTCATTTGATTGGATTGATCGTCCACAATCTAGTGGAAAATGATACCCCACACTCCTAGGTACCAGAAATCTCAAAAACATTCATTCGAAATGGGTAAATAGGCACCCATTCTGACTCATAGACTTATACAGAGGGCACTAATCGTTCTGGAACCCGTCTCATTAGATTCAGCGTCCAAAAAATTGTGGAAAATGATACCCCACGCGCTTACGTACCAGAAATCTCGAAAAAACTCATTCGAAATGGGTAAATAGGCCTCCATTTTGACCCATAGACTTATACAGAGGACACCAATCGTTCTGGAACCCGTCTCATTAGATTCAGCGTCCAAAAAATTGTGGAAAATGATACCCCACCCGCCTAGGTACGAGAAATCTCGAAAACACATTCGAAATGGGCAAATAGATACCCATTTTGACCCATAACCTCCTCCGGTGGTTATCGTTCCGAGACCCATCCAAATGATCACATTTCTCAATGAAGAATAACCAAAATTATAAACAATAAATTACATTGTTATTATTGCTGTTCCTTCTGCCACACGAGGCAGCCGGGTTCAATTCAGTTCTCCATTGAGAACCTCGAACTTATGACAAAAATTCTCCTGGAAAATATCCTTCGGTAAAGGCCTTCGTGATGGTAAAAAACGGAATGAAGTGACGACGCTAAAACTCCTAAGGTGCGTGTACTTACTGTTACGGGTTAAAAGCCTATGAAAAGTAAGGGTAATTCAAAATAAGATGGGAAAACTGACGAAAACGTCAAAGGCGGCCATCAACTAGACTTTGAATTTCCTCGTGAGAGTATTAAACTTTGAATATTTGAAAAACTTGGGAAGGATACCGAAGGAAGGATGTCATTAAAGATTCATTTCGTCTGAGTGGGCTCAAAGCTGCATTGTGGAGAAATGTTTTTTTTTTCTTTTTTGGTGTACAGGAGAAGGAAAGGTTGCGGTTGTAAAGAGCTTGTTCCACCTTAAGTAAGAACTCCTGATGCGAAGCAGGTCCACATCCCCGAAGATGAAGCTTCATTTATAAGTCATGCATCCCGTTGAAGGCTCAGATCTCTCCCTCTGGCGTTTCAGAAAGGTAAGAGGGCTGTGGTTTGTAATATCCGGGTCGTACGGGACGGAGAAGAAGAATCTTATTATACTTCTGCGTCTTTACATACTCTTTGGGGAATAAATGGGTATACGTATACGGTATATTGAAATCTTGATACCTGCCTGGAAAGTAGTGAGAGGCAATAGGAGAGATTATAGGTTTTGTGTGTCCGTGGCAAGTTTATATAAGGATAGCTGACCTGGCGAACTTCGCATCGCCAAAAAGGTTATAAATATAGTGACACCTTTAAATTTATGATTTTAATTAAGGCAATAAAAAATTACAAAACATTTATGATACACAACATTATTGTTTTGTTTTCGTTCGCAAAAACAAATAAGACGGATGGTTTGCCAAAACGTGTGAAAAGCATGCATTTTCTAAATTTAGTTAAGTTCGTTTAAAATCAAAGGGCATATCGGATTGGATCATTGGAATCCTCGGAATCTCTTCAAGAATCGTTGCTTCAATAACATTGGTCATAAACTTTATCACCAAACGCGTTCATTGCATAGTTTTGGTTGGTTTAGTAATCTTAAGTACGCAGCCTGATGACTACTGAGCCAACCTTTAATTGTAAATTGTGCGGTGAGACAGGCACATCCAAGCTGTTCAAAACTGTTAAGACAGTATCGGAACCAGCCGTGCTCCTCCTAGCGGGAGTGATGCAAGGGAGCTAGAAATGACTAGCCCTCCCACCCCCGAGGATATGATGACCAAGATGCTCGAAAGCCAGTCAAAGTGGAATGCCGTGGCAGGGTACATCCGGAACATCCTGGAAGGCAAGCTCGTCGAGGAAAGGGCCCGGCAACGGGAACTGCAGGCAAACGGGACCAGCTAGCAGGCAGAAATCGGAACCCAGCCTGAAGTAATGTGTCAAACAGTTCCGGGCTGGGCCCCAACGTGGGAAAAGGGGGTGAGGTTTTTTCCTCACCTTCCTCCGAAAAAAAAAAAAAAAAAAAAAAGCTGTTCAAAACGCTGCAAATTCTTTCACAGGGGTTGGTTATTCCCCGGACTAGGCACATGGCGAATCATCCCAATCGATTTAGCGTCCAAAGTATAGTGGAAAATGATACCCCACACGCCTAAGTACCAAAAATCTCAAAAACCCGCTTGGAGAAAGAGAAAAATCTGCTCTGGTATCTATCTGCGAAGACGTTGTGATCCATGTTGGCTCAGGTGAACCAAAAGAAAAGAAATTTAAACTGAAAGAGGATCAGCAGAAATTGGATCATGAAAATCAAGAGAAAGAGAAGCAATAAATTGAAGCAAAACAGGAATTACAAGAGAATGAAATGAAGAAGAAGAAAGAACAAGGTAATGTTGCAGAGGAAGAGAAAGAGTGGGAAGAAAAAGAAAAGCAAGAGGAGCTAAAGAGGAAGGAACTTGAATGGAAATCTCGAGAAGGAACGCTGACGCGCCTGCAGCAGGAAAGAGATGAAGAGAATGAAGAAACTTCCATGTGAAAAGAGAAGGAGCGGGTAGAAAAAAAACCTTGGAGGAAAGAAGAATGCTGGAAAAGAAAAAGAGGAAGTTGAGCAGCCAAAGAAGAACATCAAAGCCAAATCGAGGGAGAACTGGAAATGGAGGAGCAGCGGCTTTTAAGGAAGTAGAAAGAATGAAGATGAAGGAAAGAAAGAAATAGGTGAATCTGTTGAATGTTGTTATGCGGTACACAGGTGACTGTGCATCGCATGTTGTCGTTGAGGAAAAGTTATATTTATTTCTAGCTGACCCGGCAAACGTTGTTTTGCCATATAAATAATTTCCTGGGTCAGAAGTGACACCTGTAGACATTCCCTAAAACTATGATTTTCCCATAATATCTGTGCTCGGGCTGGGAAACATGTAGTCAACACTATAGCGAATAGTAGACGAATTTGTATTGCTGTACAGTCTAATGCAGCTTCAGCAAGCATGCATTCCCACTAGTTGTCGTCTTCCAGCAAGCCGAGTGCAAGGCATGCATCTTTATACGTTGGATATTGTTGCTTATTCACTTTACGTATATCTTGAAATGATAATGGGCCAGTAACATTCAACAACAGTCGAAGATAAAAGCACTCCGTGTGTCTTGGATTGACTGTAAATAATAAGCCCCAAGGCGCTTGATTTAAATAAGTTGGGACATGCAGCAACTAGTGAGCCTTGCTTGCATCCACTGGCATCCATGTTTTTGTTTGAGTCCATGTGAAATAGCGTGGTACTTGTCAATAGAGTTTTGTTCGTGCAAAGGCACCAAAATCATCCGCACGATTACACAATTTAAAAAATGCAGTGAGGGTAGTTTTAGGTGGATTTATTGCACGATAAATCTCACCGTCCAATTGGGGCCCTACAAATTGGCCTCCCTTCATTGTCACCTCCAATTTAGGATGTACACTTAGGATACACACCAAATTGGAACAAAAGTTTGAAAATAAACAAAAAAAAATTAGGGGTGGACTACCCCTAACATTTAGGGAGATGAAAAATAGATGTTGGCCGATTCTCATAGATACCGGATAACCACAAAAAATTTCATCAAAATCGGTCAAGCCGCTTCGGAGGAGTATGGCATCTAAAAATGTGACACGAGAATTGTATATATTAGATGGTTTTGTACTGCGCTACTGGAAAGTTGTCGTGGGGAAATAAAAGATTCTTACAAAAACTAGACTGCAGAGAAATCCCGTTGTCAATATTTTGGGACACAACGCAGATTCCGTCGAAAGGATACTAACCGTCACGTGGTTTAATGAAAACGCAAAACGCACATTTCCATCTCGGATCTCATATCCGTCGGCCACAAATATCCTTCCCCAGCTCCCCCTATGTCACTAATTAATACAAACAACCATTTCCCCCCTTTCGAGTGAAACCGGGGTTAAATTTAATTGTTTCTGCATTCCTACAACCGGATTCACCTCCCAATCCTGTACAATTATTATCCTGTTATCTCCGCCGCATCGTGAGCTTGTGGAAAGTGGTTGTTTGTTTGGGGAGGAGCGCGAAAGCTTCTTGTCTGGCTGAAGATCGAACTGGGTCAAACAAGTTGGACAAAGTTTCGTATTTTCCTGGCACGCACACTTAGTCCATTTAATGTGATTCATAATCCAAACGTCGCTGCGATGCCAACTCGGGAAAGCAGTTTTCACGATGTTACGGCTCAGTGACGCGGGCTTCCCGTTATCTTGTCTTATTTCGTTTTGAGGGGGCGAGGCGATGACAGAGTCTTAAATGCTGCAAATTCATTCACAGGGGTTAGTCATTCCTCGCCTAGTGCAAGGAGACTCATCCCAATCGATTCAGCGTCCTAAGTTTAGTGGAAAATAATACCCCACACGCCTAGGTACCAGAAATCTCGAAAACACTCATTCGAAGTGGGTAAATAGGCCTCCATTCTGACCCATAGACTTATACAGTGGGCACCAATCGTTCTGGAACCCGTCTCATTGGATTCAGCGTCCAAAAGTTAATGGAAAATGATACCCCACACGCCTAGGTACCAGAAATCGTGAAGACACATTTACAAAAATGGTAACAAATACCCATTTTGACCCATAACCTCTTCCAGTGGGCGCCAATCGTTCGGGGACTAGTCTCATTGGATTCAGCGTCCAAAACTTGGTGGAAAATGATACCCCACACGCCTAGATCGCCGAAAATCTCGAAAATCCATTTTTTTTTTGTTTTTACACATTTGACCCCCCCTCCCCTCATTTGATCCGGTCTGAGAAGTTTTGAGGGCCAACAAGAGCCGGAAACGGGTCCCTAACAAAAATTTGGACATCTAACCTACGTTTCCGATTATGATAATTGTGCCGGTACCCATCTTTATCAATTTGGCGCCATTGGTTTGGTGGGAAATCCTACCTCAGGCAACTGGGTTCTCATGAAATCTCGGAAACCTATTTTCAAATCAACAGACTTCCGTTGACGGTACTCGTTCCCAATCCAAATTCAATCGGTTTCGTCCGAAATTCAGTGGAAAATTACACCACACATTTTTTTCCACTTAGGCCTGTAAGAATCTTTTCAAAATGCAAGTTTCCACCCTCACTCCGCCTTGGTATGGGGCATTCCGTCCAATATCCATTTCAATGGATTCAGCGTCCCAAATGTATAGGGAGTAATCCACGCCCACGATTAATTTTGCAGAAATCACTCAAAACCTGTTCCGAAGTAACAATTTCACCTATAAGTTAATTGCACAATCAGGCTTGTGTCTATATGCAACATTTCAGACTCTTTGCGACATTTTAACGGCCTCTTTGGGCCTCGAAGGCATATAAAGGTTGTGTAGGTATTTCATCCAGGTAGGGAATGGACTAGTACTCGCCTTGTCAGAAACGTTTTACTCTACCAATCGATCCTTGAAGAAGAGACCAGGATGGAGTGTTTTCTGGCGATGGTAGGCCTGAAGGTCCAGTGAAATGGTTGAAGGTGTGACCTCAGAGGAGTCGAGTTAGTAAAGAGGCCAAGCAGAGCTACAAGAGACTTCAATAAAGTTCTGGCCTGCTGGCCAACGCCAGAAGAGGTCAGGGTGCCTGTTGTGCTAGCCATAGAGAGCAATTGCCAGCATATAGTGTCAGGATTGGCTGAAACTCTCAGATCAAAAAGTCCCGGAATAGGTCGAAATGTCCAAGGAATAGATACAGCAACAAATTAAGGCCTATAGCTAAAGTGATCGCTGGGCAAGGACTACTCCAAAAGTAACGGAAGAGGTCAGGGTGCCTGTTGTACTAGCCATAGAGAGCAATTGCCAGCATATAGTGTCAGGATTGGCTGAAACTCTCAGATCAAAATGTCCGGAATAGGTCGAAATGTCCAAGGATTAGGTACAGCAACAGATTACGGTCTATAGCTAAAGTGATCGCTAGGCAAGGACTACTCCAAAAGTAACGGAAGAGGTCAGGGTGCCTGTTGTACTAGCCATAGAGAGCAATATTGCCAGCATAGAAAGTCAGGATTGGCTGAAACTCTCAGATCAAAAAGTCCCGGAATAGGTCGAAATGTCCAAGGAATAGGTACAGGAACAAATTACAGTCTATAGCCAAAGTGGTCGCTGGGCAAGGACTACTCCAAAAGTAACGGAAGAGGTCAGGGTGCCTGTTGTACTAGCCATAGAGAGCAATATTGCCAGCATAGAAAGTCAGGATTGGCTGAAACTCTCAGATCAAAAAGTCCCGGAATAGGTCGAAATGTCCAAGGAATAGGTACAGGAACAAATTACAGTCTATAGCCAAAGTGGTCGCTGGGCAAGGACTACTCCAAAAGTAACGGAAGAGGTCAGGGTGCCTGTTGTACTAGCCAAAGAGAGCAATTGCCAGCGTATAGTGTCAGGATTGGCTGAAACTCTCAGATCAAAAAGTCCCGGAATAGGTCGAAATGTCCAAGGAATAGGTACAGCAACAAATTAAGGCCTATAGCTAAAGTGGTCGCTGGGCAAGGACTCCAAAAGTGACTGAAAAAAAGACCCCCTACCCCCAAACAAAATTAAAAAAACTTTGTTATTAAAACTTCTCGAGGGTCTCTAATTTCCTTCGCTGTCCGTTCGGCAATAGAACTTTTTTCCTCGCTCACTGTATTCCCTCCACGACACTTTGGCCGCTGCTTTGAAGGAGGATCCTCCTGCTGAGGGGGCACCAGTTTATTGGCCAGTGATAAGTAGCTGCTAACGGAAAAAGTTGTAATAGAAGTGTAATATAAACAAAAGACAACGCATCGATAAATGACAAGGGTTCCTTACCGTGATGCCCCGGGGCCGTGTTCTTGAGGGGAGGAGTCCTGCAGAGGGAGTTGGATAAATCGGAATAGCTTTTCTTTTGATTGGTTATTTTTTGAATAATGAACTTATATTTTCATGAAAAAAGTAGATTAAGCCCAAAATATTGTTTTCTGGATATTTCAAGGGGTCTGGATCAAAAAAGTCAAATGTCCGTCCGTCGTCCACGCCAACTTTGGTAGAAGAAACAATATTTCTAAAAATCTGAAAAATTGGGTCAGGGACCCGTTTCTGGGTCTAGTTGGTCCTCAACACTTTTCCGGCCAATCGGGCTAAATTTGGGGGTTAGGGGGTAAGAGGGTAAGGGTCAAAATGTCTATTTCGAAAAATGGATTTTCGAGATTTTTGGCGAGCTAGGGGTATTATTTTCACTCAATTTCGGGCGATAAATCTATTCGAATGCTGCTGCTCCAAAGAATTACCAACCCCTGTGAATGAATTTCAGCGCTTTTTTGTCTGTTGGGACGGACAGGCAAGCTCGGAAGAAAAATTAAGAAATTGATAGCCTGTAAAAGCCATTTTCCCTAAACTCATTGGAAACTCATCATCTTGACGTCAATGCTGAAGTACTCAAGTGGGGAGACAAGTCATAGGGTGCAATGAAAATCAAAAATGTTCACAAATCATCACAATTCAACCACTATCAAAAGGGCGGCGATGGTAAACAGGTTACCCTTGATTGTCAGCAATCCCATCCAAGCGAATATTGAAAATATTTATTGTTGAATCGTTGAAGAGCATTGCGTGTTGTGTACCTCAGCAAATAAGTAAAAAATAAGTGAAGAGAGTGAGATCAACCCAAACCACGTAGACAACACATACCTTATTGCCGGTCCTAACTCAATTTTTTTAATGTGTTGAAAAAAAAAGCTGCGAATTCGTTCACAGGGGTTAGTTATTCCTCAGATCAGGAGCATGGAGACTCACTCCAATCGATTCAGCCATTTTGACCCATAACCTCTTCCAGTGGGCGCCAATCGTTCGGGGACTAGTCTCATTGGATTCAGCGTCCAAAACTTGGTGGAAAATGATACCCCACACGCCTAGATCGCCGAAAATCTCGAAAATCCATTTTTTTTTTTGTTTTTACACATTTGACCCCCCCTCCCCTCATTTGATCCGGTCTGAGAAGTTTTGAGGGCCAACAAGAGCCGGAAACGGGTCCCTAACAAAAATTTGGACATCTAACCTACGTTTCCGATTATGATAATTGTGCCGGTACCCATCTTATCAATTTGGCGCCATTGGTTTGGTGGGAAATCCTACCTCAGGCAACTGGGTTCTCATGAAATCTCGGAAACCTATTTTCAAATCAACAGACTTCCGTTGACGGTACTCGTTCCCAATCCAAATTCAATCGGTTTCGTCCGAAATTCAGTGGAAAATTACACCACACATTTTTTTCCACTTAGGCCTGTAAGAATCTTTTCAAAATGCAAGTTTCCACCCTCACTCCGCCTTGGTATGGGGCATTCCGTCCAATATCCATTTCAATGGATTCAGCGTCCCAAATGTATAGGGAGTAATCCACGCCCACGATTAATTTTGCAGAAATCACTCAAAACCTGTTCCGAAGTAACAATTTCACCTATAAGTTAATTGCACAATCAGGCTTGTGTCTATATGCAACATTTCAGACTCTTTGCGACATTTTAACGGCCTCTTTGGGCCTCGAAGGCATATAAAGGTTGTGTAGGTATTTCATCCAGGTAGGGAATGGACTAGTACTCGCCTTGTCAGAAACGTTTTACTCTACCAATCGATCCTTGAAGAAGAGACCAGGATGGAGTGTTTTCTGGCGATGGTAGGCCTGAAGGTCCAGTGAAATGGTTGAAGGTGTGACCTCAGAGGAGTCGAGTTAGTAAAGAGGCCAAGCAGAGCTACAAGAGACTTCAATAAAGTTCTGGCCTGCTGGCCAACGCCAGAAGAGGTCAGGGTGCCTGTTGTGCTAGCCATAGAGAGCAATTGCCAGCATATAGTGTCAGGATTGGCTGAAACTCTCAGATCAAAAAGTCCCGGAATAGGTCGAAATGTCCAAGGAATAGATACAGCAACAAATTAAGGCCTATAGCTAAAGTGATCGCTGGGCAAGGACTACTCCAAAAGTAACGGAAGAGGTCAGGGTGCCTGTTGTACTAGCCATAGAGAGCAATTGCCAGCATATAGTGTCAGGATTGGCTGAAACTCTCAGATCAAAATGTCCGGAATAGGTCGAAATGTCCAAGGATTAGGTACAGCAACAGATTACGGTCTATAGCTAAAGTGATCGCTAGGCAAGGACTACTCCAAAAGTAACGGAAGAGGTCAGGGTGCCTGTTGTACTAGCCATAGAGAGCAATATTGCCAGCATAGAAAGTCAGGATTGGCTGAAACTCTCAGATCAAAAAGTCCCGGAATAGGTCGAAATGTCCAAGGAATAGGTATAGGAACAAATTACGGTCTATAGCTAAAGTGATCGCTAGGCAAGGACTACTCCAAAAGTAACGGAAGAGGTCAGGGTGCCTGTTGTACTAGCCATAGAGAGCAATATTGCCAGCATAGAAAGTCAGGATTGGCTGAAACTCTCAGATCAAAAAGTCCCGGAATAGGTCGAAATGTCCAAGGAATAGGTACAGGAACAAATTACAGTCTATAGCCAAAGTGGTCGCTGGGCAAGGACTACTCCAAAAGTAACGGAAGAGGTCAGGGTGCCTGTTGTACTAGCCAAAGAGAGCAATTGCCAGCGTATAGTGTCAGGATTGGCTGAAACTCTCAGATCAAAAAGTCCCGGAATAGGTCGAAATGTCCAAGGAATAGGTACAGCAACAAATTAAGGCCTATAGCTAAAGTGGTCGCTGGGCAAGGACTCCAAAAGTGACTGAAAAAAGACCCCCTACCCCCAAACAAAATTAAAAAAACTTTGTTATTAAAACTTCTCGAGGGTCTCTAATTTCCTTCGCTGTCCGTTCGGCAATAGAACTTTTTTCCTCGCTCACTGTATTCCCTCCACGACACTTTGGCCGCTGCTTTGAAGGAGGATCCTCCTGCTGAGGGGGCACCAGTTTATTGGCCAGTGATAAGTAGCTGCTAACGGAAAAAGTTGTAATAGAAGTGTAATATAAACAAAAGACAACGCATCGATAAATGACAAGGGTTCCTTACCGTGATGCCCCGGGGCCGTGTTCTTGAGGGGAGGAGTCCTGCAGAGGGAGTTGGATAAATCGGAATAGCTTTTCTTTTGATTGGTTATTTTTTGAATAATGAACTTATATTTTCATGAAAAAAGTAGATTAAGCCCAAAATATTGTTTTCTGGATATTTCAAGGGGTCTGGATCAAAAAAGTCAAATGTCCGTCCGTCGTCCACGCCAACTTTGGTAGAAGAAACAATATTTCTAAAAATCTGAAAAATTGGGTCAGGGACCCGTTTCTGGGTCTAGTTGGTCCTCAACACTTTTCCGGCCAATCGGGCTAAATTTGGGGGTTAGGGGGTAAGAGGGTAAGGGTCAAAATGTCTATTTCGAAAAATGGATTTTCGAGATTTTTGGCGAGCTAGGGGTATTATTTTCACTCAATTTCGGGCGATAAATCTATTCGAATGCTGCTGCTCCAAAGAATTACCAACCCCTGTGAATGAATTTCAGCGCTTTTTTGTCTGTTGGGACGGACAGGCAAGCTCGGAAGAAAAATTAAGAAATTGATAGCCTGTAAAAGCCATTTTCCCTAAACTCATTGGAAACTCATCATCTTGACGTCAATGCTGAAGTACTCAAGTGGGGAGACAAGTCATAGGGTGCAATGAAAATCAAAAATGTTCACAAATCATCACAATTCAACCACTATCAAAAGGGCGGCGATGGTAAACAGGTTACCCTTGATTGTCAGCAATCCCATCCAAGCGAATATTGAAAATATTTATTGTTGAATCGTTGAAGAGCATTGCGTGTTGTGTACCTCAGCAAATAAGTAAAAAATAAGTGAAGAGAGTGAGATCAACCCAAACCACGTAGACAACACATACCTTATTGCCGGTCCTAACTCAATTTTTTTAATGTGTTGAAAAAAAAAGCTGCGAATTCGTTCACAGGGGTTAGTTATTCCTCAGATCAGGAGCATGGAGACTCACTCCAATCGATTCAGCCATTTTGACCCATAACCTCTTCCAGTGGGCGCCAATCGTTCGGGGACTAGTCTCATTGGATTCAGCGTCCAAAACTTGGTGGAAAATGATACCCCACACGCCTAGATCGCCGAAAATCTCGAAAATCCATTTTTTTTTTGTTTTTACACATTTGACCCCCCCTCCCCTCATTTGATCCGGTCTGAGAAGTTTTGAGGGCCAACAAGAGCCGGAAACGGGTCCCTAACAAAAATTTGGACATCTAACCTACGTTTCCGATTATGATAATTGTGCCGGTACCCATCTTTATCAATTTGGCGCCATTGGTTTGGTGGGAAATCCTACCTCAGGCAACTGGGTTCTCATGAAATCTCGGAAACCTATTTTCAAATCAACAGACTTCCGTTGACGGTACTCGTTCCCAATCCAAATTCAATCGGTTTCGTCCGAAATTCAGTGGAAAATTACACCACACATTTTTTTCCACTTAGGCCTGTAAGAATCTTTTCAAAATGCAAGTTTCCACCCTCACTCCGCCTTGGTATGGGGCATTCCGTCCAATATCCATTTCAATGGATTCAGCGTCCCAAATGTATAGGGAGTAATCCACGCCCACGATTAATTTTGCAGAAATCACTCAAAACCTGTTCCGAAGTAACAATTTCACCTATAAGTTAATTGCACAATCAGGCTTGTGTCTATATGCAACATTTCAGACTCTTTGCGACATTTTAACGGCCTCTTTGGGCCTCGAAGGCATATAAAGGTTGTGTAGGTATTTCATCCAGGTAGGGAATGGACTAGTACTCGCCTTGTCAGAAACGTTTTACTCTACCAATCGATCCTTGAAGAAGAGACCAGGATGGAGTGTTTTCTGGCGATGGTAGGCCTGAAGGTCCAGTGAAATGGTTGAAGGTGTGACCTCAGAGGAGTCGAGTTAGTAAAGAGGCCAAGCAGAGCTACAAGAGACTTCAATAAAGTTCTGGCCTGCTGGCCAACGCCAGAAGAGGTCAGGGTGCCTGTTGTGCTAGCCATAGAGAGCAATTGCCAGCATATAGTGTCAGGATTGGCTGAAACTCTCAGATCAAAAAGTCCCGGAATAGGTCGAAATGTCCAAGGAATAGATACAGCAACAAATTAAGGCCTATAGCTAAAGTGATCGCTGGGCAAGGACTACTCCAAAAGTAACGGAAGAGGTCAGGGTGCCTGTTGTACTAGCCATAGAGAGCAATTGCCAGCATATAGTGTCAGGATTGGCTGAAACTCTCAGATCAAAATGTCCGGAATAGGTCGAAATGTCCAAGGATTAGGTACAGCAACAGATTACGGTCTATAGCTAAAGTGATCGCTAGGCAAGGACTACTCCAAAAGTAACGGAAGAGGTCAGGGTGCCTGTTGTACTAGCCATAGAGAGCAATATTGCCAGCATAGAAAGTCAGGATTGGCTGAAACTCTCAGATCAAAAAGTCCCGGAATAGGTCGAAATGTCCAAGGAATAGGTACAGGAACAAATTACAGTCTATAGCCAAAGTGGTCGCTGGGCAAGGACTACTCCAAAAGTAACGGAAGAGGTCAGGGTGCCTGTTGTACTAGCCATAGAGAGCAATATTGCCAGCATAGAAAGTCAGGATTGGCTGAAACTCTCAGATCAAAAAGTCCCGGAATATGTCGAAATGTCCAAGGAATAGGTACAGGAACAAATTACAGTCTATAGCCAAAGTGGTCGCTGGGCAAGGACTACTCCAAAAGTAACGGAAGAGGTCAGGGTGCCTGTTGTACTAGCCAAAGAGAGCAATTGCCAGCGTATAGTGTCAGGATTGGCTGAAACTCTCAGATCAAAAAGTCCCGGAATAGGTCGAAATGTCCAAGGAATAGGTACAGCAACAAATTAAGGCCTATAGCTAAAGTGGTCGCTGGGCAAGGACTCCAAAAGTGACTGAAAAAAAGACCCCCTACCCCCAAACAAAATTAAAAAAACTTTGTTATTAAAACTTCTCGAGGGTCTCTAATTTCCTTCGCTGTCCGTTCGGCAATAGAACTTTTTTCCTCGCTCACTGTATTCCCTCCACGACACTTTGGCCGCTGCTTTGAAGGAGGATCCTCCTGCTGAGGGGGCACCAGTTTATTGGCCAGTGATAAGTAGCTGCTAACGGAAAAAGTTGTAATAGAAGTGTAATATAAACAAAAGACAACGCATCGATAAATGACAAGGGTTCCTTACCGTGATGCCCCGGGGCCGTGTTCTTGAGGGGAGGAGTCCTGCAGAGGGAGTTGGATAAATCGGAATAGCTTTTCTTTTGATTGGTTATTTTTTGAATAATGAACTTATATTTTCATGAAAAAAGTAGATTAAGCCCAAAATATTGTTTTCTGGATATTTCAAGGGGTCTGGATCAAAAAAGTCAAATGTCCGTCCGTCGTCCACGCCAACTTTGGTAGAAGAAACAATATTTCTAAAAATCTGAAAAATTGGGTCAGGGACCCGTTTCTGGGTCTAGTTGGTCCTCAACACTTTTCCGGCCAATCGGGCTAAATTTGGGGGTTAGGGGGTAAGAGGGTAAGGGTCAAAATGTCTATTTCGAAAAATGGATTTTCGAGATTTTTGGCGAGCTAGGGGTATTATTTTCACTCAATTTCGGGCGATAAATCTATTCGAATGCTGCTGCTCCAAAGAATTACCAACCCCTGTGAATGAATTTCAGCGCTTTTTTGTCTGTTGGGACGGACAGGCAAGCTCGGAAGAAAAATTAAGAAATTGATAGCCTGTAAAAGCCATTTTCCCTAAACTCATTGGAAACTCATCATCTTGACGTCAATGCTGAAGTACTCAAGTGGGGAGACAAGTCATAGGGTGCAATGAAAATCAAAAATGTTCACAAATCATCACAATTCAACCACTATCAAAAGGGCGGCGATGGTAAACAGGTTACCCTTGATTGTCAGCAATCCCATCCAAGCGAATATTGAAAATATTTATTGTTGAATCGTTGAAGAGCATTGCGTGTTGTGTACCTCAGCAAATAAGTAAAAAATAAGTGAAGAGAGTGAGATCAACCCAAACCACGTAGACAACACATACCTTATTGCCGGTCCTAACTCAATTTTTTTAATGTGTTGAAAAAAAAAGCTGCGAATTCGTTCACAGGGGTTAGTTATTCCTCAGATCAGGAGCATGGAGACTCACTCCAATCGATTCAGCGTCCAAAATTTAGTGAAAAACGATACCCCACACGCCAAGGTTCCAGAAATCTCGAAAACAAATTCGAAATGGGTAGATAGATACACATTTTGATCGGTGGGCACCAATAGTACCGTTTTGCGTTTTTATGGTCATCAGGCAGTCGGGGAATCTGATGCTAATACAAGCACCAAGTTTCATGAAAAATGATGCTCCCCACGGTTTTTGAAATGCCAGAAAACTATAAGATGTTACCATTTCACCAAAATTCTTCATTGTCATTTACTGAGTCAATAAAACTGTAACACAAGTGACTGAAAGATTAGTTAAGACATTCGAGACATTTATTATTGGTTTCACTTTGCCTTTGGAGATGAGTCCTAGAATCAATGTTTCCCCAATGTTTTATCGTACGACGAAAGATGCTCATACCACCAACCCTTAAATGAATATCTTCAGGCAAGTTTCCTCGCATAGTTCTCCGATTAATTAACTACGCGAGCCCAGAAATTTAATTTCGCCCTCCACTCAATGAGAGTTTATGAAACTTCTCGTTGAACGCACTCAACCTCCAAGTAAATTCAAGATGGGAAGTCGATCGAAGTGCGTTCTCACAAGTAACTTCAAGAACATAATCATAATTAGAAGCAAATTGAAACTTTTCGACGATGAATTGCATAGTTTAAATCACGCTGATGGATAAAAGTGCTATTTGGAGAGACAAACATGACGATTTCTTAAATTATTACAGAAGCAAACACAATTCCACAATTCTCCAAACACATATTCTATTGTATGCCTCTATTGACTCGTTCTTTGCCTGAAGATATGAGACTACCTTCAACTTCTCCCGCTCTGCTTTCAAGAAAAAAATATTTTCTTGGCTAATATCAGTGGGTTTTCAAAAATGTAATGGAATTATCACTAGCATATATGTATCTTGAGTCTCGGTTTTGACTCGTTGGGAGTACATATTTAATACCTGGGTCCTGATTGCAAATGTATTTATTGTTTCTCCTTTCATATTTTTCTCATGATATCAATTCATTTGTCAATTCATTGTCAATCATTTAGTTTAACAAATGGCAACTCCCCCCAGCCGCACAGGGTTAAACCTTATGGCTGTGGAGATATATTCCATGTAATTTATAGAAGATCGTGTATTCATTTTTATTTCGAAATAAACTCCTCATTCGTTCATTCATTCATTCAAGCCAATTCTGATAGGTTGTTCCATGAATAATTATCAACCTACGTTTTTATGCAAAAGTCAATCTGTTCGATTCAGCCCAAAACTTGTTTCTGGGCGTTTCAAGGTGTCTTGATCAAAATCACAGGTCATTTCTTCAACATGGGGAAAATGGGGGAAACAGTGGGTGTAGAGAGACCCGGACCCATTCCAATTGATTCAGGGTCCAAAATTTAGTGAAATTGATACCCCACATGCACAGGTACCAGAAATCACACATACACATTCGAAATGGGTAGATAGGCACCAGTTTTGACCCATAAACTCATTGAGAGGGCGCCAATCGTTTCGGGATCCGTCACATTGAATTCAGCGTCCAAAATGTAGTTGAAAATGATAACCCAAAGTCGCCTAAGTCATCAAAAATCTCGAAAATCCATTTTTCATAATACACTTTTTGACTCCTACCCCATCCAAATTTGGTCCGATTGAGCTGAAAAGTTTTGAGGACCAACTAGAGCTGGGAACGGGTCGCTGACCGAAATTTCAGATTTTTAGTAAAATTTCTACTACCAAACTCAGCGTGGACGGCGGACGGACATTTGCTAATTTTGATCTAGACACCTTGAAACGTTCAGAAAAAAAAAATGTGGGCCGATTCGGAGACATTGACATTTTGCATGAAAACAGATTGATTATTCAAGGAATAATCAACCAAAAGTCAAATGTCCGTCCGCCGTCCACGCCTTTGGTAGTAGACAATTTTCTAAAAATCTGAAATTTGGGTCAGAGGTCCGATCCCGGCTCTAGTTGGTCCTCGAAACTTTTCAGCAATGTGTTTTTCGAATATGGACATTCGAGATTTTTGGTGATCTAGGCGAGTGGGGCATCATTATCGACTAAATTTTGTATGCTGAATCCATTGGAATGAGTCCCCATGCTCTGAGGAATAACCAACCCCTTTAAATGAATTCGCGGCGTTTTCTTGCTGTGTGCTGTCAACGATAAATAACAATAAACGAAGAGGAAATAAAAGTAGTCTTCAAAAGTGAATGAAATCTTTGACACGAAAATGATGTGAGCTTCATGTTAACAAGAAGATCTTCGAAGCGAACGAAGCTCGTGCACAGTATATTAGGGAATTAATTGTCAAGTTGAAATAAACCAACCTCGGTGAAGGGGAATATTTTTACGCTCATTTGGAACTGAGCAGGAGGATAGGCTGAAGAAGAGAGTTCGACTGAGAAATTTCGTATTGACTATCAAGCTGGCAGGATTTTCGAGCGTTGAAACCCTCTTGAGTTGATGAAGAGGAAGACGACTGAGACAATCGCTTCCAGAGTTGGTTCGGAGTTTTCAGAGAGCCGAACGATTTTCAGAGCCTATCAGGATTCCGAACCAGTAATGACCCACAAGTGGTGTTAACAAAACTGGAAGGGAAAGTTGTGCTCGTGACACCATAGAAATCCAAGTCATATCGAGCGCGGTGGGGTTTAGGGATCCATTTAGCATTCAACCTGTCAAGCCCTTCAATCTCCACTCGAACCCCGAATAATCACCAGGCAAAGGTGCGGAGTCACTCTCTTATTAAAAATCCTCTCTTCCTCCGGAGCGTGGTTCAATCATAGAAAAGAATTATGCATTGGAGAGCGAATGACTGCCTTTCAGGGGAAGAAAAAATCATCGCATTTTTCTTTTCAATGACGAGTAGGCGATGAAGGTGAAGAATGGCAGTGATTGGTTGAATTATTGCCTCGAGGAAGGAATTTATTGTCCTCCTCCTAGTCCTTCTAACTGGCCCATGTTGTCCCTCGCCCAAAAGACAGTCAGTTTGAATTTGATGACGTAGGTAGCCGGCAGAAACTAAGGTATTCATAATCCTTGTCATTTTGCGTTATGCCTTCTCAAAAAACGCTGCAAATTCTTACACACGGGTTGGTTATTCCTCGGACCAGGCGCATTGAGATTGATTTCTTCAGCATGGGGGAAATGGGGGGAAACAGCGGGTGTGGCAGGTCCTGGACCCATTCCAATCGATTCAGGGTCCAAAATTTAGTCGAAAAAGACACCCTACACGCCTAGGTACCAGAAATAATCAATAGGGTAGATAGATACCCATTTCGGCTCGTAACCTCTTCCAGTGGGTGCCAATTGTTCTGGGACCCTTTCCATTGGATTCAGCGTCCAGAATTTAGCGGAAAATGATTCCCTACACACCTAGATTGCAAAAAATCTCAAAAAATCCATTTTTCAAAATACACATTTCACCCATACCCCACCCAAATATGGTCCGATCGGGTTGAAAAGTTTTGAGGACCAACTAGAGCCATGAACGGACCACTGTCCAAAACTGCAGATTTATAGAAATTTTTCTACTGCCATAGTCGGCTTGGACAGCGGACGGACATTTGCTAATTTTGATCTAGACCCCTTAAAACCTGTTATTCCTTGAATAATCAACCTACGTTTTCATGCAAAAGTCAATCTCTCTGATTCGGCCAAAAATTTGTATCTGGACGTTTCAAAATGTCTAGATTAAAATTAGCACATGTCCATCCGCCGTCCACGCCGATTTTGGTAGTAGAAAATTTACTAAAAATCAGAAATTTGGGTCAGGGGTCCGTTCATGGCTCTAGTGGTCCTCGAAACTTTTCAATTTTGAATGGAGGGAGAGTAGGGGTGAAGGTGTGTCTTTTGAAAAATGAATTTCAAGGATTTTTGGCAATCAAGGCGTGTAGTTTACTTTTATTAGTTTATTACGTATAACTCCGAAATGACAAGTCAGTAACCACTTAAAACACAATTTCATTCTACTAGGCAAAATGTGTTTTTCAAAAAAAGGATTTTCGAGAATTCTGGTACTTAGGCGTGTGTTAATCTCCACTGAATTTTGGACGCTGAATCCAATGAGACGGGTCCCGGAACGATAGGCACCCACGGAATGAGGTTATGGGTCAAAATAGGTATCCATTTACCTATTTTGAATGTGGGTTTTGTGATTTCTGGTACTTATGTGGGTGAAAAAGCGTTTCCCTCTAAATTTTGTACGCGGAATCGATTGGAGTCCCCATGCTCCTAGTCCGAGAAATTACCAACCCCCCAAAAAATAGCGGCGTTTCAAAAGTAGATTTCGATTGATCGATATTTCATCGTATTTACTGTGTTGTGTGGTAACGATGCAATGGAAAGTGATGAATCATCAAATCCGACTCTAATAAGAATATTGGGAAGGTTTTGGTCGGATTTACCAGCTCCATGTGCCGTACTTCCTGTCCCAGGCTGATAAGATATTGATCGCGGGTGTTGGACTACACGAATGGTTCAATCATGTGCGAATGAGCAACAACTTATTTCATGGAGATTCGATTATGTTTCCATCCATGAATAAAATTACTGAAGGATTTTCCCGAAAAGGGGAATCATTGATCTGAAAGAGCGCGCGAAACTGTGTTATTGACGAGGTATTTCCGCGATTGAACTGATTTAACACCAGCGACAGGGAAACCAATTATCCGTCAGTAAGCCCTAAATTCTTCGTATACCTATACTAACTTCCTTTACCTCGTGCCTCGTCATTAATTTCACTTTGGTTCGGTGTTTCCGAATCACGGCATCGGATTTGGGGCATACAAAGCAAGTGTTAGGAACATAACGAACAGAGATATTAAGCACGATAAAATTCAAATATTAATTTCATTCAGACCAAAGATTTCAAAATTCAAACGTTTTGCCCGCGGTCGGGCCACAAAATAGTGGAAAATGATACCAGATAACAAACTTGATCACGTAAAAGGTGCCAGTGTCCAGCAGCGACGATTTCAATGAAATTTGTATTAGAATTCCCGCAGCCAATAACAGACGGCCAACGTTGTTTGGGCATTTAGCCTTTTGAATACTGACATCTTGAACCACAATATTTCACATTTTAGCTGGTTATTCCTTGAATAATCAACCTGTTTTCATGCAAAATGCCAATCTCTCCGATTCGGCCCAAAACCTTTTCCTGACGTTTCAAGGTAGCTAGACCACAATTCGCAAAGTCCGTCCGCCGTCCACGCCAATTTTGGTAGTAGAAAATTTTTTGAAAAATCTGAAATTTTGGTCAGGGATGTGTGTTTTATTTATTTATTTATTTTTTTTTTATAAATTGATTTTCGAGATTTCTCGTACCTAGGCTAGAGATGTGCCGTACTAGCCTATCTTGTGGAACAGTTCCACATGAGACTGTTCCGCGCTGAGACTAGTCTCATATACCTGTTCCGGCAGAACAGTTTACAATAGTATAGAACAGTCTGTTCCACGGGGTCTCATGATGACTGTTCCGCGAGTCTGACGACTCCGACGATGCTGTTGCGTTTCTATCATGTTCTCTGTTGCGGAACACTTCATAACAGCAAGGTAATTCACGCCGATGCCCGTATAATGTACTAATTTAATACTAAAAATCATATATCTAAAAGTTATTTTGGTTAAGTTGAATTAAAACAATCAAATAAATTAGAAATTGTTTTAATTATGTCAAATTTTTTAGGTCAAATTTTTCAAACTTAATTAGGTTTTGTTCAAAATCATAACAAAATAAATCTGACCGTAGTGGCAGTTATTAATTCATCTTATGGTTAGCATTTAGGAACACAATTTCTCTAACTTTACTGGGTTTCAGTCGTTATCGTCTGTCACTAATTATGCTTCCAGTTTTTGAAAAAATACATACGTTCACACGGAACTGTTGTTGCAACCAGATTGAAATGTTTTAATGCCAGTTTTGAAAGCGTTGGATGCACAAATCTCTTTTAATACATACTATACTTTACTACTCTAATACACTCGGCAGAATTTGTAACTTAGCCTGGGAAAACCAAAAGTTAAGTGCCACGACGTACTCGTCTGTGCCTAACTAGTGCGAGTGCGAGAATTCTAGTAGTAGAGTGCATATTCACTTATACTAGTTTGGCCGCACTCGTCTAGTTGACTGTGTTGCTGTTCCAAACGAGTGCGAGTGCGAGAGAATAGTGTGCAGAGGCAGCGAACTCGGGGTATCGTTCGGAACAGTTGGAACAAGTTATTCCACCAGACTGTTCCGGAACGGAACTGTTTCAAACAGATACCTGTTCCAATATACCTGTTCTGTTCTTTTCGGCACATCTCTAACCTAGGCGTGTGAGGTATCATTTTCGACCAAATTTAGAACGCTGAATCCAATGAGACGGGTTCCGGATCGATTGGCACTCACTGAATGAGGTTTTGGGTCAAAATGGGTATCTATCTAACCATTTTGAATGTGTATTTTCGATTTTTCTGGTACCTAGGCATGTGGGGTATCAGTTTTCCACTAAATTTTGGACGGTGAGTCGATTGAAATGAGTCTCCGAGGAATAACACACCCCTGTGATTCAATGTCAATTCGGCGCCTTTAACGGCTCTCAATTCTGACAACTTTCATACCCATACACTTACTTGGCCACAACTTGCTCAATAGAATCAGCTTTTTGACGTTTAGGGTTGACGTCATTAGAGTACACCACAATCTAATTAACCTTGATTGACTTCTCAACTGGATCAAACCGTATGGCCAACGTCTAAACGTGACTCGAGTTCGAAGACTCAGGGGGCCGAAACGCCTACGTGTTTTGTCCTGTGTTAACCCTTTCCAGGCTTATTATGAGGCCAGGAAATATTCTGGGAACGTACGTCTCTAACTCTTTTCATCCTTGGGGCTCACGGGGTGAACTTGGACGAGAGCAACGCCTGAGGAACAATATTGTCCTGGTCGTAACTTTCAATCTTCGCCGTCTTTCGTTAGGGGTACTGACACTCGTCGAGATGTGGAAAGTCGAGTTGAGCTCGAGATTTCAATGAAACTTCTTTCCTTCAACTGCTTCCTTCACGGTTCAGCCGAAATCCATGATTGATAGCGAGAGAACAACACTTTTCAGAGCATGGATTCGCATCCCTTATTTATTCATCCATGTCCACTGAATCTAGGTTTCCCTGTTCATCGTTTCCACCTACAACATCAGACGAGGATGCAAACTACACCAGATAATCTAACGACGAAGGGGGAAGGTAACGTTTACATGAATTACGATGTCAGCAGGGCTGCAGTTACGGCCAGAGGATTGCGCAGTATGCGGTGGGTGGAGAATGGAATATACGATCCTTGTCTGAGGTCTCGTTCATTTTACCCGGCCACAACCAGGCTCCGGATGCATTGTTCCTGATGGTATAGATTTGTTCCGTTTGTTTAATAAGTTTTGCACCTTCATGGTATATCATGAATCACATTCCCATTTTATCGGCTACTACGTTTTCAAATAAGTAAAATACAAATCAATTTGAAAGGCGGCGCACTATCTTCCGCAACGGATTATTATTTATCATTTGTCTTAAGTTGGTCAGATCTGCAGAAGGATTCAGTTCGAGTCTGTACTCTTCAAAACCACATGTTTACATTGTCCGCGTTTAAAATGCTCCAACAAATCCACAATGTGCGCAAACATTTGGACTTCATTCAGGTACTATTTATTCGCAGTTACTTTTGGTTGGTTGTTCCTTGAATAATCAACCAATGTTTTCATGGAAAAAGTCAATCTCTCCGATATTAAATAAGCAAAATAAGCAAATGTCCGTCAGCGAGCCGTTTCCGGCTATAGTTGGTCCTCGAAACGTTTCAGCTAATCAAACTAAATTTGGGGGGGGGGGGGGGGGGGATCAAAAAGTGTATTTCGAAAAATGGATTTTCGAGATTTTTGGCAATTTAGGCGTGTGGGGTACAATTTTCCACTAAATTTTGGACGCTGAACCCAATGAAAAGGGTTCCGGAACGATTGGCACCCACTGGAATAGGTCATGGGTCAAAATGGGTGCCTATCCACCCATTTCGAATGTGTATTTTCGAGATTTCTGGTACCTAGGCGTGTGGGATATCATTTTCTACTATTATTTCCACCATTATTTCCATACATATTGTACGTTGAATCGATTGGAATGAGTACCGATGCTCCTAATCCGAGGAATAACCAACCCATGTGAAAGAATTTGCAGCGTTTTGAAAACTGTTCGTCGTTGTATAATAATTTTACTGTTTGCTTTTGTTATCATTATTCGAATAATGCACATGTATTTGTGCCGACCAAAAGCATTCGTTCTCCCACTGAAATTTCACTTTTTACGATTCCTAGTACAAAATATTCGTCCGCCGTCTTTGCCAAGAAAGGTTTTTAATATGCCCCGTAAAATGTTGTGCATATAGACTCCAAACGGAGGTCGAGTGTATGTGAAACCTGTTTAGAACGAGGGTTGGAGAATTATTATGCGATACATTTTTTTAAGCTGAACATAAATTTTGCGTCTCAAACTGATACGCGCACACTGGATGTGGATGGTTGGGAAACAAGAAGAATATTTTGAAAATGGTAAATTTCTTGTCCACCATTTTCCAAATACACACTCGGGAACACCTTGAAGATACCCCACAATCCTAGATACCAGAAATCACGAAAACACACATTCGGAATGGGTAAATAGGTACCCATTTTGACCCATAACCTATTCCAGAGGGTGCCAATCGTTCCGGGACCCATTTCATTGAATTCAGCGTCCAAAAGTTAGTGGAAAATGATACCCGTCACACCAAGATCGCCAAAAATCTCGAAAAACCATTTTTCAAGAAACACACATGGAGCAAATATCGGGCCGAGTTGGAGAGATTGACATTTTGCATGACAACATAGGTTCATTATTCAAGGAATGACCATCCAAAACGCTAAAAATTCCTTTACAGGAGTTGGTTATTCCCCAGACCAGGCTCAAGGGGGCTGATTTCGATGGATTCAGCGCCCAAAGTTTAGTAGAAAATGGTACCGCACACGCCAAGGTATCATCCTAAGTACATATCAAAAACCTTAAGGTAGATGGATATACCCATTTTGACCCATAACCTCTTCCAGTGGGCACCAATCGTCCCGGAACTCTCATTGGATTCAACATCCAAAATTTAGCCGAAAATTATACCCACTGTCCTAAGTTGCCGAAAATCAATTTTCAAAATCAAAAATAATTAAAAAATTTTCTACTATTTAAGTCGACGTGGACGGCGGACACACACATCCTCATTTTGAGCTAGACACTTTGAAACGCCCAGAAAAAAAAAAATTGACGAATCGGAGAGATTGACATTTTGCATGAAGACATAGGTTGATTATTCAAGGAATATCCAACGAAGGGATGCCGTATCCGAGATTGCCTGGTCTTTACTACCTTGTACTCAATTTTAAAGTTATTCAGCTTACTTAGAGTCACTAATAAAAAATATATTTACACATGAGTTAGTATCATTCATGAAGAACATGACTTATGTAGGATAAGATTTTGATCAGGGCGAGAAAAATGCATAAGAATAACCTTTCTATATCGACCTGTGACCCATTTCCAATCTTGGTAAGAGTTGAGTCCATACTAACTCCGGTGTTTCACGTGGGTTCAGCTGTTTCAACTTTAGTTCCTTAATATCTCAATTAAAAAAAAAAAAAAAAAAAAAAAAAAAAAAAAAACCATGATCGAGCTAAAAACGCTGAGTTGACCCCATGCACGAAACTGGAGCTTGAGATAGCGTCTAAAATGTTTCAATTTTACGACTATATCAATGCGTAGGAATGAAACGCTTTATCGACAACCCCATCTGAAGTAGCGCTGGAATCACCTTCGGCGTTTCCGTACCGCACCCCTTCATTGCCCCGTTTCCTTTCCTAATAGGTCCTTCGCTTCGATTACCGAGAAAATGTTTGTTGGCTCGAGTTGTAGACCCAAGTTGGGTGGCTGCATTTAGCGCAGACCGTTTTCGGATGGGGAGACTTTTGATTTGCATTGTATAATTGGATCGCTAGGTCCTGCCAAGTCTAAAGTGACTTTATCAACGATTCCGGGGTTTTGCTGACGAGTAAAAGCGTACAGCGGTTGGAATTCACAAGGTGAATTGGTGCTTAACAGCGAGTTTTAGTTGAGCGCGATCCGCATGAGAAATGGAATTTTGTTTAAATTAAAACATCTTCACCATACGTCGTACGCTAATCTGAATGCGACCAAAATTTAGTTAAAAATGATAATCCACACGCATGGGTCCCCTAAATCTTGGGACACTTGCCTTAACCCATACCTCACTTCCGTACATGACGCCCGTTCGAAAAGATATTTCAAACTATTCAGCATCCGCAATTTAGCACAAAATGATGCCCCACACGCTTAGATCCCCAAGATACCGACAAAACATTTTCGATATACATAGTTATCATATTGTGGCAAGATTACACCTGCACCAGTCTCCTGGGCGACCAGTGGTCAAGGTCAACAACATGAGGAGGGCTAAGGGTCACTCTCAAACATTGGCTCATATTGGCTGGAACCTTCTCATTTGCTCGAGACAACACGTCAAGTTCCCAGACCCAGGGAAGACATGAGAAGGTTCTCGACCAAGGAAGTGAGCATAAAAGGGACTGAGGAATGCTGCAGAGGACAGTTCAGTTCAGACTCCAAATATACATGCTCAGTGTTATAAATTAGTGCGACTGTCTATTTTGTGCATTGTGATTGTGTGAGTGTGAGAATGAGGACAGTGTATTTGAGTGAACAATTGTAATAAATTATTTACAAAGAACATAAATCGTTACAATATTCTCCCATGTACGGACTCCGTTTTGGTTCGAAAACATCAGCTTGCACTCCACTTCTGCACATCTCCTTTCATAACCCTCCCCTTACCTTTCTTTTGACCATAATAATTAGCTGGTTCCGATAAGTGGTAACTATTTGATCATTTAAAAAAAATTCTTTCAGAGGGGTTGGTATTCCTCGGACCAGCAGCATGGAGACTCATTCCAATCGATTCAGCGTCTAAAATTTAGTGGAAAATGATACCCCACACGCCTAGGTACCAGAAATCTCGAAAACACGCATTCGAAATGGGTAGATAGGTACCCATTTTGACCCATAACCTCACCCAGAGGGCGCCTACTGTTCCAGGAACCATTTCATTGGATTCAGCGTCAAAAATTTAGTGGAAAATGATACCTCACACGCCAAAAATCTCTTATATAATAACCAAATACCTCTCTCCCGCCAAATTTGGTCCGACCGGGCTGAAAAGTTTCCAGGACCAACTATATCCGGAAACGGATCGCTGACCAAAATTTTAGGTTTTTAGAAGATTTTTCTAGTACAATCGGCGTACGGAGAATTGCTTATTTTGATCTAGACACCTTGAAACGTCCAGACAAATTGTTTGGGGCGAATCGGAGAGATTGACTTTTTGAATTAAATGTTTGTATTTATGAAGCAGAACAACTTGAAAGTCACTCTTCTCATTCGTCACTGAACTTTTAGCTATACACAATTGCGTGACATCAATCTGTGTCAAGCCTCAGCCACAATGCTCGTGAGAATGTATAAAAGGAAAATGTTAGTTTGTCACGACACGTGGAATACATCTAATCTGGGGCTTACTCGCAGTATTACTTGAGCAGCTAAGTTGATGTCGGAGGCCTTGATTTTTCTCGTGACTGAGCAAAAAAAAGTTCTTAGAAACTCAAATTTTTTGACATCTTTGTGAAGACTTCCGGCTAGGGATTTCGAGACACTATAATGTACAAAGATTCGCAATGTTCTCAACACAAGAAAAAGTTGAGATAAAATAAGGATGAAAAAAGGAGAAAATATGACTGAACGAAATGAGTTACTGCGTAAGAAGCACAGGAGGAAAGGATTCATGAAAAGGGAGATTGCTGGATGACTCAGACAGGATGGTTGCCCGGAAACGGGGAGAAAACCCCGGTGGGCAAAGGATAAACTGTTTATTGCGAGGAAAAGCCACCGAGATGCCTATTTATTATGTTTAAAGAAGAGTCATATCTCACGTAGAAAATATCTTCATCCATCTCGTCTTTTGTCAAGACAGCGCCCGGATCTGTCAAGCTTTTGGCCCGAGGTCCAGCACGATGGGATCACCGTCCACTCATTCGTCAGCTCTGTCAGGCTTTTGGCCCTCACGAGAGGTGGAGTTTTTTTTTTTTTTTTTTTTTTTTGCGTATGACCGATGAGTGTTTAAGTCTGTTGTTGTGTTTGAAACACACTTGATCGCGTCGAGTCTTGTCATTTTCGGGATACAAGGGGGGTGCTGAAGGACCCACAAGCGAGTGGATCTTTCAATCAGCACGCACTTCCAGCCTCCACACGTACATTGTAAGGAGAAGGCCGCTCCTCTGACCTGACGTCATAATCTCGGCCTCTATGATATCAGCGTAGCCAACACAACAAAATGATTGATTGATTAAAATCTCATCTCTTCAATCTTCTCTAACAAAGGTCAACATGTACAGCATCCTACATTCACCTCAACAATAATAACAGCTTCTCGTTCATAAAATCAAATCGATGCAACTTTGCGCATTTGCAATTGCATTCGATTGCAATATAGCGCTAGGTATATCCCTCAAGTTAACATTTTTTTATAAGCCTCCCTAAAGGCCCCAACGTACCGCTCAAGGTCAAACACCTCCACGTTCTCGTTATGTAGGAAAGTACCATTTCCATTAATTGTCCTATTTTCCCGCTCAACTGCCCCGTTCTGCTAGGGAGTGTAATGAGCAGTCAGTCGCTGGATAACCCCATACTGTGAGAATTGTTGCTCAGCCTACATTCTTGGATAGGCTGAGCAAGAGGAAAAAGAAAGAGCATGGCACACTCTCACAAACTGAACGTGAATGAGCCCAAAGAGCCTTGGGCAAGGCCAGGGGTGGTACAGTGCCTCTACCCAACGCATGCCTCAAAGGGTAGGGACTATCTGGGGGAGATGAGGTAGACGAGGATGACAGTGATGAGGAACTTGATGAAGTAGATGGCAACAAGCTTGAAAACGTGCGACGCCTGCAGTGTCAGGATCGTTTAGCTCATTGGTGGAAATGGGGCAACTCTTGATGCGGACTCTTTGAACAGCAGTTCTTTTTTGGGGCTTGACAGCCTGAAAGGGGTTCAGTCTGCATCAATTTGCCACAACTTGGTTTACAAATGGGACCACCTCCCTGGGATAGTCCCAAAGCATAAGACACTTCTCATTGTCTGAAACAGCTCAATATTGAGAATTCCCCCATATGGGTGGGACAATGGGACTTACCAAGGGCGGTGAATTTGAGGACCAAGGGGGCAGTAAAGCAAGCTGATTGACTTTGAGGGTTGGCAAGGCTACTGACAACGAGGGAGCTACCAGATCTCCTTTAGTGGATCCAGTTGAAGTTATGAGAGGAAAAGGTTCAAGACTGGCAGATGAAATTTTACAATCTGCACTGTGGGTGGCGCTCGCTTGTGGAAATCTGGCCCATGAATAGTGCCAGTGGCCTCTGTTACCCCAGCACAACGTCTTGGCGCAATTGAAGAATCAGGAGAGGACAGCTGGGAAGAAGGTTCAGTCCAAGGACGCTAACTCAATCCCCAAAAAGGAGCCAATTCCATCGAGTCACTGGATTTACATGTTGGGGACGCACGTGATGATTCAGCGATAAGGTGAAAGCGAGAGGTTAGGTTGGCAGCTAAGTGCAATCGGCCCAACGCACGTTGCAATCTCCAGTCTTTCCCAAAGTCATATTCACGCACTACGAAACCCTGAAAAGGTCTAAAGGGTGAAATATGAATAAAAATACATTTTTCAATCAGTTTTGATGAAAAACCAGGTGAACGTGATTACAACAACCTGGCACCATCAGTCCAGTTGCTTGGCTGGAAGTGTCCAATGCAGCATCACATTTTTACAACACTTTTAGGTGATCTATGCGTGCGGAGTATTATGTTCGAATAAGTTTTGGACACTGAATCCAATGGGACGAGCACCGGAACGATTGGCGCCCACTGGAAGAGGTTGTGGGTCAAAATGGGTATCTATTTACCCATTTCGAATGTGTTTTCGAGATGTCTGGTACATAGGCGTGTGTGGTATCACTTTCCACTGAATTTTGGAAGCCGAATCGATAGCTGAGTCTCCATGCTCCTGTTCCGAGGAATAACCAACCCCTGGGAACGACTTTGCAGCGATTTCTTTTATCATATCTGTTCTGGAGACCATGGGGAGTGCTCAGCCGTAGAAGCGAGACACACCTAGAATAGTCATCCATTGTAGAAAAGTTTTTTTTTAAATTATTATTTTTATTTATATATTATATATTTTTTAAACAACAAGGTGAGCAGAAGATCCCAAAGCGAATATCCTAATATGTTGATTGTTGACCCATAGACACATCCCCTTTAGGTGACCATTGAAACTGACTATATGGCCAAATACCATCCCGGAACTGCTGCTTCCCTCCCATTGTAATGGTCTCTCATTACTTACGGACCAGGGCGCTCAGCCACTGATGGGGCGAGCGTGCTAATTGTGTACCCCTTCCTTGGTATGTAATTGATGATGTTGCAGATCCCGGTTCATCCATCACCTCTCCACCTTCCCATCATCCCCTTCTTCTGCCCGTCTCCAAAATGCGAAAACCCTCGTTTCTAGAGGCTAATCATGAAGATGGTTAATCTTCTCAATTTTCATTACTCGGTTTTAATTAGATCGATAGCTCAACGGAAGGCTCAAAAGGGTGTATGTTCGACGTGGTTGGATAAATCAATACTTACACTGTTCTCTTTTTGGTTCGCAGCCCGTACGTTGAGTCAGCTTTAATGGTAGAAATGATACTTTTTACAATCGTCCAACCACTCTATAGCCCAGTCATTTGGTGTAATTGGTAAATAAAGGGGAAAATTTAGCCGACGAAATAAGTCGGTTCTCATAGTGTCATTGTTTGTTATGTTTGTTGAGAGAACGAGGAAGGAGGGGGGTTCTGAAAATCGTTATTTGTGGATTAATATTGGTTTATTATTAGCTCTAACTCCGAAATGACACGTCTTTAACCCCTTAAAACAAAATTTCTTTCTACTAGGCTTTGGTGGGCTGCTGAGCAGAGGGGACAGCTCAACCAGCATCAAAACGTTCCATGCTCAAGCTCAACCAGTAGTGGGAAACGTGCAGTGCATGTTGCGTGTGCTGAAAATGAAGCAGCTACCAGCTACAAAAAAGCGACAGCTACCAGAGGCCACAGCAACCCTCGACAAACTTCGCCTGCCACCCTGGCTACCGTCAATTAAAGAAGGGGGAGTTGTACGACTTTAAACCTCATAATTTCAAGTGGTACGCTCCTGCCGGACAACAGCCAGGAGACGAAACTCGTGTGAAATAAAAACCTTTCGGTTGCGCCGCCACAAGGAAGCCACAGAGTCATATTCACACGGGTCGTGAGATAACTCGAGCGCTGAAAAATTCGCCAACATTTTTTGGTCACAAGGCACAATCGAAACCTCCACGTGCCTGGCCACTCAGCAAAAGGGTGAACACCGCCCATCGCCTAATTGGAGGATCCAAGATCCAACTACAGCCTGCCTCATCGCTGAAAAATGTTCCATGGAGCCCCCTCCAGGAGTATGGTACAATTTCGGGGACGCCTGAAATCAGACGATTGGCTGAGGGGGGGGGGGGGGTCTCAAAGGAAAACTTGCGCAAACTTTGGGCCCAGGAAGAACGAAGAAGAAATCAAGGAGACCATTCTATGTCCGAAAGATGAAGTGTGTGCTTCGATACCCAACAAGACCTCTAGAATCGCGAGTCGAACCCTCGGAGTTCATGTTTGGCCAGGAACACTCAAAGGACCCAGCAGAAGCCCTCGGACCCTGCAACAGCAGCCACCCAAAGGTCTCCAATCTCTCTGATCGGCTTATCAGAGAACCACACTCTCCGGCCACCAAGGAAGACGCGAGGTAGGAAAGGACACTAACTGTTGAATCAACTGGTTGAGCTGTTAGGAAGGAATTTAATATTAAGAGTTTCATCAATAATTTATTTTGCCAAAATTTTAAAGAATTCATTAACCATGAAATCAGCTGTTCTTTTTCTCTGTCCTACCACATCCAAAGGTTGCGTCCAGGTAACGTGTTGGTAAACGGATTTCTGGCAGTGATATCGACACAGAGGCCTTAGAGCCAAGCTTACAATGTGTTTTTCGAAATTGGATTTTCGAGAATTCTGGTACATAGGCGTGTGGGGTATTATTTTCCACTAAATGTTGGACCCTGAACCGATTGGAATTGGACCGGGACTCGCCACCCCCACTGTTTCCCCCATTTTCCCCATGTTGAAGAAATGATTCTCCATGCGCCTGGTCCGAGGAATAACCAACCCATGTGTAAGAATTTGCAGCGTTTTTGTATGGAAAGTTAGATTGATGATTCAAGGAATAAACAACACAAACCAACTTTTGAAACGAATCAAGTCGTGATTGTCTCTATGATCCTGAGAAACTTTAAGTACGCAACCCGTCTAGGAATTCTTTTTGAAGTCAAGCAGCTCGAAGAAAGGTGTACTTCAGAACGACTAGCGGCTAAATGAAGTCGTAGCCGTAGCCCTCGTTACTGCAATGATCATCGGGACGAGCTCTTCGGTAGGAAAAATAAAGACGTTCCAAAGGCGAGAGTCTCATTATGCAAATGAAAACCTCTTGCGAACCTCCTTCCTTGACGGATAAGCCGCGAAAATTGTAATATTGTGATAAACGAGAGCACCACATCTGCCAACCAATTTCGTGCTATCGGCCAAGTAGCGGTCGCGTGTTATATAAAGTATGGGAAATCTCGTACTATTCTCATTCGTACTGTCCACAATTTAGTTCCACGGTTAAGTTGTCTAAAAAATTATAATCTTCCTTTTCTCCTGGGAGGGGGGCAGGTTTAGCTCTGTAGAAAAAAAGGCGCGTATCTTAAATGAAATCTGGTCTCCCTTCACCGGAGTGCAGATCTCAACATTTTTTAGAGGCATGCAAATGGTCTCTGAAACGTCTCAGGATTTGTCCGTTTTCAAGAATCAGCTTTTTTTCTTTTTCCATTCTACATGGTTACCCCAATTTTTTCCGAGGCTTCAAATACCTACATTTACCCCTCTTATACCGAGATTAAGCTCCATCTCATTTCTCCAGAAGGAATTTCAACTAACATATTTTTTCTCTCTGTTCTCGAGGAAGAAAACTGAAAGTGAATTTGGCGGCGTGAATTCTGATAGCAATTATTTTGGGTTAGCAGCTCATTTCAGTCATGGGTGCATTACTTTCGAGTGAGTAGGTATTAGAAATGAGAGGAGTGCTATGATAGAGTACATTAATTATACTCTGCAAAGAATCCTTGATTCATGTATTTTCTATCCTATTTTGAGAAAACATAGTTACTTGCTACTTGCCAGGAAGAAAAGTGGTGGTCAAATGGTATGTTTCCGTTCTTCTTTTACCCAGAAGACGTTAGAAAAACTTGTAGACAAATACCTGAAAGAAACCTCCTTACTAGAGAGGCCTCTACACCCCAATCAGTTTGCATACCAACAAGACAAATCCTGCGAGGCAGCACTGCACCATCTAATTACTGGGGCGGAATCGGTGCAAGGAAGGAAATAGCCATTGGAGTTGCAAGGCGTTTGACTAAAATGATCAGTTAATCACTCACCAAGTTTTCCAGTAAAATTGGGGGGTGAACGCGAAGGAACTTTGAATATTTCGGAGGTGATTTATTAAGATCGGAAAACACACGAACCGCGTCGGAGAAGTATAGGTTACAGCGTCCGCCGGCTAGGCCGACAGTAGAAACAAGGTTGCCAACAAAACGAAAAGAAAAGTACTGCAACCTGGTGTCAGTTCTAAGCAATAAGAAAGGGTAGGTAGCGACAAAGAATAGGGGATTTGCCCTCCATTTCTCGTCAGGAGTGTATAGCCATATTGCTCGAGGAGGCAAAGGAGCTTTCATGGCACATTTCTGTGTCATACTCTGGGGCCTACAGCCGTGGATGGTGAAGTGGAATTCAAATAAAAGAACCGTTCCTCCGGTTATTCAGTTACCTATTAACTGTAACACTTGGTACATCCCTTGTTCATATTATTAACTTAAGTATTAGCAGAGGTTCATTCGCCTACCAGTTGAAAGTAGATGAAGTTATTCCATGTTTAAAGGAGGGGGTATTCTGTAACCAACTAATTACTGTCAGATATCTCTTCTGTGCACTATCTCCATGCTGATTGAGAGATGGGTGAAACAGCTACTGTACGACCACTGAGAGGCAAAATCTCCTGTCAAGCCGGCAGATCGGTTTTAGGAGGGTTATTGGTGTGGAGGAGACATTGTTTGAGGCGACAAAGAACTCAATTTCCCTGATGGATCGTGCAAACAAGGGTATACTGATTACGCTCGATCTTGGGAAAGCTTTCGATTCAATCGATCGCAATATGCTCATGGGAGCCCAGTCAGTATATGGCCTCAGTGGAGTCGAGCACGCGTGGATGGGTGACTATTTACAGGGGCGATGACAATTTATCACAGTAGAAATAAATAAAGTGGTACCTCGCGATACGATCTTAATCCGTTCCTGGACCGGGATCGTATCTTGGAAAAAAAAAAAAAAAAAAATCGTATAATGAACGATAAGCGATGATGATTTAATTTTGTTGAGGTTTAAGGACAACTACCCAATCCTTGACATTCCCCTCTTAGCTAAGTGACATCATACACGAGCGTCATCTACAGTAGAACTAGGGAGGTCTCTGTTGAGTGCTGCTGTCGCGGAAAAGGTTGTAACCTCGAGGAGTCTTGTCGTTCGGCCATATTGACTTTGGTGCTTGGCTATAAAAGTGTTTTATATCTTCTTTCGAGGTGAGACGTATTTAACGAGAATACAAGTATATCAATTCTATCCTATCATCTTCCCCAGGTTCCATTTAATTGAATTATTAGTAGTTAAACCAATATCGCGTTAAATTTAAACTTAAATTGTTCTAGTTTTCTTACTAGAAACACTCGCTTCTTCACTTTCTGGGGCACTTCTCTTCCAAAAGTATCTATCTAAAGAAGCCTGTTTCTGACGACTCCTCAAAATGTTTCAAAAATGACTCATACAAACGTCCATTGCACGAGTAGTACGCATTTCTTCTGTTTTTTTTTTTTTTTTTTTAAATAAAACTGTTCAAGTTTTCAAACCAACCGATGGGTTGCCTGTAGCGCGCCAACTTGTGGCAAGAGATATTAGGATCGCATCGCGAAAAACGTATCGTTTTGCGAGCACAAATATTTGCGATATTCCACTTCGCATCTTGAAAACATCGTATCACGAGGTACTACTGTAAACCAATAGTGCAGTTTTGTACTATAATTGCATCTGCTTTTTATTCAATCAAGTGGGGTTTTACTGCCAGTGTGCTCAATCACTAAGGGTTTCAGCAAAGAGCAATTAAATGAACAAAATGTTTCAAAAATCAATTAATTTTGTCCAACATTCCCACCTTTGCTGATGAATTACCTTCGTGAATTTATTAGAAAGTAGCCGAACCGGGTAAGTGCACATGAAAGAATAAAAGGGGTTGGTTATTACTCGGACCAGGCACGTGGAGACTCATTTCTCCAACGTTGGGAAAATGGGGGAAACAGTGGGTGTGGCGGATCCCGGACCCATTCCAATCGATTCAGGGACCAAAGTTTAGTGGAAAATGATACCCCACACGCCTAGGTACCAGAAATCTCGAAAACACGCATTCGAAATGGGTAGACAGGCACCCACTTTGACCCATAGCCTCATCCAGAGGGCACTAATCGTTCCGGGACCCATTTCATTGGTTTCAGCGTCCAAAATTTAGTGGAAAATAATACCCCACTCGCAAATCTTGATGCGATTTGTAGGAAATTTTTTTGTATTGTCATTCTGTATAGAATGGTCTTTTCGAATAGTTGACAGAAAAAATCCAATTTATAAGAAAAAAGCTGCCAAAAACAACAATTTTTTAAGTATATTTTTTAATGTTTCGTCACGAAATTATGTTACCAAAGATTCGGATTCAGCACTCCCAAAAACATGAAAAACGGAAGAAATCAAAACTACCCCAAAACTATCCTGCTAAAAGCACAATTTGACCGGACTACAATCCCAATCTGCACAGGTAAGTATTCTGAAATGATAACATAATGCATAATACATAAAGCAATAGAAACTGCATATAATATTTTTGGTCTGTAATATTCAAAGATTTTCCATTTTGTCCAGACTTGGGTGATGTATTCTAAAGGTGCGTAGCCATAGTCTGGCAGCTGTTGAGTTGTGTTGGAACTTGACTGCCATGATGCTTGAGCTTTGCTCAGTTGTTCGGCAATGGGCGCAAACATCACATCCAAGGTTGTTTGGTGGGCTTTTTGGATATTTTATCAACCTTCTCCTTCGTTTCATCCAGCACTGATGGCTCCGACATGAAAATGTCAAAATTCCGACTCACGGGATTCTTTACAAATCATGCCAAACCATCCAACATTTCTGAAAAAATTGAATTCGATGGCCAAGTTTACAGATCGTCTGCTTTTCATTTGAAGGACCGGAGTCGAAGGGTTTGCCAAAGACAGGACAACTCAGTTTACACGCGTACATCCGCACGAGACACTTTATTGCCTGGTATAATGCGGTAGTCAAAGTTTATTTATAGGATGAAACGATCAGAAAATTGCTCGACTTGCGCTCGGGAAGGAGCATTGGCTTTGACAGGCTGAGATCCAACTTCCTAACTTAATCAGCTCCAGGGAAGTTCTTCGTTTGATTTCTCAACTTGCCCTCTGTTAACGCGTTGGGACTTTCCACTTAGGACTCTCTCATTAATTTGGCATCCCGGAACCGTAGATGGGGGCGCGGTGCCAGTGTCAATGCTGTTTGTCGCATTTACGCAGCAGTTTGCTCCGTGAGTTTGATCAGTTTGAGCAACTCAACTACAGCCCCCACTTGTGCTAGATACTGTGAGTAAAGTTTACTTATTGCTGGTTAACTTTATATTATAATACGAGTATTATTCCGAGGCTAACCTTCTGCCTGAGCCTTCCTCCAAGCAGTGCTCTCTCTAGTTAATTTCAGCCTTAAGGAAAAACGCTGCAAATTCTTACACACGGGTTGGTTATTCCTCAGACCAGGCGCATGGAGACTCATTTCTTCAGCATGGAAAATATGGAATCAGTAAGTGTGGTGGGTCCTGGGCCAATTCCAATCGATTCAGGATCCAAAATTTTAGTGGAAAATGATACCCCACACGCCTAGGTTCCAGAAATCTCGAAAACACATTCGAAATGGGTAGATAGGCACCCACCCTGACCCATTACCTCATCCAGAGGGCACCGATCGTCCTGGGACCTATTTCATTGGATTCAGCGTCCAAAATTTGGTGGAAAATGATACCCCACTCGCCTAGATCGCCTAAAACCTCGATGGGTGCCCATCTACCTATTTCGCATGTGTGTTTTCGAGATTTCTGGTATATTTGGACGCTGAATCCAATGAGACTTGTCCCGGAACGATTGGTGCCTTCTGGATGAGGCTATGGATCAAAATGGGGGCCTATCTACCCTTTTCGCATGTGTGTTTTCGATATTTCTGGTACCGAGGCGTGTGGGGTATCATTTTCCACTATATTTTCGACCCTGAATCGATTGGAATGGGTCCGGGACCCACCACAACCACTGTTTCCCCCATTTTCCCCATGTTGAAGAAATGAGTCTTCATGCGCCTGGTCCGAGGAATAACCAACCCGTGTCTTTATGAAAATTCTATTCCTTCAAATTTTCTATTTTTCTCTTCAATTGTTTCCACTTTATTAGGTTGGAGTTCATTATTTTTTATTAAATCGGAACGGCCTGAAGTAATGTGCCAAACAGTTCCGGGTTGGGCCCCAACGTGGGAAAAGGGGATGAGGTTTTTAGTGGGTAAAAATCTCCCCATACCCGGGTCTTTGCTCCCCGATATCTTATGAAAATTTTCCTCACCTTCCTCCGAAAAAAAAAAAAAATTATTTTTTATTGTTCCATAGTATTTTTATTTCACGTTACCAACCTACTACATCGTAAAAGAAGTTTTCTGCTCCTCGTTCGGTATATTGTGATTCTATATAAGATTATACTTGTGGAATGGGGAAGAGGGTATGCTAATGCTGCTGAAATTGTTTTCGAGTTATTTTCACAATTTTAAGTAAGAGCAATACTTTATCTACAATACCGACGTTGAGCATTGTAATTCAATGAAGATTTTTGTATTTGGAAAAGAGGGTTAATAATTATTCATTTAAATTCGCTAGTCTAACAATGTTCTGATAATTGTGAGCTGTGAATTATAAGTCTGATGTTTTCACTATTGTATTATTCCTGCATTATTATTTTGCCAGAATTTATACTTAATATAGCATTAATTATTAATGGTGAACGTGTATGGTAACAATTTATCCTTTCAGAACAAGAATTAGTGAAGACAACACACAGTTTCATGCGACTGTGTAACTTTTACTCAACGAAATACGAGTCACTTTTATGCGTTGGGGGAAATACGGTATCCTTCTTGGGTTAAGCAGAGTGGTGCCCGAGTATTTCATCTCAAATCCCAGAGCCGGTCCATGTTGGTACTCTCTGGACGAGGCATACTCCATTGGCACCATCATTGGGTGAAGCCTTCAGGCTAAGGTTTGCCAGAACCACACAGTCCATTGCTTCGGATGGTAGGTAGTTTCCTACCCCAATTGGAGGAGCTGGCCTGTCAAGCTTTGCTTGAGCGCTGCTTCAGTGGCCAGAAACGTGAGTGATGCAATGTTACATGCTCCTTCCAATTTGATCATCAATGAGTGGCAGTGGGAACCATTCAGTAGAAACGTCTGTTATCCCCCGCCATTCGCCAATCACCAGACTTTCTCGGAATCAGTAAGACAGGACCAGCAAGAGGCTGTCACTAGGACTCTCCTGCATCCTTCTATTCTGCTAACATTTGGGAATCCCTGGCCACAGAGGCAATGTTTTGGCAAAGTCTCACTGGTCAGTCTCAGCCTCTTCAATTGAGCCAAGAACGGGTAGGAGGCTGCATACTTTTGAGGCTATAACCTCTCGTACATGGAGTTGAGATGAGACACTAGAGACCACTGCTGTCGTACTGCAAGCAAGAAAGCACGAAGTACTGGATAATCATAGAACTTGTAGGGAGAGTCTACATACTCTACTCTCAAGCCTTCTTGAATGAAGCAACGGCAATCCCTGCCACTTCGCTTGCAGTTCGCTGCCCCTTGCAGCAAGTAGACAAAGCATAGCCCCAGAGGCGTGATCTTCACTAATTGCGGCCAAATATCTTGAATTGGGCTACCGAACACATTGGACAAAATGTCAATTACGTTCCGCCTCTGTATTTCCCTGTCACAGCGATAATTTCCATCATATATGGTCCGATTTCATCCAAATTCGCAAGATGATCGAAGGTTTACACATCCCACCACCGAATATTTCCAACAAAATCCAACGGGGGTTAAGATTCCTGCTACGAAACATCACCCTTCGAGCAGACGTTGAACGGAGGTTGTTTGTAAGGCTCTAGTTATTCCGTATGGGGTTAGTTCGAGTTTGACAAAATCTATTACGTTCGGTTGAGTGGTTCTGACACTTCATTCCCACACGTGAAAAGGAACAGTGACAGATGGCGAGAGCGCAATGAGTCACGTTAGGCCAACATTAATGTTGCGCAAAGAGTGCTATCAAAATGTTTAATTAACTCAATCAATTTGTTCTTTCCATGTTCAAATAACTACAATCTCTCAAAAACTCGTCTAAATGGTTTTGGTTAATTATTTCTTGAATAATCAACCTATGTTTTCAAAAGCAACACTGCAAAAAATTCAAAGACCTCGCACTCCGCGCGAGAGACATAGTGTAGTCGACAGACAATTTCTAACTTTCAGAAATTTCATGTATAAGAATGCAACATTTCAACATTCTACATACTATTGTAAGGGTTTGTTTTCGACTCGATATATGAAATCACAAATACAGCGACAATGACAATGCTATTTTGTTATTGAGAAGTAATATTGCTTTGACGCATGCGCGGTATCGGCCGGGACGATTTTTTGTTACATTCTATAAACTTTTATTCTGATATCGCTGAATTTTGACGCATGCACAGTTTCCACCGTGACGATTTTTTGTTACATTCTATAAACTTTTAGTCTGATATCGCTGGCTTTTGACGCATGCGCAGTTTCCACCGTGACAATTTTTTGTTACATTTTAGTTTTTTTGCCTCGCTTATCGTAGTCTGTCGACAACAAAAGTCAATCTCTCCAATTCGGCCCAAATTTCTTTTTCTTCACGTTTCAAGGTGTCTAGACAAAAAAACGCTGCTAATTCTTACACACGGGTTGGTTATTCCTCGGACCAGGCGCATGGAGATTAATTTCATCAAAATAGGGAAAATAAGGAAAACAGTGGGTGTGGCGGGTCCCGGACCCATTCCAATCGATTCAGGGCCCAAAATTTAGTGGAATATGATACCCCACCCGCCTAGGCACCAGAAATCCTGACACATACAAAATGGGTGGATACATACCCATTTTGACCCATAACTTCTTCGGGTGGGTGCCAATCGTTCTGGGACACACATCATTGAATTCAGCGTCCAAAATTTAGTGGAAAATGATACCCCACACGCCCAGGTACCAGAAATCCCGAAAACACATATTCAATATGGGTAATAGATACCCAATTTGACCCATAACTTCTTCCAGTGGGTGCCAATTGTTCAGGGACCCATTTTATTGGATTCAGCGTCCAAATTTTAGTGGAAAATGATACCCCACTTGCCTAAATCACCCAAAATCTCGAAAACCCATTTTAAAAAAACACATTTTGACCCCTACCCCCTCCAAATTTGGTCCGATCGGGCTGAAAAGTTTCGAGGACCCATCTCGGCTGGGAACAGACCCCTAACCCAAATTTCAGATTTTTAGAACATTTTCTACTACCAAAAACGGCGCCGACGATGGACGGCGTACGGCGGACGGACATTGACCTTTTTTGATCAGGACAACACTGACCAATAAGATCTAATTAAAGTACGTGCTTCATTTTGGTTCAAATTGCTTTAATTCCAGCCCTGAAAATGGGCACGCTTCTCGAAAATAGGGAATCGGCTTTGAGGGATGCAATTATCGGGTGGTATAGAGGTTCACCCCAACCCTTTTTTCTCTAAAATACGGAAGGGGTGAAACGGTTGATGAAGCCGCTTGCGCACCCGATTTGAACCGTTTGATGAGGCAGGTCACCCGATTTGCATCCTATATCCATCAGCCGCGGGTGCCCCGCCTGGGCATTAATTAAAACGAAGACCTCCCCGCCCTATGACGACGTCGCCTGCTGAAGACCCCCTCCCCACTCATACGTCAATCATCGCGAATCGCTTCTGTAATCCCCATTTCCCCGTGTACAGACTGAGTGTACACGAACACGGTCCGACGTTCGATGGAAGGGTTGACAGTGGGCTGCCTCAGGTGGAGAACGGGGATACATCAAAGGACCTCATCCCCTCCTCCGCCTTATACCTCCGGCGGCACCCTTTTATACTTTTACGACTTTTTTTCACTAAAGGGGAAGCGTTTTCCCCACCTATCTAGACCTCAGCGATAACATGACTCACCCACCAACAGGTGAGGGGACCGGTTCCAGTGGGGCGGTGGTGGCGGGGAGGATCGCAGTTACCCCTTCTTTTTGATTCATGTTACATGGACGAAAGTCTCTTTATCGGGGAAGAAATCGCTTTTCAAAGGACCCCCATGTTTCTTGTTCATTCCGCTCCAACTACTCCCTACCCAGCTACATGTTTTTCTTATTTTATTTATTTATTTATTTTTTCATTTTTATTATTATATATTTTTTTAAACGTGTTTATTTGAATTGAACAACAATAATAAATTCGCATTTGTGTTAATACACGGTATGGCTACGAACCATGCCCGTCTGCCAGAGGATGCACCAACCTATTGAGGAAACACACAGCCCATAAGCTCGTAGAGCCGAGATTAAATTGCACTTACAAATAAATAAATAAAAACCATTTTACAATGGAACATAACAAGAAAACAATTAATCGTGAACCAATAAGAGCGACAAAGACTACACACAGAATACGAAAACAAGGAAACCACAGCACACGGCTGCCAATTGATAGGCGAGGATGAGGTTTCAGTCCCAATTGAACTGGGCAACCAGCTCAGATCGATATGACCAAGCAGCCTGGCAAAATCTCGCGAGTGGGAGCCAGTTCAAACCATTGAGCATTCCGATTATGGAGTCCCGGGTCAACCTAGCCATTCCGAACTGTGCAAGAAACTGAATAATATCCTTTGATTCACCAAGATTGCAAAGGGAGTTCAGCGTCCTGTCAAGATTGTCGTCCTCCCGAGCCACACCCGGCCGGCCATTGAGCACCAGCTACATGTTTCCAGCAGAGGATTTGAAAAGAACACGGAAGTGTGAAGACAAACGCTGCAAAAACTGCAAATTCATTCACAGGGGTTGGTTATTCCTCGGATCAGGCGCATGGAGTCTAATTTCAATCGATTGAGAGTCCACAACCCCATTCGGTAGGCGACATCGTCCCGGGACCCATTTCATTGGATTCAGCGTCCAAACTTCAGTGGAAAATGATACCTAACACGCCTAGATTGCCAACAATCTTGAAACCACTGATTGAAAATGTGTAGGTGGATACTCATTTTGAACCATAACCTCTTCCCAATTGTTCCAAGGCCCGTCTAATAAGATTCAGCGTCCAGAATTTAATGGAAAATGACACACTACTCGCCTAGGTACCAGAAATCCCGAAAACACATATTCAAAATGGGTAATAGATACCCAATTTGACCCATAACTTCTTCCGGTGGGTGCCAATCGTTCTGGGACACACATCATTGAAGATCAGCGTTCAAAATTTAGTGGAAAATGTTACCCCACACGCCTAGGTTCCATAAGTCGGAAACCCACTTTCTGAATGGGTAAATACATACCCATTTTGACCCATTACTTCTGGTAGGCGCCAATCGCCGAAAATGTCGAAAATTCATTCTTTTAAACACATTTTGACCCCTGTCCTCCCCAAATTTGAGCCGATCGGGCTGAAATTTTTCGAGGAATTTCAAATTTAGAAATTTCTCTACTACCAAAATCGGCGTGAGCGGCGGTCGGATATTGGCGAACTTTGATCTAGACAACTTGAAACGCCCAGAAACAATTTTTGGGCCGAGTCGGAGAGATTGATTTTTTGCATCGGTTTTAGTAAATTATCGATTAATCAAGCGAATTTTGATGGGATTTTATGCTAAGCTGCAAGGGGAGGATGGGGTGAACGTATAATGTATGTGGAGTTAGAGGGTGGGAGGTTTTGATGGATGAGAAATAGGAGTGATTGTATTGGTAGAAGTTTGAGGAGGGGATAGGTATGTGGTTAGGATAGAAGAGGATAACTGTATCATAAGGCAGCTAATGTGGCTGCATGGCATCTCAAGACTGAACCCATTGCCATTATTTTTCCTCAAGAGGAGTTGTGTTTAGTAGATAAAAAGTAATCGTACCGCGACACATGACGTCATCAACGTTTTCAAGGTCAGCTGACGTCATTTTTTAAGGTTAGCTGACGTCATTTTTTTTTTTTTTTTTTTTTTTTTTTTTTTTCAAGATTAGTGGGCGTCATTTTTCAAGATCAGTTGACAAAATATTCAGTTTTTATCAGAAACAATGAGACATACATTTTCCAAGCTAATGTCTTTAGGGAAATTAGTAATTCCCCTCGAGACATTTGATCAACTGGATCATTGAGCGGTTAAAGGAGGACATTTTTATTAAGTGTCTTTAGGTATGTTCGTAATTATTTACATGTATTGTCTCGAGGAAAGTTATAAATAGCTAAATAAAGAAGGACATCAAGGATTGGGGAAGATAGTAGATAAAAAGTGATTGTACCGCAACACATGACGTCATCGACGTTTTCAAGGTCAGCTGACGTCATTTTTCAAGATTAGTGGGCGTCATTTTTCAAGGTCAGCTGACGTAATTTTTCAAGATCAGTTGACTTATTTTTCAAGGTCAGCTGACGTCATTTTTCAAGATCAGTTGACGTCAATTTTCAAGGTCAGCTGACAGCCCCTATCCATCCCTAACCGCGCGAGGAAAGTTATAAATAGCTAAATAAAGAAGGACATCAAGGATTGGGGAAGAAATGCAAATAAAGGTCGCATTACCAACCCGTCATTTGTCGACGTCATTTGCCAAGGTCAGCTGACAGCTGATTAACGTTACGTTAACGTAACACTGTTTACTGAACGTAACGTGTTTACTCAATGACGTCGACAAATGACGTTAGACCTCATAGGTCCCCAAGATTACGTACGGTCGTGACGTCATATGTCGCGGTACGATTAATTGCCGTGACGTCACGATGACGTCATTATGTCGCAATACGATCACTTTTTGGTTGTGGTGCGCATGCGTCAAAATGTAAATAAAATTGGAAGGGGCAGTCCTTAGTCAGTAATAGTCTGTTGGAGAGACATAATGCCTTCTGCAGGAAGGCCAAGGATTGTTGATGATTCCACCAAGGACGAGGAGGTCTACATTTCCCGTGGTCCAGGATATAACTTAAGCAGGGAGGAGAAGCACTTTTACGAATTTCTACAGTATTTTTCGTGTCCTGTATCTACATGTGTAGATGTGGGAAAAGCTTACAGGGCAAATCATAATCCGGGAAGTTGGTTACATGTTTTTATCAACAGTTTGGAAACATTTGAACTATGGAAATCAACGTCTGGAATCAAAATTCACGCTGGATGTGCTTGCATGGAGCATGACCGAACTCACCCTCACATTCATTTGCTAGTGGAATTGAGCAGAAGCCAGGCAACCATCAAGAAATATTGGCAGTGCAAATCATTCCGGAATCTTAACTTTCCCCGGTCTCGAGGGGAATTACTAATTTCCCTAAAGACATTAGCCTGGAAAATGTATGTCTCTCATTGTTTCTGATGAAAACTGAATATTTCGTCAACTGATCTTGAAAAATAACGTCAGCTGACTTTGAAAAAGAAAAACGTTTTAAAATGACGCCCACTGATCTTGAAAAATGACGTCAGCTGACCTTGAAAACGTCAATGACGTCATGTATCGCGGTACGATTACTTTTTATCTACTGTGTTTATATGCATTTAGTAAAGAATCGACGCTATTTCAGCTGCATTTCTTGGAATTGTGGCGATGGTTCGTGATCATCACAAACGAAGGGTCGTCCCATTTCAACAAATTTTCTCTCATAACTTCAGCAATGGATTCTGTGGTGAGGGGTTTATCGGCTTCGGTTCAGAGCTCATCTAATTTGATCTTGGAAAGTTGGCGACTCCTAACTCACGTCAGTTTCAAACTCATTTACTGCTCAGGATTCTGTTCTAAGGATACGACGGTCTGTAGCAAGTTCTCCCAGGGAAAAGCTATAAGGGATCGGACAAAGTCAATAAACCGGAGCACAATAAGTCCGTGATCTCGACTGAGTTTCCACTAAACTGGACCCGACGACCAGCTGTTACGAGCAGTGGTACAAACGATATCATCTTCCAGCTCGCCCTCTCCAACTCTGAGAGAACAGGATTGTTCCCAAGCTGATACCAACGCTCGTCAGAACACTATTGTCCTGTCTGACTACCTTAAAGTCCGAATTAATTCCGGTGAATGCCAAGTGGTGGCTCGGATTTGAATCCATTATACCGGATGCAGGGGTTGTTGTTGCATTCCCCCTTTTCAAGACAAACACTCAATTAGTAAGTTAAATAAACCCACCTTTCAAATGGCTCTCCTCACCCTTCATTTCTCTACGAAAAACTTGTTATTATTATTTTTTTTTCTTTTCAATTTCCATTCATTTTTTCAGCCGCAAAAATATTTATTTGCCCCTTTACCGCTGCCAGAGGTATTTTCAAACGATATGGAACCGCGAAGAAAAAACCGAAACAGTATCCGGCTTAATTGGAGGGGAATGTCTAGGCAGGATCAAGCCGTGGTAGGTTGTATCGTATGAGCTTCAACAATATTGTTACCCTGGGGGAATATTTATTCATTTTTCGGACAAACCGAAGTCGTTCAAACAGCTGGTAGCGTCCGAAAATCAATATTACGAGTAGCGACCCTTCTACAATAGGACCTCAGGAAGAGGGTCGTTGATTTCAAAATATAAAGAAAATGTTAATCAATCTCAATGCACATTGAAATGAAGAGTAGTGGCAGTACCTAGGGATGAACGATACTGATCGATATCGAGACGGTATCGATACTTTTCTTCCGATACCGATCATTTTGGTATTGATACTCTAATAATACTAAAAATAATCGGGATCGAAAAAAGTATCAAACAATAACAGTATTTTCATAATATATATTAATATAATAATATTTCTGTTAAAAATTACCAATTAAGAATCAAGAAGGCCCTCTCCTTAAGGTTGGTACACTTGTTTCTGCCAGAACTTCGAGTATATACTTCGAGTATATACCATAGACTAAGGTATATATTCGAAGGGCCAGAAGCTAGAGCTCGGATAGAGATCCCTCTAACCTGCTCTGGCTAGGGGTTGTCTTGTGAAGAAGATGAATGCGTTGCTATCATATGAGGGATAAGACGTTAAATGTGTTACATATTTTGCTCCCTGGTCACTTTGTTGTTAGCTGTGTGTGTCCATTGGTAAAGTGATTTACTTAAGCATGTGACGCAGTGATTATATAAGGTTCTGATTTAGGGGGAGGGAAGTAGCGAAATTTAATAATTTCGTCTAAAGTATGTAAATAGTGGTAACCGGGGGCAAGCCGGAGCGCCGGGTTTTGATTCAATACCGATATTGGTTGGTATCGATACTTTTGATTCGATACTTCCTTAGTATCGATACCATTTTTTTGATACCGATTTTAGTACTTATAACGCTCCTCCCCTGGTATGGATCATCCCTTCAGTACCACTGATAGCACGGCGTTGTGGCATCGTTGGGATGCACCCTCAAAAGAGGATAACAATTAAAGGAAAAACGCGGCAAATTCTTATACAGGGGTTGGTTATTCCTCGAACCAGGAGCATGGAGACTCATTCCAATCGATTCAGCGGCCAAAGTTTAGTGGAAAATGATACCCCACACGCCTAGGTAGGTACCAGAAATCTCAACAATCCACATTCAAAATGGGTACAAAGATACCCATTTAGACCCATTACCTTTTCCGGTGGCACCAATCGTTCCGGGGCCCGTCTCATCCCTATCTACCATTTCGAACGTCTGTTTTCGAGATTTCTGGAACACAGGCGTGTGGGGTATCATTTTCCACTATATTTTGGACGCTGAATCGATTGGAATTGATCCAGGACCCGCCACACCCACTGTTTCCCCCATTTTTTCTATGTTGATGAAATGAGTCTCCATGCGCCTGGTCCGAGGAATTACCAACCCGTGTTTATTCACACTGCTCAAAATGCATCTTTTCATAGATTTCGATAAGGCGCCTCCGCAAATTATTTTGTCTAGTGTAAACCATGAAACATCGATTCCCATCAAGGCCTAAAATATACACTATCGCTGGAGGTCGACCAAAAACAAACACGGTTTTCAATTAAACTGAGACGATGAGCGTCAGCGAAAAAACCAACACAGTGACCCTTGAAAGCCCTTTATTGGCTCCGATATTTTACGTTCAAAATTATATTTCTTTCCCATCTTCCATAAAACATTGGTGTCAGCGCCAGTTCTTTAATAAACTGCGCAAAATCCTTCGGCCTCAATAAAAACCAACTGATTCTAGATTAGTTCAGTTTTTACCCTCTTGTGCACCCAGATGGAACTGAGCATGCGAGGCTTTTTTTTTTTTCAATTTATTTGTTTTTAGATACTACATGTGGTTCATATCATCGAATGTTACTCCCCATCTGAGGGTACCTTGACACAAATTCATATACATGCAACGGCACTAAGTACCACACACCTTGATCGCCGAAAATCTCGAAAATTCATTTTTCGAAAAAACAATTTTTGACACCTACTTCTCCAACTTCAGGTCCGATCCGGTTGAAAAGTTTCGAAGACATACTATACCCAAAAACGGGTCCCCGAACAAAATTAAAGATTTTTAGAAGATATTCTATTGAATTCTGGACTGAATCAGGTAGATAGATACCCATTTTGACCCATAACTTCTTCCAGTGGGTGCCAATTGTTCAGGGACCCATTTCATTGGATTCAGCGTCCAAAATTTAGTGAAAAATAATACCACACACATAGATTGCATAAAATCTCAAAAATCCATTTTTCATAATACAAATTTGACCCCTACCCCACCCAAATTTGTCCGATCGGGTTGATAAGTTTTGAGGACCAACAATACCCAAAAACGAGTCCTTGACCAAAATTAAAGATTTTTAGAAGATTTTCTACTACCGAAATCGGAGTAGACGTTGTATGGCGGACGAACATTTTTGTTTTTAGATCTTTACAATAACCAAACATGTTAGAAAAGACAATACTTCCTTTATTGTAATTGCATCGCATAATAAAACGTTTGAATAGGACGATTGTGTCTTGAACGTGGCATTGAATCAGCGGTTCTGCGCACGCGCGATCACGATTTTGGTTGGTTATTTCTTAAATAATCTCTTGTTATTGAATTCGGCATATAATATAATATATACGACTTTAATTTATACTATATTTAATTCTTCTGTATTCTATATTAATTCTATATTCTTTAATTAATTAGAAATTCGCAGCTTTGTTTAATTAAATACAATCTAAACGTAAAATATGGCATATTTTTTAAGCTCTTGTTATTACACGATTTCGGCGACGTATTTAATAATTTTTTCATATTTGTCGTAAGATAAAGTCCTTGTTACGCAGATACGAGAGAACCCCCAGCTCGTTAGGCGGACGTAAACACGTCCTCCGGTTTCTTTTGTGCTCGGTAAGGGACCGTTTTATAGGCCTAGGGAGACATGAAAGACCATCTAATTCCCATCATCACATGGAACGTCAAATCCAACCACTTTACCAACCTCGAACCGGACGAGGACGTTAGCCTAACCACATGAGTAAATTACTGCTAGGAAACATAAGTCGTCAATTAGATGGAAGGTCTGATCCAATCAAGTTTGGAGAGACTCGTAAGGAGTTATGGTTGGCATGAGGGTGGGTCGATGTTGTATCTCAAATGAATCGTGGGGGACCGTCGTTTAGAGGGCGATAAACGTGATTGTCACAGTATTTTGTGCCCTTGGAGCAGCGCACATAAGCGGCAGGATACATAAATACGAATCGTACGTCTTCCTTTTCATGAAAATTTGAGTTTAATGAAAGAAAAACTACAAATTCATTCACAGGGGTTGGCTATTCCTCGGACCAGGCGCATGGAGACTTAATTTCAATCGATTCAGCTTATCAAATTCAGTGAAAAACAGTAGCCCACACGAACAAGACGTCGAATATGTCGAATATGGAAAAAAATGGGGAAAACAGTGGTTGTGGCGTATCCCGGAACCATGCAAGACACGGCAACACTGGAGTTCGACATGTTCATGAAGAACTATGGATGGACTGGCCTGGCAAGATTTGAAGTCACCAACGATGTGCATGAGAACCTTTTTGACGTCGGAAAAGATTATGCGCTAGCACACCCCGTAGCTGCCGACCTTAAAATGACGAGAGGAATTGCCAAAATATTCAAGAAGAAATATGGTAACGTCAACCAGTTGCAGCGGCAAAATCCACGCATTGGGAAAACATTGTCACTGAAGATAGCCAACCAGCCAATAGTCTATCTAGTGACAAAACAGTCTTCCCACCAGAAGCCAACCTATAGGACTCTTTGGGATGCGCTACTTGCACTGAAGAAGCTCCTCATCAAACAGGGAATGAAGAAGTTGGCGATACCCAAGATTGGTTTTGGCTTGGACCAATTGGATTAGAGGATAGTCCATAACATGTTGGAATTCATTTTCCAAGGGACCAAGATTGAAGTGCAGGTGTGTACCTGGAATCCACATGGAAGAACTGACGTGAAGACTGTAGACTGCTATTTCTACCGTCAAGGCAGCTGCAAGAATGGTGATAAATGCCGCTATCGACATAAGCCCTATGATGCCAAAGATTGTTCTGGGACAGAACAATTCTAAGGAGGGGGCAGTGTTGCGAGATTGCACCTGCACCAGTCTCCTGGGCAACCAGCATTACAAGATCAAGGACCTGTGGAGGGCTAAGGGTCACTCTCGAACATTCATGCTTCCTATGGAATTGGCTGGAACCTTCCCGTTAGCTCAAGACAACACGTTGAGTTCCCAGAACCAGAGAAGACTCGAGAAGGTTCTCGGCCAAGGCAGCCAGTATAAAAAGGGACCGAGGACCGCCGCAGAGTTCAGTTCAGTTCGTAGTCCAAATATAGATGCTTCATGTCATAAATTGTGCCCTGTAATAAATTAGTGCGACAACTGCAACTGTGTATGTGCTTTGTGATTGTGTAAGTGTGTGAATGAGAACAGTGTATTTGAGTGAACAATTGTAATAAATTATTTACAAAGAACATAAATCGTTTTCAACCGGTTGCGTAGTCTCACGAATCAGGCAAAAATTATATTTCAGATCCATGAATTTCCTCCAAGCTTTTCAGCCCGATCGGACCAAATATGGGCGGGTAGGGGTCAAAATGTGTTTTTTGAAAAATGGATTTTCGAGATTTTGGGCGATTTAGGCGAGTGGGGTATCATTTTCCACTAAATTTTGGACGCTGAATCGATTGGAATGGGTCTGGGACCAGCCACACCAACTGTTTTCCTCATTTCCCCATGTTGAAGAAATGAGTCGCATGGAGCCTGGTCCGATGAATAACCAACCCGTGTGTAAGAATTTGCAGCGTTTTTTTCCTTCGTCTCACTTTTTAGACACCCCTTCCCATTGTATTTTACGAGAGGAATCTTTGTCTTCTTCGGGCAGGCTGTAAAGCAATAACTGTTCCGAGCGAGACATTTCGCTCCTCGCCCTGTCAAACGGGGGCTCTAATTCGTCCCTCGAGCAACGCGAACCCTTGATGAGTCAAGCCCTAATATAATGGTATCTGAAGATGAGATCAAAGCGTTCCACCCCACAACCGCAACTCACGGGCCCCTCGGGGGCGGTTGGGCGCCTAACCAGATAAGATGTAGTACCCTGAGGACAAGAGACGAAACGAGGCTTCACGGAGCGGAGGCCTCTCACAATCTTCGTTTTGTCATTTTTTCCCCCAACTTTTGACGTCACACTGCACAATCCTTCCAGTAAATGAGAACCGCCATTCGATTCTGACAATTGAAAAACGCTACAAATTCATTCACAGGGGTTGGTTATTCCACGGACCAGCAGCATGAGGACGCATTTGAATCGATTCAGCGCCCATAAGTTAGTGGATAATGATACCCCACACGCCTAGGTACCAGAAATCTCGAAAACACATTCGTGTGTGTAGACAGATACAAATTTTGTCCAATAATCTCTTCCGGTTTGTGCCAATCGTCACGGGACCCGTCTCATTGAATTCAGCGTCCAACATTTACTGAAATATGACATCTCATACGCTTGGATCGCCGAAAATATCAAAAATTCATTTTTTCATTCATATTTTGACCACTACCCCCTCTAAATTTGATCCAAATGGGCTGAAAATTTTCCGGGACTAAATAAAATGCCGGGAACGGATCCCTGACCAAAATTTCAGGTTTTTAGAAAATTGTCTACAACCGAAATTGGCGTGAACGGCGGACGGATATTCTTTAATTTTGATCTAGACACCTTGAACGAATTTCCACCGTTTTCTGTTCTGACAACCATGGAGAATGGATGCTCAGCCTTGGATGCGAGACACACCTAGAATGGTGGAATAAGTCGCGCCTGATCTTACCAAATTTAGGGGGTCAAAATGTGTTTCCCGAAAAATATTATCTAGATTTTTGGCGATCTAGGCGTGTGGGGTAATGAAACTGGTCCCGGAACGATTGGTGCCCATTAGTCTCCATGCACCTGGTTGGAGGAATAACCAACCCCTGTGAAAGAAATTTTGGGCCGAATTGGAGAGGTACACAAGGAATAACCAATCAAATGCCCCGAGAGGCCATTTTCAACAATAAAAACTCTTGGCAGGCAGTGTTGCCAATATCACAAATGAAAATACCCCGACCTGCAATTGCCACAAAACTGTTGGCAGTATGTATCCTTGATCAACTTGTGCGCCAACTGTGACTCGTTGAACACAATTTGAACTCCTGTATGGATTCCCCTCGAGCACCCTATTAAATTTTCATTTCATGGCGTCTATCCTGAGTTTTCCCAACAAGAGCGGGAAAACCCCCCCTGACCTATTGAGGGGAAAAAACCCCAGAGAAAAACCAGAGAAAATTTTTTAGTCGAATCGGAGAGATTGATTTTTTGCATGAAAACTATAGGTTTGACTATACATGGAATAACAACCAAAATAATTTCTAAATCAAATGATCGTAATAGTGGTAATTTGAGTCGACCTGTGGCCTCAAAATATTTTTTGAACATTTTGTAGTGCAATCATTAAACTGCACTAGATTCAACAGAGTTTAATTTCTGGAAGGAAACCATTCTTAGTCATATTATTTACACGAATTCTCTCAACTTCATCGGCGTCATCGCTGACAGTTCCAAATAATTCAACGATTTTGTTTGTGAGTCACCGCAACGCGAGATGAAGTCAACATTTACATTGAGATGAGAGGAAGCATCGGGCTTCGGGCCTCGGGGGGCAAATACGAAAGGGAAATGATGATGAGAATGGGGGAGGGGGTAGCGAACAAAAGGGGCCAATATCCCAATGATGGATCGGTTGTCTGATAAGTGTATTGGTTTTTTTCCCCTCAATAGGTCAGAGTCCGCTCTTGTTGGGAAAACTCAAATAGACGCCATGAAATGAAAATTTCATAGGATGCTCGAGGGGAATCCAAACAGTGTTCAAATTGTGTTCAACGGGGTCACAAATGGCGCACAAGTTGATCAAGTGTAAATACTGTCAACAGTTTTGTGGCGATTGCAGGTCGGGGTATTTTCATTTGTTATATTGGCAACACTGCCTGCCAACAGTTTTTATTGTTGGGCATTTGGTTGGTTATTCCTTGTGTACCTCTCCAATTTGGCCCAAAATTTCTTTCACAGGGGTTGGTTATTCCTCCAACCAGGCGCATGGAGACTAATTTAAATCAATTCAGCGCCCATAAACACTTCTGGTGGGAACCAATCGTTCCGGGACCAGTTTCATTGGATTCAGCCTCCAGAATTTAGTCAAAACGATACCCCACGCGCCTAGATCGCCAAATACCTAGGTAAAATTTGTCGATAAACATTTGAATATGTTTTTTCGAGATTTCTTGTACCTAGACGTGTGGGGTATCATTTTCCACTAAATTTTGGACCCTGAATCGATAAGAATGGAATTGGAACCCGCCAAACCTACTGTTTTGCCTATTTTCCCCATGTTGAAGATAACAGCCTCCATATGCGCCTGGTCGACACATTCAAAAATGTGTTTGAATGTGAATTATCGAGACTGTCGGCGATCAAGGCGTGTGAGGTATTATTTTCGACTAAATTTTGGATGCTGAATCCCAGAAGACGGGTCTCGGGACGGTTGGAGCCCACCTGAAGAGGTTATGGGTCAAAATAGGTATCTATCTACCTATTTTGAATGTGGGTTTTTGAGATTTCTGGTACCTAGGCGTGTGGGGTATCATTTTCCACTAAAATTTGGACGCTGAATCGATTGAATTGAGTCTCCATGCGTCTAGTCCGAGGAATAACCAACCCCTGTGTTTTCTTTTGTAACGCAAGGATATTTATAAACTCGTATATATCCCCATTTGATCAAATTTTATTATGTATTTGTGTTAAATTCAGTTTTATGTATAAAGTCAGTGTCTAAGACGAATGTGAGTGTGTTGTCAATCATGTGAAACCGAGCTTTTTCCTAAATCGTATTATGTGTAACGGTGAGTTTTACATTTGAGGCATCCCTTGTGGGGACCTCTGTTCAGTTTAAGTCTTTCTCGCGTTGAATTTGGTCTGACTTCGTGCAGAAATGGGTTCTGAAGATTTGCGACACCACATCGCAACGTTGAGAAAGGAAAGACCGCAGCTACGACAATTATTCACCACTTCGGCCATGAAAGTCACCGTCGCATTCGCAAATGGGGTTGATAAGGACGAAACGCACGCCTTGTACGCACAATTTTCGGACAAATCGGCCAGATTGTTCAAGAATGAGGACTCGGCAAGTCCTTTATAAATTGCAGTTGAGACGGATGAATTAGATATGGGTCCAGAATATGATTCATCTGAACAATACCGAACAATCTTCAATGCCACTGTGTCCAGGTGGGAGCAGTTCAATCTGCAGTTTATTCTTCAAAAATGGCAGCAGGGACTGAACCCTTGAAACTCAATGGTCCAACGTGCAGACGGCAAATTTATAGATATTTGTCCTCAATACAAGCGGCCTCAATCCTCAGGGTATCTCAGCGAAAACTTTTTCGTCCCCAAAAGTTTACCAGAGAGTTCAGGATCACACGAAATACAGTTCCCAACTTCTCCTTACAGTCTTTTTTCCCCCGAAAGTTTATTTAGCCTTGTAAGGGGTTAAGGCGAATGGGAACGCTGTTTTATGGGGACAGTTAAAAAAGGTTGCTCCTGGTAAGCTCAACCCACTTCTGGGTTGGGACGAGTCGACTTGGGGAGGAGAAACAACCGAAAAAACCCACGCGCCCAGAAACTTCACGGAGAAGGTTTACGAGGTTGTTCTCGTTTTCCCTAACCCTCCCTTATACCTTCTCAGTGAGCGAAATATGCTCGATCCACCCCTGGAATCCGAAACGGGGGTTTAAAACTACCTTTTTTCGCAATAAAGCTCGACCGAGGGTGAAGTCGAAAAGTGGTTTATGAGAGCAGTAGCTACAGGTAGGGTAGCCCCTAATTGATAATCACGACGGTTGGCAACACTGATTGACGCATCAAGGCGCTCTAAATCGAGGTTGACGTTCAACGGTGAATACGATCAAACGGGAATCGTCAGACTCCTATGAAGTTGGACGGTGGATAGTTTCAAGTTGTGTCCGAACACAAAGTTTTCAACACTGTGGGTAGACAGGGTCCCTGAGACCACCCCTCAGGCAAGGTCCCAGGAATCTTCAGCGTCTTTGGAAATCAAATTTCCATGCCTTATTCACAAGAAATCAAGTTACAATAAAATCATATGCAATAAACTTTCGGGGTCTATGTTACACCACCATCAGGGCCCAAAACATCCCCAAAAAAATCAATGAACCAGGAAATGGGTGACTTTTTTTTTAAATTCTCAAGGATGTAAGTATAGTAAGTTGGAAAACATTTAATTATAAACTTTCAAAATGTAAAAAAGCGGATAAGTTATTATACCTAATAAAATACCTCAAATAATTTTCACTAGCTAAATAATCACAGAAAGTTTTATAAAAATGTCAAAGAATCAAATTACTAAATTGAGCATTTTTTTTTTTTGTAATTACGAACCAAAACATTATTTCAACAATGAAACGATGAAAAAGCCATCCATTTTTGCAATTTAGGTGTGTGGGGTATCGATTTCCACTTTATTCTGGACGCTGAATCCAATGAAAAGGGTCCCAGAACGATTGGCACCCAACTGGAATAGGTAATGGGTCAGAATGGGTATTTATTACCCATTTTGAATGTGTGTTTTCGGGATTTCCTCTACCTAGGCGTGTGGGGTATCATTCTCCACTAAATTTTGGACGCTGAATTCAATGAGGCGGGTCTCGCAACGATTGGTGCCCTCTGGATGAGGTTATGGGTAAAAATGGGTGCCTATTTACCCATTTTGAATGTGGGTTTTCCAGATTTCTGTTACCTAGGCCGTGTGGGGTATCATTTTCCACTAAATTTTGGACGCTGAATCCAATTAAATGAATCCCGAAACGATTGGCGCCCTCTGGATGAGGTTACGAGCCAAAATGGGAACCTATCTACTCATTTCGAATGTCTGTTTTTGAGATTTCTGGTACCTAGGCGTGCGGGGTATCATTTTCCACTAAATTTTGGACCCTGAATCGATTGGAATGAGCCTGGGACCCACCACACCCACTGTTTCCCCCATTTTCCCCATTTTGAAGAAATGAATCCCCATGCGCCTGGCCCGAGGTTTAAATTAGTCTCCATGCGCCTGGTTCGAGGAATAACCAACCCGTTTGTAAGAATTTGCAGCGTTTTTGATTAAAAAGGGTTTCCACAACCTCTTCGCGAATGATTTTATTGGTATTAGCTGATCTCGCGCTGTCGTTTTGTTCCCCCTAATGTATTTTGTTCTTCAGAGGACATAGCCCAAAACTACGTAATGTTGGAATTCCATTTCGAGCCTCAGGAGAAGTTATTGTATTTGATGTACGCAAATGGCGCCCTGATATCCCCAAAGGGCTACGATACTATATGTATCTCGAGAAGGTTTGAGGAGGTGAATAAATTTGACAGCAGCTGATGGTTGGAGTCACCGCAGGGGGACGAAGACCGGGTACGTGCACAAGGTGAGCGCATTTTCCATGACCTATGACTGAATTTCTACCCCGCTCTAGAGAAACTCGCATCTTGACGTTATTCCCTCGGAAATATAGTCGCAATAACTCAATTCCGACGAAGGCACTGTGACAGCCTCCGTTCGGACGCACATGCGATGCCTGGAGTGAGGAAAACAACAAGGAAGATGGTTTTAGCCTAACAGAAGCGGAAGATGGTTTTAGCCAGTTATTCCTTGAATAATCAACCTATGTTTTCATGCAAAATGTCAATCTCTCCGAGTCGGCCTAAAAATTCTTCTGGGCGTTTCATAGTGTCTAGATCAAAATGTCCGGCCGCCGTAAATTTTCTAGAAATATGGAATTTTGGTCACGGACCCGTTTTTGGGACTAGTTGCTCCTCAAAACTTTCCAGCCCGATTAGACCATAATCGGGGGCTGGAGGGGGGGGGGGGGGGGGTTGAGAAAATGTGTTTATTGAAATCTAGCTGAGCTATCTTGGCGTGGGGAATCATTTTAGACTACATTTTGGATGCTGAATCCAATGAGACGCGTCCAGGAACAATTGGCGCACTTCAGATGAGGTTATGGGTTAAAACGAGTATCCATCTACCTATTTCGAATGTGGGTTTTATAGATTACCTAGGCGAGTTGGGTATCATCTTCCATACTGAATCGATCGAAATGAGTGAGTCTCCATGCGTCTGTTTCTTGCAATATCAAGGTTGGGAGACGTAAATTTTTCTTAACGTGTTTTCAAGATTTACAACGCCACCATCAGGATTCAGGAGTAATGACGACCAACACCTAGATTTGGAAAAAAAGAACACATTTCTTATTTTTGCTTGCGGATCGTACCTGACGAGCCACGAATTGAACCTATGAATAACCTCTGACCAGGCGCAAGGAGACTCATTTCAATCGATTCAGGGTCCAAAATTTAGTGGAAATGATACCTCACGAGCCTAGGTACCAGAAATCTCTGAAACCCACTTTGAAATGGTTAAGATAGACACTTATTTTGACCCATAAACCCTTTGGATGGGCGCCAATCGTCCCGGGACCCATCTCATTGGATTCAGCGTCGAAAATAATACCCCGCACGACTTGATGGCCGAAATCTCGAAAATCCAATTTTTGAATTACACATGTTGACTCCTTCCCTCCTCCAAATTTGTCCGATCGGGCTGAAAAGTTTCGGAGACCATCTAGAGCCATGAACGGACCCCTGACCAAAATTTCAGATTTTCAGAAAATCTTCTACTACCCAAGTACGGCGGACGGACGTTTGCTCATTTTGATCTAGACACCTTGAAACGTCCAGAAAAATTTTTTGGGCCGAATCATTCTTTCAATTCATTTGTTCATTCAAATGATTATTTCAAGGAACAACTAATATGAAAGTTAGATATGTGATCAGTGTAGTGTAGATACTCCATGGGCCTCCATTACGCAGACGACCTTTGTAATATTACAATCCTCTGGAGACACGAAGCGTTGCAACAGAGGTATTGTCATTTAGCAATTACCAGATTTAGTAGATGCCTCCCATTTCACTAATATTACTGAGGATAATGGGCAGTTTTATAGAAAAGCGAATTCCACTTCAAGGACTTTTCAAGGCGAAGAGAGTTGGTGAGCTGTATCATTCAGCCTCTCAATTGACGAGTTTACCATGGCGCTGTTTCGTAACTGATGGAATTTTCCCTGAAAGCTCCAACAGGCCGTAAGAAGGGTTTAGTTCCAAAGCCGTTCCTGCCATCAAATAGCTGAATAGCTGGAGCACGAATGGATGGTTCGACATAATACGCCGGAGATGGACAATACTAAATGGACCAATGATACACAAAAGAGCGTCAAATCTCTTCCCTAAGCTACTTGCGACAGCTGGAGGGGTCTTCGGTTGAATTTAATCGGAGAGCGAGGTGCGGCAGATATCAACTACCTGATCTGATTCAAAGCTGGCCTTATGCTGACTCTTTTGAGTTTCATATTAGAACTGTCAACGCTCTTTCGAGAATTCGAACGGGGATAAGGGAAGTGAGAGTTATTCATTCTGAGGTTAATCGGTGCCATCGTATTACAGTTCTGTAGAAGGCTCCTAAATTACCAAATTAAGAGTAGATCTACAGAACAGACAGCTGAAGTGAAGCACAGCTGGAACCAGTTATCAATTAGGGCAAAGGAGACGTCGAAGCTGGAATTTGGGGAGGTTGAAGAGATCAACGTTGTGCGTGAGATGAGAAGATTACCCAGGCTGGGGAGCAATGCATAAAGTCAATCTCTCCGATTCACCCCAAAATTGTTCTCTGGACGTTTCAAGGTGTTTAGATCAAAATTAGCAAAGGGCTCAAAATGTGGACTTCGAATTTTTGAGATTTTTTGTAATCTAGGTGTGTGGGGTATCATTTTCCACTAACTTTTGGACGCTGAATCCAATGAGATGGGTCCCTGATCAATTGGTGCTCTCTGGATGAGGCTGTGGGTCAAAATGGGTGCCTATCTACCCATATGTGTTTTCGAGATTTGTGGTACCTAGGCGTGTGGGGTATCATTTTCCACTAAATTTTGGACCCTGAATCGATCGTAATGGGTCCGGGACCCGCCAAACCGAAGGTTTTTTCCCTATTTCTCCCATGTTGAAGAAATGAGTCTTTATGCGCCTGATCCAAGGTTGTATATAAGTTTTCAAGATTTCTGGTTCTTCCTAGGATCGTTCAGTCCTATTTATCAAGGAAAACAAACTCGGTCAAATATGGAGGAGCCAGGTCACGTGCGCATGCAATTAACGCTGGAGTACCGCAAGGCAGTGTGCTGGGCCCTTTCCTCTATCTTATTTACGCAAGTGACTTTCCCAGCAGCGACAAGATAGTCACTGCCATGTTTGCTGATGACGTAGCTGTTCTATCGAGAAGCGATACATGTGAGGGTTCATGTAGGTTGATGCAGGAGCATATACATTCAATAGAAGAGTGGTCCCGTAACTGGCGCGTCAAAGTAAATCGCTCTGAATCAGCTCTAGTTGAGTTCACATACCGTCGAAATTTAACACACCACCAAATTACCATGAACGGATCAAACGTACTTGAGGCTGACCATGTTAAATACTTGGGTCTGATACTCGACAAGAAGCTCATCTGGCATGAACAACTGAAATCACGGGCCATCGCCATTTCGAACTTCTTCAGTCCCATCATAACATGGAACTTCAAAATCTACTGATCAATCAACCACCTGCTCGAGACCAAAGTAGGCTGAAGAGAAAAAGAACAATTGATCTAATCGTTAATACCTCATTAGTGCAATTCAATGTGATATACTCGTGTTAAACATCTAAGTGTTAATCAAAATTATCATACCTGTTGAACATATAATTTATTTTCTATCAACTATTTAAACTAATACTGTTAAGACTGTCAACACATAATGTACCTGATTTTTGAGAGGCGTATCAATGGATTTCTGGTACCTAGGCGTGTGGGGTATCATTTTCCACTAAATTTTGGACGCTGAATCGACTGGAATTGGTCCAGGACCCACCACACCCACTGTTTCCATTATCCCCACGTTGAAGAAATGAATCTCCATGCGCCTGGTTCGAGGAATATGAATCCAATAAGACGGGTCTCGAAACGATTTGAGCTCACTGGAGGAGGTCATGGAGTTTTCGAGATAGGACCTAGGCGTGTGGGGTATCGTTCTCCACTAAACTTTAGACGCTGAATCAATTGAAGTGAGTCTCCATACTGTCCTAGGAATAACCAACCCCTGTGATTTTTTGCAAAAGTGAATTTACAGTGTTTTTAATTTTGATAAAATTATAAAATTGATAAGGCGACGACGACAAGTAATGAATAGATTTTTTACTTACTACGGATCTGTCAGATTCTAAACATATTTTCATCGCAACTATCTCCGGCAGGACGGATCATCGTGAACACCAAGGCTCCTTCTAACCAGTTTGATTACCAAATTTAATCAACGGAACCTTGTCCGGAGTTCCGACACCCAGTGGTGATGGGTTGAGGATAGTGGTATACGAGGACGAAGCTAATAATCCGAACGCTGCCCTAATTTTGTAATGCCGTTCCGGAATGGACTGGGCTCGACGAATGAGGACGTGGAACAACACAATTCAGGCTTACAAGTTCTTATGAGGTTATGGTTAGTAGGTTATGGTTTCTATTTCGTGGATATTGAGTTTATTGTTATGTTTTGGTGTGCTATTCGATGGCAATCCTGACCATTTTGCATTCGGCCTTTCAGAACATTTCGGTAGTCACGGAGAATAAATTGAGTTGTGTTGGATGATGAGATAGCCCTAGCCATCTGCACATCGTGAAAAAGTTGGCAACTTAGGAGTCCAATACTTTTCGAGTTGTTATGATGTGGGTTTTGGAATATCTTGTGTAGTGCACAGTCTCGGTTAAAAAGACTCACCTCCCCTCGGAGAGAAGTTTCTAGCGGGAACAACACGAGAAGTTGGATTACCAACATTTTCTCAGTGTTCCGTGTTAAGTACAACAAGAGTGAACGTGGTAAATAACTTAGAACGTATGGGTAATAACTTGGTGACTCTTCTTTACTTCTCTGTTTGGATGTCTTGCGGCAGGTCTGGCTGTCGTGAGCCTCTTCTGACTGAGGATTCCAACCGCTTCACAGTCTGCACCATATCAATTCAGAATGGGTGTGCTGGGTTGACTGAAACCAACATTCAAAGCTTTGAAGAGCCGACATCGCTTCATGAAAATGAGAGCAATGCCATCTTTGAGGCAATTTTCTCACGTCTTTGGAAAAACGTATGAACTCTCTTCGGTCATTCCTCTAGGATACTACTCGCCAGCAATTGGGCAGATTAGAAAGCCGCGCTGCTGCTCTTGAGTCGCAGGGTGCACAGAGTCCACTTTATCGAACGCTGAATGGATTGGGTCTCTGACAAAGTCGCGCGCCCACTACCTGAACAAGCAGGTCAAAATGTGGGAGCGCTCACAGGTGGCTGCATACTGGCCTCAGGCAGTCCAAGCTCCAATTCAATCTCACGAAACTCAAGGAGGGCAAAGATCCTCCTCACGTTGAGCAGGAGGGAGCCTAGAATCCTCACTTCTAGGTACGCTGGTCACTGCCCTCTCAGGTACGATCTGGCCGGGCAAATCAGAGACAGTAAACTGCCACTGGTGTGATGGCAGCAACAGCTGTGCACGCGCTATGCGAGTGTCTAGCATTCGGATCTTTGGTAAAGGGCTTCCAGCACAGCTAACATCGCAAAGATGGAAGATGAAATACCTCGGATATACCTGTGTGAACCATTTTGCAACGGGTTGTACTAGCCAATCTCGACAACTCCGATATGATCATCGCCATAATTACGCAAAAGACCTTCGTGTCGTGAAAAAAATTATAAACTTAATTTCGCCTAAGCAATCCTTCGTCTAACTTGCCAGTTTTCTTCAAGCACAAGAAGCGTTAACGGTGTTTTTCATAGCTCTTCTTCTCGTTAACTCGTTCTTTTATAACTCGGTTGAAAACTTCACGGCCCCTAACTCGACGCCGAAGGTTTGAACCAAGTTTGTGAAACTATTAAAATCCTTTCGCTTCTCGGTTTCGAGCCGTCACTTGGACTAAGGGGTTAGTGGAAATGGTTGATGAACCTTATTTTGGTTAGTACTTTTCATGCAAAAAGTCAACCTCTCCAATTCGGCCCAATAATTTCTTCTGGACGTTTTAAGGTGTCTAGATGAAAAAAGTCAAATTTCCGTCCGCCGTCCATATCAACTTTGGTGGTACAAAATTTTTTAAAACCCTGAAATATTGGTCAGGGACCCGTTTCTGGGACTAGTTGGTCCTCGAAACTTTTCAGCCCGATTGGACCAAATTTGAGTAGGAGGAGGGGGGAGGAGATATTTCTGGTACCTAGGCGTGTGAGGTATAATTTTCCACTAAATTTTGGACGCCTAATCGATTGAGGTGAGTCCCCAATGCTCCTGGACCGAGGGATAACAACCCCTGAGAAAGAGTTTGCAGCGTTTTGTAGTTCCGTCAAGTGACTGGGTTGTGCTGTTCTAGGGAGAAGAAGACTAAACTCCAACGATCTACTATCTGACGACGGAAGATACTTTAAATCGATTACTCGGGGTTTTGAATGGCCTGCTGAGTTGTTTGTTTTGGATTCCCCGAATATCGTCTCCCCAATTTTCCAAAGACTGTTCATTCGTCAGGTTCTCACCCCGAAGGTACTGACTGCCATGCTGTACAAGGGTTTGACACTTTCCTCAAAGTGTGGTGGAATCGTAATATCCTTATTGTCTGGGAGCCTCCAGCGCCTCATTAGTATTCCCGCTGCTGCGTTGCTCCAACCAAACTCACTTTTCCCACCCGTCCTCGCCTTTCGAGAGTTCAACCCTCCGTCAAAGCTGTTGAAAAGAGGGAGGCCGTTGAAAAGTGTGGAAACGTTTTTCTCTTCATTCTCCTTCCGAGGGTTTTGATCTATCCAAATTGAGGAATTCGGGCTCGCGGGTGGAGGGAGTGCGAAGAGGAAGTGTTTCCAGAAATCAAATTAGGGAACATGAGAACACAGGAGGGGATCACAGCATCCCAATGAAGGTGAGAGAGATTTCCTACCTAAGGACAAGCAGCCGGTCCCCTGCCGCTCTATTGTTACGCTTGATGATGTGCTTTCGCATGATCTCATCTTTCAAGACAATCATCCTCATCAAGTAACATCAATAACGTCGTAATGAGACTCGAGCATCGATTTTGATAAAACGCCGCATCTTGAATACGACAAATCTCACATCGGGCTGACAGCGCGCCTTGAAACCCGGATGCGATTACTTCAAGGCAACTGACATGAACTAAGCCAATCGGTTCAAAAAATGTACCTCCATTGAAATCCCCAACAGAGGGATGTCTATGAAACATTAATGAAGGCAGTTCATGGAAATGGTGGCTTATATTTCCTTGATGCTCCTGGAGGAACGGGGAAGACATTCCTCATTTAGCCACTATTTGTGCCCAATGCTAAGTCCGACATTGTGGTGGCACTTGCTTCTTCTGGGATAATGGCCACATTGTTGGAACCTATCCTTCAAACTATTGTAAAGAATTATGTTCTTTGTAAATAATTTATTACAGTTGTTCACTCAAATACACTGTTCTCATTCACACTCACAATAGCACAATCACAAGGCACAATACACAGTTGTTATGCAAGTGTTGCACTAGGCAAAGCATCTATATTTGGACTCCAAACTGAACTGAACTCAGCGGTGTTCCTCGGTCCCATTTTATAGTGGCTGCCTTGGCCGAGAACCTTCTCGAGTCTTCCCTGGTTCTGGGAACTCGATGTGTTGTCTCAAGCAAACGGGAAGGTTCCCCGGGTTCCATAGCCCTCCACAGGTCATTGACCTTGTAATACTGGTTGCCCAGGAGACTGGTGCAGGTGTAATCTCGCAACACTATAGAACAACCAACAGTAAACATTGTAAAAAACTCTGTAATGGCTTAAGTTTTAATAGCAGCTATAAAATTATAATCTGGGAAGAAAAACACAATGGTGCACAAGCGCGCATTAGACAAGACTAAAAGATCTGCGCTTTGATTTAAGATGTTTTGGAGGCTCAATGATTTTACTATCTGGTGATTTTCGCCAAACGCTGCCAGTCACCATGATCGGCTGCTGCCAATGTTTTTAACTTGGCGATCCAAAGTTCGTCGGGTCAGTAAGTTACGACCCCCGTATAATATATGAATCATTTGTCTGTGAGAATACTCATACCACTGGCAACATTTAGTTGGGGTAAACTTCTTGTAGGATAGAATTTACGATTGACTCATTGGTCAATAGATCATCACCGCTTCCAAGAATATGAGTGGAAGTCAGTTCGGATTATCCATCATCTTTCAAAATTAACCTTCCTCAATTTGCATCGAAGAGATGGAATGCAGCTGCACGGAGCCCGAGATGCTAGATGATACCATGTATAAATCTCCTCCTGTGCTTTTCATGTCTCGTCCCACCCCAAGTGTCTGTCGATTCATCAAGTCGTTGGATCCGGAGATATATGGGGACAACAGTCGGGTAGGTGGCGGAGTTCCCCTCTCGAAAGGTTTTCTGTTCGGTATTGAATGACTGGCAGAGACTAAAGCTGCCTTCCAAAGGGTATAGGACACGTGAGGGGGTAGGACGGTTATCAAGTCTACGTAGGTATCGCCTTACAAAATCCTCTAGATCGATTGTGCTGCTCTCAAACGAGCCTTTACTCCCTTCGAGCCATCCCTTCATCATTATCTCGAACCTCCATGTTTCACGAGTAACTGCACCATTAGGGGATCTCGACTAATTTTGGTTCGTTGGGAAACCTAAATTTGAGGTGTTCAGGAGTGGAGACGAGAAATGGTTGGACTGCGGCTTTGCGACACACTAAGGATGGAGCGAACATAAAAGAACGGAATAAAAGCGAACAGAAAATAAAATATCAGCTCACGACTAGTAAATTTGGCTGCGGAGTGCCATCGAGTTTTGGCTTCTTATGCTCAATAAAGTAATGTACCCCTATTCATAGGTATAACACTGATAATTCTTTCACAGGGGTTGGTTATTCCTCGGACCAGGAGCATGGAAATTCACTCCAATTGATTCAGCGTCCAAAATTTAGTCGGATATGATGTGCCACCCGCCTAGGTACCAGAAATCTCAGAAACACACATTCAAAATAGGAAGATTCATACCCATTTCGATCCATAACCTCTTTGGGTGGGCACCAATCGTCCCGGGACCCACCTCGTTGAATTCAGCGTCCAAATTTTAGTTGAAAATGTACCCTACACGCCTTTATCACCAAAAATCTCGAAAATCCATTTTTCAAAAAAACACATTGTGACCTCTCCCCCCCTTCCGAGTGGGTCCGATCGGGCTGAAAAGTTTCGAGGAGCCGGGTCTCTGACCACAATTTCAGATTTATAGAAAATTTTCTACTACTTAAGTCGGCGTGGACGGCGGACGGGCATTTGACTTTTTTGATCTAGACATTTTGAAACGCCCAGAAAAAAATGTTGGGCTGAATCAGAGAGATTATTTGTTTGCGAATTCAAGGATTATTCAAGGAATAACCAACCAAATATTTAACCCCTCTTGCATACGTTTTGCAACGTTCAGATTCAAAATCCAAATGTCCTTCAGTCGTATAATTTCCGGACCAAAAAAGGCCATAGGAATGCTGCAAACAATTTTCACTCAATTCGGGATCGATTGATATCTCCGACAGGCCAGAAATGGACAGTTATTATTAGGCACAAAGGAATTGACGTCTCTATGTTGAGTATTACGTAGGAAAAATGCTGAGGACCACAAAACAACTAGGAGTCAAATATCAAATTCTTGATGGTTATTTGAAAGCCCCGTAATTTTAATTTTCCTGCTGACGGACAAACGAGTACATCTCTGTCCAGGGTGTCTGCTGAGAGAGCACCGTAATCGCCGCCTTTAGCGTTCACCGTTTCTAAGTTGTAAGACATGAAAGTTGATTTATGGGAGGGCATTTCGAAGAGTAGTTTTGGTCTCAGTTGGTGGCGCAATCCTCGACCATTACAACTTAGCCCGTCCAAAGTCTGAGTTCTAGCGCAGAAGTTGTGGTCGTAAAATTAACTGCGCCCTTATCATTCAGAAGAGATTTCCAACGCGAAACCTTATCCAGCGATCGAGTTTCCCGCTTATCGCAATAACGCAAGCAAAGCCCGTCTGTTCTTCGATGGTTAGATCGTAGAAAAGATTCAAGCTTCCTAACCCGCTTCTCATTTGGCTAAACATCGAGAAAGGATTCCGCTTTCCATGCCCCTAAAGCCGCAGCGTCCTGGAGGATTAAGGGTAATTTTCGTCCACGTGCCCCGCATAAAAGCGACTGGATCAACTGCGTATCCAACTACGTGATACGGCGGCCTTTTAAAGCACGAAAACGCCTAATTTACCACTTTTTGACCCCAGTAAATCTCCCTCCAGCAGTATAGAAGCTCTTGAGCGTTTCCGCCCACGGAATCAAGTTAGCAACCGCTAGGTGTTTCTTTTTCCTGAATTGGCTCTCCGCGTATTATCTTCTTTCTATTAAACTGACAACGGGGGTAAATCGCTTATTTCCTCGTGGAACAGACCAGGCACGCAAGCTTGAATTTACGATAGTTGGGGCGTCTATCTCCCTAATCTTTCCTAATCCGCCTAATTTGTTTTACACAACGCAATAGAACCTCTCTGCTGAGAGCCCACGTCTAATTTAGTTCGGCCACACGAAATCATCGTGGAAGAATTTGCAGGGATTCAGATTTAGACACCTGTCAAATTCTGGGGCAAATCGGAGGGTTTTACCTCCAGAATTAGGAAATTGCTTATATTATTATTCAAGGAATAATAAACCAAAAGTCACTTCGTTGGGAGAAATATGATATTAAACGAAATTGGGTAATGAACGGCTTAATAACGAGGGGCCCATTAATGCTTATAAAATCTTGCGTCAAGCCTAAAATCGAAGAAAAATGGCATCAAAATTGCCATGGTGACTCAGTCCAATCGATTCTGCATCCGAAATTTAGTGAAAAATGATATCCCACACGTCTAGGAACCAGAAATCTCAAAGTCTCACTCTTGAAATGAGTAGATTTTGACCCATTTTGATCCATAGCCTCATCCAGAGGGCGCCAGGACTCGTCTTATAGGATTCAGCGTCGAAATTTGGTCGAAAATGATACCCCACACGCCTAGATCGTCAATAATCTCGAAAATCCATATTTCGAACAGAACATTTTGATTCCTATCCCCTCCCAAATTATGGTACGATCGGGCTGAAAACTTTCGAGGACTAACCTAAATCAAAAAAACGCTGCAAATTCTTACACAGGGGTTGGTTATTCGTCAGACCAGGCGCAAGGAAACTTATTTAAAAACATGGGGGAAATGGGGAAAACGGTGGGTGCGCCGGGTCCCAGACCCATTCCAATCGATTCAGTGTCCATGATTTAGTGGAAAATGATACCCCACACGCCCAGGTACCAGAAATCTCATAAACACATATTCAAAATGGGTGATGTATACCCAATTTGACCCATAACTTCTTCCAGTGGGTGCCAATCGTCCTGAGACCCACTTCATTGGATTCAGCTTCCAAGATTTAGCGGAAAATGATACCCCACACGCCTAGGTTCCAGAAATCTCATAAACACATATTCAAAATGGGTAGTATATACCCAATTTGACCCATAACTTCTTCCAGTGGGTGCCAATCGTCCTGAGACCCATTTCATTTGATTCAGCGTCCAAAATTTAGTGGAAAATGATACCCCACTCGCCTAGATCGCCCAAAATCTCGAAAATCCACTTTTCAAAAAACACATTTTTGATTTCAGATTTTTAGAAAATTTTCTAACGCCGTACGCCGTCCACGCCGTTTTTGGTAGTAGAAAATTTTCTAAAAATCTGAAATTTGGGTCAGGGGTCTGTTCCCGGCCTAGGACGGTCCTCCAAGCTTTTCAGCCCGATCGGACCAAATTTGGGCGGGGTAGGGGTCAAAATGTGTTTTTTGAAAAATGGATTTTCGAGATTTTGGGCGATTCAGGCGAGTGGGGTATCATTTTCCACTAAATTTTGGACGCTGAATCAAATGAAATGGGTCCCAGAACGATCGGCACCCACTGGAAGAAGTTATGGGTCAAATTGGGTATAAATTACCCATTTTGAATATGTGTTTTTGAGATTTCTGGAACCTAGGCGTGTGGGGTATCATTTTCCACTAAATCTTGGAAGCTGAATCCAATGAAATGGGTCCCAAAACGATCGGCACCCTCTGGAAGAAGTTATGGGTCAAATTGGGTATATATTACTCATTTTGAATATGTGTTTTTGAGATTTCTGGAACCTAGGCGTGTGGGGTATCATTTTCCGCTAAATCTTGGACGCTGATTTCAATGAAGTGGGTCCCGGAACGATTGGCACCCTCTGGAAGAAGTTATGGGTCAAATTGGGTATATATTACCCATTTTTTTTTTTTTTTTTTTTTTTTTTTTTTTTTTTTTCATCAAGGGCGTAGGAGGAGGACGACTCCAAGTGGTCCCTGTGATACTTCTAGGGCAATGGCCCACCCGGGACTGTTTAACACATTACTTCGGGTGGGCCATTCTCCCTCTTCGGCAATTTGCCTCTTCTCTCTTGACTTTTCATCCTCAAGTCTCGTTCTTTATTTATACTCATTGACAAGTAATTTATAAGCCTATGCCAATCAACATCCTATAGGTACATATATATACATCTATATGGTTATAATAATAACAACCTCGAATTACAGTACTCCAATTATACTAAAATTATGTGTAAGTATTCATTTCTTCCTAAGATTCGGAGGTCTCTTCTTCTTCCTCCTCGTCCGTCGACATCCGATTTCTGCCTGCTAGCTGGTCCCGTTTGCCTGCAGTTCCCGTTGCCGGGCCCTTTCCTCGACGAGCTTGCCTTCCAGGATGTTCCGGATGTACCCTGCCACGGCATTCCACTTTGACTGGCTTTCGAGCATCCTGGTCATCATGTCCTCGGGGGTGGGGGGGCTGGTCATTTCTAGCTCCCTTGCAATTTGCCATCGCTCTCTCTCCCACCTCTCGCATTCGAAGAATGTGTGTTGAGCGCTGTCCTCTTCATTGGTGCAATGTAGGCATCCTGGAGATTCCACAATGCGCATCCTATGGAGATACTGATAGAACATCCCGTGACCCGAGAGGAACTGCGTTATATGATAGTTAACTTCACCGTGTTTCCTCTCTAGCCAGGGACGTATATTGGGCACCAGTCGAGCCGTCCATCTTCCTCTTGTTTCTGTCTCCCAGATTTCCTGCCAGGAGTCGAGTGTGTGTTCCCGCTCTTGTTTGGCTAATTGAGGCCGTGGCTCCTCTTCCCTTCGCTCGTACATCCTTTTCCTCTCCCTTGCAAGCAGATGTATTGGTATCACTCCCGCTAGGAGGAGCACGGCTGGTTCCGACACTGTCTTATAGGCGCTCACTATGCGAAGCGCCCCTCTTCTTTGCACCGTGAGCATCCGTTTTTGGTGGCATTTGACATTCAGAGCGTCCGCCCACACTTCTGCCCCATATAGCAGGATGGAGTGTACAACTGACATTAATAGTTGTCTCTTACACGGTCTAGGTCCTTGAATGTTTGACATTAGTCGACTCAGGGCTGCTGTTGTCTTTGCTGCCTTGGCTGCTGCCATCCTTATGTGCTCCCCAAAAGTTATCTTGGTATCCAGCATTATTCCCAAGTACCTGACTACTGGTTTTGTTTCCACCTCAACTTCCCCCGCTCTGATTTGCATGATATTTGGGATGCGTTTTCGTGTGAATAGTACCACCTCTGTCTTGGCAGTGGCTAGTGAGAGACTGTGTCCATCCATCCATGCTCCCACTCTGGACATGGTCTCATTCAACTTCTCTTTCGCTTGCTCCATTGTATTGGCCAAGATTACAGCTGCCACATCATCAGCATATCCAACCAGGAAAGTTTCCTCTGGGAGGGCCACTTGGAATATGCTGTCGTAGGATATGTTCCAGAGGGTAGGTCCAAGTATTGACCCCTGGGCTGCCCCTGATGTAATTGGTACTTCCCGGCGTCCAAGTGTTGTGGTGTATATCAGTGTTCTGTCTCTGAGGTAGTTGTCTAAGACCCTCAGGAGATACCCCGGGAGATGAAAAGTGGTCTCCAGAGGCTCCAGCATATTTTCCCATCTTGCTGAGTTGAAGGCGTTTTTGACATCCAATGTCACTAGGAGACCTATCTTTCGACTGTGCCGAGTACCTTCTTGTGTTTTCCTCAGTGCTGTGAGCACCTCAGATACTGCTCTGATGGTTGAGTGCCCTTTCCTGAAACCATGTTGCATAGGGGAGAGGTCCCCGGCCTCCTCCAATGCTGGCTGCAGTCGCTGTTGGAGTAGTTTCTCGTATACCTTCCCTGCTGTGTCTAGCATGCACAGTGGCCTCCATGAGGATGGGCTTTGAGGGTCGCCTTTACCTTTGTCCAGGAGGGCAAGTCGGGCTCGCTTCCAACGCTTGCTAAAAATTCCTGCTGTGAGGCAGGTGTTATACATTCCTAGCAAAAGATCTGGACAGGTCTCAGCAACAACTTTGAGAACTTCCGCTGGCACGCCGTCTGGTCCTGGGGCCTTTTTATTTTTCAATTCTCTGACCGCCTTTCTGAGTTCTTCTTCTGAGAATAAGGGGAAGTCAGCAATCTGGCCGAATATCCTTTCGGCACGTACAGGATACTGCGGGAACAGACCATTGACTATGCCTTCCATTGCTCCTGGATCTAGTGGGCCTGGGCCGCTACTGTTCTTTAATTTGTTGCACACTATTTTATAGCCCCGCCCCCAAGGATCATTGTCAACTTCTTTCATGATTTCCTTCCAGCATTTGGCCTTGCTGGCATTTATTGCATGTCTTAAATTTCGTCTTGCTTCTCTGTGATTGTCATTAAGCTCTCTTGCTGCCTCTGTGGCTTGCGCTCGCTGAGCCTGTCTTCTCAGTTGGAAGCATACTTTTCTGAGTGCGGCTATTTCTTCATTCCACCAGTGCACAGGAGTTTTACTAGGTCCCTGTCCCCTCCTTGGCATTGCTGCATCACATGCCCTGGTAATGGTATTCATGACCTGCTCAGTCAGTTCTTCAGCGGTTTTGGGGTCAACTCGCGTCCTTCCGTGTCCAGGTGATGGCTGATCTCCACTCTGCAGGATCTCCACCATTTTCGCCTTATCGAGCTTGGCTAGGTTCCATGACTTTAGCCTTTGTGTGTCATTCATTCTGTTAGTCCTTTGCCTCCCTTCTTCATGGATCACAAATGTTATGTATTGGTGGTCGCTAGCTGTGTAGTCTTCCTATAACTGCCCAGTTATTGGCTCTAGGCATGAGTCTCTCAGATACTAGAGTGATGTCTGGAATTGTTCCCTGCTGGCCAATCCTCTGGAAAGTTGGGGTGCTTCCTTCATTTAGGACTTCTAGACCTGCTCCTGAGGCCATCTCCATAATTAGCCGGCCTCGCCGGTCTGAGTGATCCATCCCCCACTCAACAGCTTTCCCATTGAAATCTCCAGCTACTATAAGCTCCCCGCTAGTCCCTCGGATGAAGTCTTCCAGGTGTCCTAGCTTCTCCTCAAAGTTTCTAAAGGGCTCATTTGGAGTGAAGTAACAGCTGACAAATGATGAGTCCGCTTCTTTTTAGCCATACATATCCACAGCCTCCTCCATGGTCTTCCACTCTTCCTGGTGTGGCTGACCATATGGCTGCTGTGCCTAAATTGTCGCAGAACCATGTGTGGTTGTCTTGATTATGGTGCTGCTTCACTGATTAAGACTATGTCTGCGCCCTTCTCACGTTGCAGCTGTGACAATAGGTCTTGTGCCACTACGCTGCGGTGGAGATTGCCCTGTAGAACTTTCATGGTTTGATGCTTCTGACATATCGCTTCCAAGCCCATTGGTAAGCTGGGCATTTGTCACTCCATACCGCATGTGTATCTTCCATTTGAGCTCTTTTACAGTTCACACACCTTGTTGCCTCCTGTTGGGGACAGTCCTTGGTGTCATGCTCCTCTGTGCATCTGGCGCAAGCAACACTCCATCTGCAGGTCTTGGCTGCATGACCATAAGCCTGACACCTGTAGCATCTACTAACGTCAGCGTGGTCCATGGCATAGCATTGAGCAAACCCAATATGCAGTGGCTTGTCACCTTTTAAGACATCCCTGATCTTTCTTGTTACTTGGCACACCCAAATGGTGTCGTCAGGCCATCGTTTCCTGTCCCCCTTTTGGAATGCTGGCTTGAAACCTTCCTCCCACTCCTGTGCAGTGACATGTTCCAACAACCAGCTGTTCTGAGCAAGCACCCTGTGGGGTAGATCTCCTTTTTGAATTCGGCTGTCCACCCGGTGTATCCTCATCAATATTGGGTTCTCCCTCCTACCCTGGTCTGTGACCTTGAAACCTTTTTGTTGAAGGGTTGTTGCTAGCTTTCTTGTTTCCTCTTTAGTTCGAGCTGTGAGTATCAATTTTGTTTTTCCAGCTGTCTTCAACTGTTTTACCCCTACCCCCAGGGAGCATGGGTCCACTTTCTCCCGGAGTTCCTTCCTTAATGATGGGGGTGACATCATTACCTTTTTTGCGTAGGTCACTTTTCCCTCTGTACCTTCTGTATTTGAGCTTGTTGCTCCATCCTCCATCATTTCTCTGTCCAGAGACTGCACTTTCTCCTTCTGGACGACCAGCGGAGCTGGTTTGTCCGATTGTAGAAGCCGCTTGCTGCTGTCCAAAATACGATCCAGCCTTTTCGCTTCCCGTTGTCTATCCACCATCTTCCCACGTTTATGTTTTTTGCTAATTCTTCCTTCTTCAGGGTTTTGCTTCCTTTTCTTTATCGCTTCCAATGTGCTATGCTCATTTTCGCTTTCTGAGGGAGGGTGTACACTATCTTGGCTCATATGCATGGTCTTCTTTTTCCTCTTCTTCTTTTTCTCTACTGTCTCCCATTTCACTTTTTGCTGCCCCTCGCCTGAAGTGACACCTGCATCTGATGTTTCCTGCAGTTGTTTGCGCGACCTCTTTTTGTTGGCCTCGCTCTCACCCTCATCTGAGGTCCTGTTTCGCTTTCTTGTCGCATCTGACATATCTGCTTCACTCTCCGTTTCAATGATTTTTCTCTCGATTCCTTTCCGTCCCAGCTCCATTCGGAGGTTTGTTCTATCATCTGAATGGTTTTCCTTTAATCTTCGAGACACCACGTCTACTTTCCGCCCAAGGTCTGAGAGGCCCTTTCTCTCGATGCTTTCAAGTTTCCCCGCGATGGAGTCCTGTTTGCGTTCAAGGGCAGTGAGACGCTGCCCCACTTCTCCAAGGCCATCTACCACTATGCGCTCCATGAGCTGCATCGCAGTGGCGACTGCCCCGAGGTCGGCTGTTGGATCAGTAAGGTTTTCTGTTCTCAGTTCTCCCCAGTCCTGCCTTTGGTCCTTCATGGACCTTATCTCCTTGTCCAAGTTTTCCACTGAGTCTGTGAGAGAGGTCACTCCCTCAGCTAACCTCCGGTTGTGCTCCAGCTCTGCTTCCAGGTTTTGCATTTTTGCCATTATTGGCCCAAAGAGTTCATCTAGAAGTTCTTTCACCAATGCAGAAGCGTTCTTGAAGGGTCTGGCGCCAATATTGTCGGGGTTTGCCCCCCATTTCTCCCATTTCTGATGGAAGTTTTCCCTGACCTTTTCCAGTTTTTCCGTGCACAGTGAGGTTGCTGGCAGCCGTTTGGGGGTCAGCAGGTTCTTCCGCTTCCTTACTTTGGGGATGGCTCCACCAAAGGCCCCCTTTCTGCTTTCTGCATCATCCTCTGTCTGCTCACTCTCTTCTCCAGTCATGAGCGCAATCCTTGTTGGTCCTTTTGCATTGGCCCAATGTCTAGGAGCATCCTCTGCTCCGAGACCAATGATGTATTCTGCTGTCAACTTCCGAATCGCTGGTGCAGGTCGCCGCTGCTCTTCCATGAGACACGCCGGGGGCGTCAGCAGGCGCGAGGGTCCATCTTCTTCATTGCTGCTCCTCTCTTCAGAGGAGGGCAAGTAGACGGGGTTCCGTGTGATCCCTGATTGGCCTGTACCAGGGGGTAGTGGCGTCAGAGAGTGATTTGACTGTGGCTCTAGTTTGTAAGAGAAGAGCTCTTTCTCGCAGATTTCCTCTGTCCATGCCTTCTCCTCACGTCCCCCCTTTGTAGAGGGCGCCGTGAACCATGATCCACCTTCTGGGTTTTCTTTCCACATTTCTTTTTCTTTGTACCCGCAAGGTGCCTTCCAGGACTGGTGTACCAGTCCCTTCTCTCGGTCTTCCTTCTTCTTGAGAAAGGGCTCTGGATTCCATTTCCCCCAGTTGTGTGTCTTACTTCCTTCCCTTCTGGTTTGCACAGTCCAGTTTCCTCTCTGTTGCTGTCTGGTGGCTCTGTTGTGCCCCTGTGTGCCTACCAGTTCAGGAAAGGCTGCTCTTACCTCACACTCTCTATGAAAGGCCCTGATGCCCTGGATTTGTTCCCGGTTGGTTTCCTTCGCTTCGTTTTCCGTGTTGTTATCTCTCTCTCTTGTATTTTTTCCTAGTATTCCTGCCAGGGGCCCGTGTTTAGGGGGGTATGTCACACCAGTCACCGTTTCCACGGCGTACTTTGCCCCCAGGCACACGGCACCTACGGCGGAATGGAGGTTGCCGTTTACTAGCACATCGGATCCGAAACCGATAATCGCATCTGCATCTGCTTTCCTGATTGACGATGGTCCAGTGGCGCGATTATACGCCCAATCATGTTCCATCGCCAGCTGGTCATCGTAGTCCACTGGCTGACCATTGGGGAGCGGGTTTCCCGGTCCGAGATACCTGTGTCCAGGCATCAGAAAACCTTTCTTCCCCATTCCTTGTCCTCTTTGTATACCTACTCACTTATTCTCTACTCGCCTTTTCGTTTCGCATTGTCCCGAGGAGTGCGGAAATCAACGAAAAAAAATAATAAATGCGATGGAATATGACGATCGAAGGAAAGGCGAGTGTCGGTCGGCTGGGCCCAGGCGCTGACGCCGCGAGCCGGGTGCTGACCTCCTTTCGTGAGCGTCGCTCCTCTCTCTCCCCGTCGTCGTCTGTCTCCTTCCCTCACAAAGGTCCTATGGAAGATTTTAAGTTTAAATTATAGGTATGCTACTCACTAATTGAATGATTTACCGTCCGGGATAGGGAGATCCCCTCTTGGTACACGTCCTGTCAACTTTTCACCGACACTGCATCGAGAAATCCGGGAAAAAACCGACGAATTTCAAGAGACACTTCGAAACACACCCGTCTCGGTTGACGGCTCGATCCGAACTCATATATTACCCATTTTGAATATGCGTTTTCGAAATTTCCGGTACCTGGGCGTGTGGGGTATCATTTTCTACTAAATTCTGGATCCTGAATCGATTGGAATAGGTCTGGGACCCGCCGCACCCACTGTTTCCCTATTTCCCCCATGTTGAAGAAATGAGTCTCCATGCGCCTGGTCCGAGGAATAACCAACCCCTGTGTAAGAATTTGCAGCGTTTTTTGATCTAGACACCATGAAACGTCCAGAAAAAAATTTTGAGCCGAATCGGAGAGGTTGACCATTTGCATGAAAACATAGGTTGATTATTCAAGGAATAACCAACCAACAGGTTTCTGGCCGAAATTTCAGAAATTTTAGAAGAATATCTTTTCACTCTTCTTCTCTCTTCTTTTTGTCACTTTTAACGTTTCAATGAACTTATTACTCGAACAACCATGGCAATCCGCCGCTGGGGTCCTAGTTATGCCAGGGTGAGAATGGTATTTCAAATTAATATTATCATTTTTAAACAAATCTCGGTCGCAGAATCGATTGGGAAAGGATATGGACAGATTGCCGCAAACACGGCTGAAAATGAGAATTTTGAAAATTAATTTTCAAGCCCCTTAAAAAGTCAAAAACGTGTGAGGTTTCATTATCCCCTTATTTTGTGCCTCAAAATCGATTGAGATGGCGTCCGAACCGATTCCTATATACTATTCCTATATCTCGGAACAAATCCCACACACTCAAAACGGGTCGGTAGATACCCATTTTTATCCATAACCTCTTCGTGGAGAGGGGGGGGGGGGATCGTCCAGGGACCCATCTTATTGGATTCAGCGTCCAAAATTTAGTCGAAAATAATACCTCACACGCCTAGATCGCCAAAAATCGTTAAAATTCATTTTTCGAAAAACGCATATTGGTCGACTTTTTTTGTGAACATAAAATCCAATTTTCGGAAAAACATTTTGTCCCCTACCCCACCCGAATTTGTTCCGAGCCGGAAACGAGTCCTTGATTCAAATTTCAGGTTGTTAGAAAATGTTCCACTAACAAAAACGAAGTGGACATAACTAGATTGAAAAAAAGAGAAAAAAATTGTGGGGCAAATCGGAGAGAGTGAATTTTTGCATGAAAACATAGATTGATTATTCAAGGGATAACCAACCAAAACACGGTTCGTGTTGATGAGTCATGCATACGGTTATGGAATATTCAAAACTTACGGCGATCATGGAAAATAGCGTTTGTAAAAAAAACATTATTATTCAATAATATAATGCGAGGAGTTTAGGTGGTAATGTGTGGATAGGATAGGGGAGGGCCTTATGCACTTGGACGCCCTACATATGACATGTATTATTTTGTACTAGAAGTAACAGATACCATTCAGCGTTCATGGTTGCAACATCTCTGTTTTCCGCATTTTCACCAAATCGGTGCTCGGTTTGGAAGTGTTCCGACGTGGAAAACTCTCGATGACACATTCCTTTTTCCCACCTGCCACCTCGATGTTTTCCACTGCGATCGCACCGGCCTGAAAACAATTCTCGAGGGTGACCGGTCCTGGTGGTGAGTGTAAAAGTGTGTCGTGAAATGTTATTTGAGACAACAGCGAGGAACATTTAGGAAGAAGATACTCTGGAACGTTTTTCCTCTGTCTCAACTGGATCCACTAGTCCAGAAAATGGGATGAAAACAGTCGAGAAACGCGCAAATTCTTTCACAAGGGTTGGTTATTCCTCGGACCAGGCGCCATTCTCCAGAGTCTCCATTCAATGATCCAGCGTCCAAAATTTAGTGGAAAATGATACCCCATACGCCTAGGTACCGGAAATCTCAAAAACACATTTGAAATGGGTGGATAGATAATCCATTTTGACCCACAGCCTCATCCAGAGGGCACCAATTGATCAGGGACCCATCTCATTTTTCTAAACGTCCACAATTCAGTCAAAGATGATACCCCACACACCAAGATCGCCGAAATTCTCGAAATTCCAAATTTTGAGAAAACCCCCTAGAGAGAGCCCCCTACCCCATCCGAATTTGGTCTGAAAAGTTTCAAGGACCAACTAGAGCTGGAAACGGGTCCAAAATGTTAGATTTTGGTTGGTATTCATGCAAAAGGTCAATCTCTCTAATTCGGCCCAAACATTTTCAGCCCGATTGGACCATATTTGGGGGGAGGGGGCCAAAATGTGAATTTCGAAAAATGGTTTTTTGACAATCTAGGTGTGTGGTATCATTTTACACTAAATATTTGACGCTGAATCCGATGAAAATGGTCCCAGAATGATTGGTGCGCACTTAAAGAGGTTATGGGCCAAAATGGGTATCTATCTACCCATTTCGAATGTGTTTTTTCAATATTTCTGGTACCTGAACGGGTTGGATATCATTTTACACTAAATTTTGAACGCTGAACCGATTGAAACGAGTCTCCACGCTCCTGGTCCGAGGGATAACCAACCCCTGTTAAAGAATTTGCAGCCTTTCTTTCCAAGATACAGTCATGATTAGAATAAAAGTGGGAACGACACGATCAAAACAAGTTATCGACACTCTACCGCAGGGGTGGCGTAGGTACATTTATATTTTCTGGTGACCACTACCCAAATTAAATTGATTGTCCCACGAATGCGGTAAAAAAAGATTCCCATTCCACCATCTTCCTCTTTTGTGACGACCCAACCAGTGTATCGTTAAAAAATAGTGTGAAAAATGTTCCCTTTTTTTCGCGCCCTGTTTTATGGAATAATTTGACTTGTGGGAAAACGAGTCACGGGACGAAAACAAGACTTCCTGGTTAGTTGGAGTAATTGCGAAATTTCATGACAAGGGCAAGCCACCCTGCTAACGAAGGCTCAACCGCGCAAAATGAAAATATGAAAGCACTCCCTTCGCCAGCAGTAAATTAAATTCCACGTCCCAAGTCGAGCACTAATAACCGCAAATTATTTCACCGTCAGAGGTGTTGCTGGTTCCTCTTGCTAAATCGAAAGGTCAAAAATCCTATCAGAATCTCAGCTGAAATACGTTCAGCTCTGGATGATGGGAAATGAAATCTCATCGATTGGGGGATTGCTATTTTCCGCTTCGTTTTCCGGTTGTCCCCCTCGCTCCTCGGAGAGGATTTCCTTTTCTACGACCTTAGGTAAGTCTTTGATCAAAATTTCTGAGTCATATTCAATAGTAATACTCCGGGTCGAGGTGATTTGTAATTCTACACGTTCGTACGTTGGCAAATTGACGTGTATGATCAGCTTAACATTTAGGATCAGCTTTCACTTAGTTTTTGTACGATTATAAAAATCTGTCGTAGCTCGAGCTCATTAGACTGATCTATCGTTGGGTTGAGTGAAACACGAACTAAATGCACGAACTAAAACTTATATTCAGGGATGAACTGCGATTTCAAAAGGCTTAGAACAAAAGACCAAAAAGGCACACTGAACACACCGACATGAGATCGGGAACGACTTAGGTTATATAACAGTTTTTTGCCAGAAAGGCGAGCGAGAAGAAGAAGAAGACTGAGAGAGAGAATTACCGCCGGCTCACAGAGCGCGGCGGAAGCGAGAACTAACACCCGTAGGTAATCTTAGTGTCAGCTCCGAGGTAGGTACTCTTGCCCACACGGTCAAACATCCTCCCCCCGGGGCAAAGGACAAAGCTTGGTCAATGGACGAGTGAAGGAGGAAGAGCCAGCGCGAACCTTAGCTACCCGAGCTATGCCATCAGGGCCAGGGCACAGCTCCTCAATGACTCCCATCGGCCACTGAAGAGGGCGCAAATTATCATCCTTCAAAAGAACTAGATCTCCAACTACTGGCGGGTTATGGGGAGAGCACCACTTAGACCGAACTTGAAGATCTGTTAGATATTCATGGTGCCATCGCTTCCAAAACCGAGCTACAGTCTGGTTAACCAGATTCCATTTAGGAACTAAGCGGGAACTAAAACCAGTCGCGATGGGATCTGGAAGCGCAGTTAAGGGCCTATGAACCAGAAAGTGCGCGGGGGTGAGTGCTTGAAGATCAGACGGAGAACTAGACAACTGAACTAAGGGCCTGCTATTAAGGACCGCTTCGACTTTGGTCACGATAGTCATAAGCGTTGGGAGCGAAGTACGTTGGTCCTTTAGAACTACCCGTAGCAGGCGCTTAGCAGACTTGACGGCAGCCTCCCACAGTCCACCGAAGTGTGGAGCTCGAGGAGGAATGAACTTCCACTCAACTCCTCGAGCAGCCAGACCCTCGGTTAGAGCCTGAACTACGCCGCCGTCAAGAGCCAGACGTAGCTGACGAAGGAGATGGGCGGCACCCACAAAGTTGGTGCCGTTATCGGACCAGATCTGTGCAGGAACTCCTCGACGGGCCATGAAGCGCTCCAAGCACTGCATGAACCCGTCGGTACTAAGATCAAGAACTAACTCCAAATGGACAGCCTTTGTCTGAAAACAAACAAAGACTGCCAGGTAGACCGGAACTATACGCACTCCGCGCAGAGCGGCGAGATTGCAGAAGAAAGGACCTGCAAAGTCCACATCAGTCTGCTCAAAGGCGTAAGAACTAACAACTCTTTCTGCGGGCAGTTGGCCCATCGGAGGCTGGAACGGCCGTGGGTTGACAGAATAGCAACGAATACATTTGCCCAGAATATCTGTCACCACCTGACGGCCGTTCACGATCCAGAACCTAGAACGAACATGAGCTAAGGTAGCGCGAGGGCCAACATGGAGACACTGCTCATGGGCGGCACGAACTATGAGCAGGGTTAGATGATCCTTAGACGGGAGCAGAGCTGGGTGACGAGCATCGTAACCCAGCGCGCTACGATCCAAACGGCCCCCTACACGCAAAACGCCATCCGTTCCGATAAAAACGGACAGTTGGCGCATAATCTTGGGTAGGGGACGCTGCTTGCTCAGGGCTAGGAACAGGTCACTAAAGTGGCGCTGCTGAGCTCGAAGAACTAGGGCGAGATCTGCTGAGCGCAGTTCCGAAGTGGTCAGAGAACTAGAACTATTTTCACCAGAACTAGCTTGACCAGAACTGACCCGACCTGAACTTGAGTTACGAGCAAACCGAAGCATCCACCCTACGACGCGTCGTAATCGGCTAAATGAACTAAATCGGGCTTCAAAGGGATTTGGGTCAGAACTAACAAGAACATTGCTGGAACTAGCTCTGATCTCATCAGCTACCGTTTGAGAACTAAGATCTGGTCGTACGCGACGCACCGGCCAGTCTGCACGATCTAGCTTGAACCAAGGGGGCCCCTGCCACCATAAAGAACTATTGACCAATTCCGAGGGCAAAGCCCCACGAGATGCTAGGTCTGCGGGGTTATCGGAAGAACTAACATGGACCCAGCGCTCCTGTGGGACAGCTTGGAGGGTTTTAGACACTCGATTGCCTACGAAAACCTTCCACACAGGGGCTGGGTCTGCAGTGAGCCAAGAAAGAACTATAGAACTATCAGAACAAGCCAGTACTTGATGATCTAAAATTGCAGGGAACAAGGGACGAACACGAACTATAGTCTTACCCAGTAACTCGGCAGCTAAGAGCTCGAGCCTGGGTATAGACTCAAGCTTGATCGGAGCTATGCGAGCACGAGCAATGAGCAAACTGACGGTTACAGTACCAGAACTAGAACTAACTAAGTACACTACAGCTGCGTAGGCACGTTCAGAGGCATCAGCGAACCCCACTAACCAGGAGCTAGAGTCTGGAGTGGGAATAAGCCGAGGAATTGCAAGCTGAGCAAGATCTGGCAGGGACTGAGCTAACTTGTACCAGGCCAGAACCAGGTCGGGCGAGAGCGGGTCATCCCATTCATAGGTGCCTCGGCAAACCTGACGCTGTATGCCACGAGCAAAAACTGTAACCGGCATTACCCAGCCTAACGGGTCGTAGATCCTACCTATCTGGCTGGCTAGTTCTCGCTTAGTGCTAATGGACAAGGTGGCAGGGACTTTAAAACAGAACGAATCAGACAGCGGAGACCAAACAAGCCCTAACATTTTTAGAGGCTGATCACTATCCTCCAAGCCAAGATCTATCTGAGAACTAGAATCGAGCCGGTGCTCTGGAGGTAGATCACTAAGCAACTCTGAACTATTTGATGCCCACTTGCGGAGCTCGAACTGAGCTAGAGAGAGAGCTTGCATGAGCTGATCGCGAACTATACGTGCTGAACTAACATCTGGGCCTCCTCCATGCACATCATCCACGTAGGTATGATGGCGTAGAATGTCAGAGGCCAAAGGGTGCGTAGAGCTAACGGACTCGGACAAATGAAGAAGTACTCGATTGGCCAGGAAGGGTGCGCACGAGGTGCCGTACGTCACGGTACAGAGTGCAAAGTCCTGAATGGCGTCACCCGGCCTGTCTCTCCATACAATGCGGAGCATGGATTGATCAGGCTCAGGATGACGGATTTGCCGGAACATCTGACGAATGTCAGCGAGAAACACGATCCGAAAAGACCTAAAGCGCGTGACCATATCTCCGATATCTGCCTGCAGCTTGGGGCCAACGTGCAGGATATCGTTGAGGGACCTACCGCTTGAACTAACCTGTGATGCATTGAAGACAACTCTAATCTTGGTAGGGGGATCCCGGTCCCTCCTGACAGGATGGTGGGGAATATAGTAGTTGGCTTCACCAGACCCAGGGGGGGCTATAGGACGCATGTGCCCCTGAACTAGATAATCGGACATGAACGACGAATAGGCTTGAGCTAGGACAGGATCCTTGGCTAGGCGCTTTTCTAGCGAGAACAAACGGCGAAGAGCCACGCGCCTGGAGTCACCCAAGGAGTCCGGACTGTCACTGAACGGAAGCGCCACCACATATCTATTTTGGGAGTCACGGGCCACAGAACTAACGAACTGCTCCTCCGCCCTGAGCTCAGCCGGGGTCAGGGGTGCCCTCTCCTCCACCGACTCGAGCTGGAACATCTGACGGAGGAGAGCCTCTACTCCCTCCATAGATGGTTTAGTGGCGGGCGCTGACTCAACACGGAGCTGGACCGGCCCGGAGGGCGCCCCCAGGCACATGGAACTATAGAGCGCATTAAGATCAGGACCAGAGCAAGAACTATTCAGCGGAGGAACTAGCGAGTACAAATTCCGAAATGTGGATTTACTCCTATAGACCGATCTCCACGCTGGAACTGGGCGCTGAGGCTTGGGAGGAACTACACGCTGACGAACTAAAATCTCTAGCAAATCCGAGAGCTGATGCTGCAAGTACTGAGGGTGACGCGGGTCAGCTGGAGCTATGGTCAATTGCGGAGTGGAAACAGGAGGGCTATGTACCCACCGAGGCGGGATTGGGAAGACAGTAGTCACTCGGTCACAGAAAGTGACTCGACGAGTCAACTTCCTCCCAACAGCCCCCATGACTAATAGCCCAAAAGATGAGTCTACCAGCCATGGAGATGACCTAATGGGTTCAAATTTGATAGAACGAAAGGCCCTCATGAACATTCCCACACCCAAGATCAGATCGACAGAACGACCCATGTGGTACTCGGGGTCCGCCAGTTGGGATTTTCGAACTTTAATGTGTAGCCATTGTTTTGGATCGATTTTAGCAGTGGGCACCTCGCCCATGACCTTATCCAAAACATGAACTAATGTGAGTATTTTCCCCTTCCCTGGAACATGAACTAGTACTTGAGCTAACTGGGCTTTGATCAACGTTTTCCCCACTCCAGAGAGACCAGTATGTCCTGGCTGGCGCTTGAGTTTCAGAACCTGGGCGACTTTACTGGACAAGATGTTGATTTCTGACCCAGTGTCTAATAGGGCTCGAACTATCACTGGGGCTTGACCTGTTGTTGAGAGTGAAACCATAGCCGTAGGCAAGATCCCAGTGTCTGTTGGGAGTGGGGTTAATGAGCTGGACTTAGAATTGCATGACCTACCAGGGAAAAAGAGGCTAGACCTACTTGACCTAGTAGTGGGAGAGTCCCTAACCCAAAGCTGACCCCTAAGGGAAGAACTACTCGGAGGGACTCGGCCGCGGAAGCGACATACCGTCCCCGCAAGCTCAGGTGGGGAAGACCTACTCTTATGAACTAAACTAGAGCTAACCCATAAGGGAGTGCAATGAGATCCACCTCCCTGAGAATAACACCGTAAGGTTTCTGGGGGAGGTGTGTCTCGTCCCCCACGGGTCCTAGGAACTAAGGCCAGTGAGCTAAGCTGGCGTTTAAAACTAGACATCCTACGTATAGGGTCGGAATTGGCGTCGCTAGAACTAGGACTCGAATCAGTCGTGTGATGCAAAGACGCCAAAAATTTGAATTGCCTAGAACTAAGAACTACACCATCACACGATCTGACTCGACAACCTCTGATTGAGGAGTCACCTAGGCCTCTTGAGAGGCGCGAGGGACAATTTTTATGCGCGGACAAATGGGCTTTCTTTGAACTATGGCTTGAACTATTGCTTGAGCTAACACTTTGCGGCCCACCGGAGCTCCAACCACACAGGGCAGAGTCGGGTGAGCGAACGCGCACTTCCTCTGACACATCTAAAACACATCTGTCCGGCGACCGCATACGAAAATTGCTAGGAAAGCCTTCTAGCCGTGGGGAGCTATAGCGGTGCCGGACTACTGGCCTTTCAAGAACTTCACTGTATTGGGGGGCGCGCCTAATTGCCGCCGTTGAAGGGACTTGCAGAGGCCCGGAACTTGAGCTGGGGTGAAGCCACAAATAATGGGCTTCTCCACATTTGACGCAGCGACGCTCCGAAGTACAGCGAGAACTAACTTTGGGCGCGAGCTGAGCGACATGGAGTTCCCTTTCCATGAATTGTAGTAGCTGGGTATCCGAAGGCACGACGTTGGGGTCAGACAACTCCTCTCGAACAAATCTATCGCGGAGCTCCGCTCCGATTTGAGCCGCCAGAGGCTCGTAAAGTAGATACCCAGTCAATTCCGCCTCCGGGAGCGCTCTCATGGCCTCCGTCCATGACCGGGCTGCGAAGAGGAACTTTTCCAGCGACTCAGGGTCTCCTGCGTGAGCTACTGGAACGTTAGAGCGATTGGCGTAAGTACCCGCAACCAGCCTCGCCTTACTGGTGTGCTCCTTTCTCAAGGCACTGTAGAGCTCTTGATACTTCGCGCCAGTAGTGTTTGTGAGGATTGATCTGGCTGGGCCCTCCAACCTCGACGCGAGCGCCTGAAACTTAACTTCATCGGGCAGAACCTCCACCTTGTGGGCAGCGGCATCGAAAAGGTCAATAAAGGCCGCGAACCTTGTGACGTCACCGCTGAACATCGGGACGGTTGGCATCATCAATTGGTGATATTTCATCGCTTTGACAAGTCCCCTTTTCTCCAAGGGTGACTGGGGGGCGGAAGAACTAGCAGGTTCTAGCTTGATCGAACTCAGATGGCGAATCACATTAGTAATCCCTTTACTAAGGGTTGCCAGGATCGAATCGTCGATATCGGAATTAATTAAGTGGGCTTTTAGCTCATCCCCGCGAGCGATTACCTTGAGCAATGTGTGGCGCGCGACCTGCCCTTCGTATTCGTCTTGAAGCATCCATTCATCTGCTTCCTCAGACCAAGTTTTAATGGCCCTATACATTCTCCTTTGGTCTGGAGAAAGGAGTTCCACCAACTCCTTACTCAACGAGATCAAAATGGACATCGCCAAAAAACTCGAACTAACCTCCCGAAATTCCCGGGTTTCGGCACCAGAAATGTCGTAGCTCGAGCTCATTAGACTGATCTATCGTTGGGTTGAGTGAAACACGAACTAAAACTTATATTCAGGGATGAACTGCGATTTCAACAGGCTTAGAACAAAAGACCAAAAAGGCACACTGAACACACCGACATGAGATCGGGAACGACTAGGTTATATAACAGTTTTTTGCCAGAAAGGCGAGCGAGAAGAAGAAGAAGACTGAGAGAGAGAATTACCGCCGGCTCACAGAGCGCGGCGGAAGCGAGAACTAACACCCGTAGGTAATCTTAGTGTCAGCTCCGAGGTAGGTACTCTTGCCCACACGGTCAAACACTACTTGGAAGACACTTCCAACTTATCACAGATCAGGATGCCTTATCTTTTTTATATTTGATCGGAAACATTCAAGTAAAATAAAAAATGAAAAGATAACGAGATGGTGATTGGAGTTGGCACCGTTTGTGTATGATATAACTTATCGACGTGGCTTGGAAAACATTATTGCTGATACAATCTCGCGTATCTGTAATGCTGCCAATGTAACTGAACTGTTCTAACTTCATCAGTCATTGTGCCACCCTGGAATAACCCGCATGAATCATTGGCTCAAGCGCAAAAATCTGCCATATTCTATTGAGGATGTCAGAAAAATGACTGTGCAGTTTGTGCTGAAGTGAAGCTTCGTTTTCTAAAAAGCTCTGGGACTCTGGTGAAAGCTACTTCTCCTTTAGAGCGAATAAACATTGACTTTAAGGGGCCGATCCCATCCAAAACACGAAATTTTTATATCCTCACTATTATAGACGAGTTCTCGCGTTTTCCATTTGCATATGCGTGTCATGATGTTTCAGCTGCTACTGTGGTCAACTGTCTGAAAAACCTCTTTTGCTTGTTCGTGACCCCAGCATTTGTTCATTCTGACCGTGGGGCTTCGTTCATGTCCAAGGATGTCAAGAATTTTTTGCACACCAATGGAATAGCAACAAGCAGAACCACGCCGTATAATCCAGAGGGAAATGGTCAGGTTGAACGCCTCAACAGTACCTTGTGGAAGACCATTAATCTGGCTGTTAAAACTCAAGGCTTGAAAGTCGAAGATTGGTAAAGTGTACTTCAAGAATCATTTCATGCCATAAGATCCTTTTTGTGTACGGCAACAAATTGCACACCACATGAAAGATTTTTCGTTCATCAGCGGCGAACAGCCAACGGCGTTACTCTTCCATCGTGGTTGGCCCCTGGGCCAGTATTCGCCAAACGAAATGTCAAACACAGCCAATATGAGGATTCTGTTGAAGAGGTAGAGTTATTGGAAACAAATCCACAATATGCCCTCATCCGACGAAAGGATGGATCTGAAACTACGGTATCATTGCGACAACTGGCACCTAGGGTGACTCCAATAACTACTGATGTTCTCAACCAGCAAGAGCCCCCAGCTCCTATCAAAGCGCAAGAAGAAAATTCAACTCTAGAAATGAACACGCCGTCTCAGGATACTCTACCCAACGATGATGAAGTTCCAGCCCAAGAGGAAGCTCCAACCCTTCCAGTTGATACTCCTATTTGTAGACCTCAACGACAGAGAAAACCACCCATGTATTTGAGAGATTATGTTACTGAATAACTTTGATTTGGACATCTCTGTTCTATTTGCTATCTACGTTTTATAATACTCAATTTTTAACACATCGGGTGATTCGGTTCTTCCCACTTCTTGAACGCCTTTGTCGATAAGACTGTTATCTATTCAGTATTCACTCGATTCACGTTTCTAACAATTCTGATCTTCATGCTACTTTTCTTTTGCTAATAAAAACCTATCCTTAGGTAAAACTCTCGTTTTCATTACAACATGGGGGTTCGTTAAGTCCAAGGTGTACGCCAATAAACCTCGGACGATTGACCAATTGAAGGAAGAAATCCGAAAAGTCATTGCCACCATCGATCCGGGGGTCTGCCAGCGAGTGATCGAAATTTCAATGACCGTTTGGTGCAATGTACGGCTGGTTTTGGTGGGCACATGCCCAATATCATTTTTCACACATAAATCGGAGTTGTTTTCCTATGTTTTCCAACAAAAATGTTTCAAATTGACCGAAAATTGAATTATTTATTGCACTTTGAAATTAGGCGCTACTTCTGGAACACTTTTCCTTAGTTCCATTTTCCTATGTATCTCTCAAAATGATGTTAATCTCGGAGAATGGCCAAGATCCCGGCCGGAATGTTGGCCTTTTCAACTCGAGGCAACATTCTTTGATTAGCAAAATAGTCAACATTTGCCGAAGTTGACATAGTGAGTTTGGATAAACATGTTGCGATGATCGGCAAGGGGAGGCTCAGACAGGTACATCATTGATCGATCTCCCGCCTTTCGCCCTCCCTCTCCGTTCCTTTCCAGTTGTGGGTGGTACACGAGAGTTTCATTCAGCTTACGTTACTCTACGCTCCTATAGAAAATCGTTCTTTGCCACACCCTTGTTTAACGTGGAAAAGGAGTGCGAGCGACGCGAGCGAGCGAACAAGGCGATTCGTATTCGCGCGAATCGCTTGCGCTGCCATTATGAGCGTCTTACGTGGTGTCGTCTAGTCACTTATCGCTTTAACCTCAAAGTTTTTCACTCTCCTCTTCTACTCCATAAATTGATTATTTGGCGAGCAGAAATAGAAGGAAGAGGGAGCCAGTTATCGAAATATATATCGTCCACGTGGCAAACTAGGGGTGTTTCACCACCTATATATGCTAAACTATGTCAAAATGAAGATTTGTTTCTCTCGTACTCGAGGATGAAGTTCGGAACGTTCGATTATGTACTTGATACCTACTTCCGAAATTGCTTAGCAAATATATTTAAGAGGCTTCATGTCGTCCAACAAAACAATCACCCACTCATTTTCTACAAAGTATATTTAATTAGATATGAAAAGTCGCCCTTCAAGCCAGAATACAGTTCCTGATTGTTTGTCAAGTCTGCCGTTAGAATCGTCTGACACATCAACACTCCAGTCGGACGATCACGCAGTGCAGCAGATTCACAGCATCACAATGCAGAATTTTTCACTAACACAAAGAATTATAGCTAAGCAGACTCTGGAAGACCCCCTGTTGCAACAGGTGATCAAGTACCACAAAACAGGTTGGGCAGAACAACGCAACGTTCCTGAGTCACTTGTGTCATACTACGAGAAACGTGATGCGCTATCATTGCTCAGTAACACTCTTTTGTGGCATGATCGCATTGTCGTTCCAGAATCGTTACGTCAACGTATTCTCAACAAGCTCCATGAAGGTCATGCTGGAATTGTGGCAACAAAATCGCTTGCTCGTCTAACAGTCTGGTGGCCAAACATCGATGAGTCCATCGAGCATTTGATCAACGCCTGTTCTGCATGCCACAACAACCAAAGGTACCAGAAACGCCACTTCATCTCTGGAACCTGCCAGCAAAGCCATGGGATCGTATTCACATCGATTTTACCGGACCAATGGACGGCTATCAGTGGTTGGTAATTATCGATGCGTATTCCCGTTGGCTAGAAATCTTCCCAATGGTGTCAGTAACAACAGCCATAGTGATCAAGGCGCTTCGCACCATTTTTGCAAGATTTGGCATTTGCAAAACACTTGTTTCTGACAATGGAACTGTCGAAAAACCACAAAAACTATCGACGAGAATATTTGATTCGGGGAGACAACGCTGACAGAGAACACAAATTTCTTGAACAGGCTTTTACTGATACACAAACCGAAACGAACCGAACTATTTTAACTAGGATGAACGTAGGAAACCAGAGATCGACGAAAATTGGAACGACAGATAAATTCGCACGAAACTTAAAATGGCGGAGAGACGCGCTAGCACGTTACCAACGCGACAGAAACAGGGTTGCTCAAGTTTGCGAGAAACACCGGGAAGCTAGCCAATCTTTTCCTTAGATAAATTCCCGACATTCTCCCACCTGAGGAATGAAGTGACTCACTGTCCCAAAAAGTTGACCCCAATTCACACTAAAAACCTAACAGGTAACGTGACCTTACGCCCACAACGGGTCTCGCAAGTTTTTCGCACAAGTCTTTGCTTAGGAACTCTTGATTTCTTCTCTTCTTCTTCTAATTTGGCTGGAACATGGTGAGCGAACCCCTCCCCTGGATTATTTGGCTCTTCATCTTCTTGCTTCTGACGATCCAATACTCCCGGGAAGACCTCAGATGATCGAGATGACTTCATCACTCCAGGGGGCTGCGCAGTAATCTCTTGAGGGTTATTGTTTGAGTCGAAGACCTCAATTTCCAGCGGAAAAATGTGCTGGATAGCACGGTTGAGTCGCCCATTGGCGGTCCGTAGAACAACAGCTCTGCATTTACCATCCTTGCCAACGATGGTCTCCTCAATTATGGCCAGAGGCCAATTAACTCTCTTGTCGCCTTTAGATCCAACCAGGACAATCTCTCCCACCTTAGGACTGCGTTTTTCACGAAAACCTCCAGGTGAAGCGTTAAGTTGGCCGAGATATTCAATTCTGAAGCGACGTCTCAGTTCCTTCTTCAACAAAACTCGTCGCCGCATTTTCCTTTTCAGAGAACTGGCGTCAATAGCGTCAAGTTCAGGAACTCCATCTTGTGAAAGATCATGTAAAAACATCTGTGGTGTGAGGGCAATAGGGTCCTCAGGGTTCTCCGAAAGGTACGTAAGTGGCCGCTGGTTCACATAGTTGGTGCACTCATAGATAACGGTTGCAAGCTCTTCGTAGATCAGGGAAGCCTTCCCCAAGATCTTCCTGAGTATTACTTTGAGAACTCCGACCAATCTCTCCCAGAACCCTCCCCACCACGCCGCACGGGGGGGATTAAACCTCCACTCAATTCTGCTGACTGCTCCATTTGCGGAAACCTTGTCCCAATCAACTTCCTGCATGGCATTATTCGCACCATGGAAGTTCAGACCGTTATCCGAATAAATAATTGATGGGCGTCCTCGAATAGCCACAAACCGCCTGAAGCACATTAAAAACGCTTCCGTCGAGAGGGAAGAAACAAGTTCTAAATGTACTGCACGATAGACGGCACAAGTGAAAAGTGCAATCCACACTTTACTTCCATCAGCCAGGTACAACGGGCCAGCCAGATCTACCCCACAGATCTCAAATACATTTGCGTCGCGAACGCGATTTTCGGGGAGCGGAGGTGATTCGAGTTCCAATGACTTGGCACGGTGGCGCTGGCAAATTGAACATTTTGCCAAAATCTTTTTGATTGCCTGTCTTCCCCGAACTATCCAAAAGCGCTCACGAATGAGACTCAGTAAGTTTTGACCAACGACATGTCCATTTTCCAAGTGAATTTCCATGACCAATCTACTCACAACTTCATGGTCTGTCGGCAGTATTATTGGAGACCGAAAATCTTCAGAATCCTTCCGAGCCCAAATTTTGGTCCTCAGACGAATCAAACCATCGGCTCCAATATGAGGTTTCAATTTCCTGAGTTTAGTATCCTCCAGCCCATCAAACATTTCCCTCTGAACCATGGCCAACAAGAACTTTTCAGCACGCTGAATTTCCTTGACTTCAAGTTCTCCTCCACATTTTGGCTTATCCGATAACTTGTTGAACAGAAATCTGAGAATCCATCCAATTACCTTGACATTTCTTGAGTGTTTTGAAAATTTCCCAAAATCGGCTGAAGCGAGGGCGACTGTGTCGGTTACGATGGTGGTTATCGCTGTTTTCCTTCTTTCTTGAATGATTTCCATCTCGTTGGGCGCATCTTCGGCCGATGGCCATTCTGAAGCAGGTTCACGAAGCCAATCTGGACCCTCCCACCATGACGAAGTCAAAAGCACCTTAGGGCTGCAACCACGGCTGGCCAAGTCAGCTGGATTAATGATACCTGGAACGTGATGCCAGTCCTCTGGGAGTGTCAGGGAACGAATTTCTTTGACCCTATTGAACACAAAAACACCCCATGGTTCTTCACGTCTGATCCAGCTCAAAACTGTTGTCGAGTCACTCCAGAAATAACATTTCAGGTGACCAAGTTCTTTGCAAATATTGGAGGCGAGTCTGGCTCCAATGGTGGCTGCTAGCAACTCCAAACGTGGAATAGTTATCTTCTTCAACGGAGCTACACGTGACTTTGCAGCTATCAGGGTAACAAAAATGCCTTCTGCATTTTCCACTCGCAAGTAGGAAACGGTGGCAAAAGCCGACTGACTTGCGTCACAAAAAACGTGTAACGTGACGTCACTATCCTTCATGGAAACCTTAATCCAACGGGGTATTGCAATTTCGTCCAAGGCGCTGATTTCAGACAACCAATTGACGAACAACTTTCTGCTCTTGTCTGATAGGGGAGCGTCCCAAGTACCGCCATCTTTCCAACTATCCTGGATAATCATCCTTGGGATCAATGAAGTAGGTGCACAAGCTCCAAGAGGGTCAAAAAGCCTCTGACTCGCAGAGAGGACTGATCTTCTGGTGACCTCCTTGAAATCCTCAATTTTTGGGGTGTTTACCCTCAAATTATCTGACTTTCGATCCCACAAGATACCAAGAACCGGAGTGTTTGTAGTGTTTGTGAGCGCCGGATCAGTCCACTCCCACCCTCGTAGGTCGAAACAGGCCTCGAGAAAAACTGCTTTTGCCTGGCTCACAAATGCTTCCAAATCGTCTTGGCTATCAACCGATGTCACGCAATTATCTACATACAGGCTTCCATTGAGGTGCGAGACAGTTGAAACGTCATAGGGTGTGTCACCATGAGCTGCTTTCTCCTTACATCTAGAGAGATGGTGATGAATAACTGCAGCCAGCAGGTAGGGGCTGCTTGTGACTCCAAAAACAACCCGTCTATGACGGAAAATCCTCACTTCTCCAGAATGATCCATCCACAAAAATTTCAAGTAATCCCTGTCGGGTTCACTCACCGATATTTGCAAAAATGCCCGTCGTATGTCGGCTATTACTCCAATTTCTTTCAAACGGAATCTCAGGAGTACAGAAGGTATCTGTTCGATGAGGTTATCACCCTTTTCCAAACACTGGTTCAAGTTGGGTTTGCCTGCCGACGCGTCAAACACCGGCCTCACACGCGTAGTGCTGCCCTCCTTCACCACAGCTCTGTGGGGCAGATAGTGACCAGAATCCCAATTCTCATGGTCAACTCGTTCAATGACCCCATCCTGAAGCCACTCCTTGAATACTTCATCGTAAGCCTCAAACAATCCTCCGGCTTTCAATTTTCTCACCGTGGTTTCCAATCTGCTAGTGGCCTGCTGAAGACCCGGAGGTAGAATCGGATGGCCAATCAACCATGGCAAACTGACCTCATAACGCCCGTCCTCCAATATCTTCACGGTTCGCAAAAAATGTTCTCGTGCAGCTGTGCAGGCTTCTTCTTGAGTGCTGATGTCGGCTGGTTCATTAATGCCAATCACGTCTAGCTTCCAGAGTTCGGCAGGCGATAGGTCAATTGCACACAAGGACGTAGCATTTACCATCGTGTCAGTCTGCTTATCACGAATTCGGCCCATCAAGGTCCAGCCCAAACATGTTTCCATGGCTACCAACCCACAGCTGAGAACAGATTTTTTTCCAGTGAATAACTTACCAGCAACGTCTGATCCAATTAAAATGTCCACTGGACCTTCACACGTGTCTGAGATAACAATTTTGCTATCACGAAGCTCTGAAATCCACGGCCCTTTTGGGACAGCTGGGACAGTTTGACAGATTGTTTCAGTGTCAAGGACATCAAAATTGCAACTGTATTGGCCACTTAATGATTGCAGGCGTACTTTATACCTCTGGTGGGTTTTCACTCCGGTCTTGTCACCCCCAAACAATGAGTGGACAACTCTTTCAACTCCTTGAGACTTATAGCCCATCTTTTGTGCAAGCTGATTTGAAATATAACTTCGCTGCGACCCAGTGTCAAGTAAGACTCTGGCAGTTACTGGTGGTCTGTCTGAGGTGATGGCGTTAACCTTGAGTGTCTGCATAAGAACGGGAGTGAGCGTGGTATTACTCAAATTTTTTTCTTCTTTGGTAGTGGGGCCAGAATCCCCTCCATCTCTCAATGGTTCTGCACACATGGCTGTTGTATGGGATTTTCCACATACCAAACAACTTGGACTGTATCGACAACGCCGACCGACATGATACCTTTTCAGGCACCGAAAACAAACGTTCTTCTCTTTCAGAATATTCAGGCGAACTGCTGAATCCATCCCTCGAGCCTTTCGACAATATTCACTGAAATGCTCACCAGAACAGAATAAACAGACTTTCTTAGTCTCGGAGCTCTCCAGGCTGATTAAACCAGTTGCTGTAGGCACTCTTTTTCCAGGGGTTGGCTCCTTCTCAGCTTGGGGCAATTTCCCGACAGGAGCTCTAGTGGGCGTGAAGGTAGTACGTGCCAAGACCACCCGTTCCTCGGTAATGACGGTTTTCTTCAAGAACGCTCTCAACTGTTCCATTTGCTTGACTGAGTCCAGGGCAGCGTCCTCGTCCACCGGTCTGGCCTTTTCCCATGCACGAAGTACACTCTCAGGCAACGATGATTCCACTAACGGCATTAGTATGCATGAAAATTTGTCACTTGTCACTCCCAGGCTCTCAAGGGCCATCAGCTTTGCCTCCAATTTGTCACAATGCGGTCTCAAATCTACCGCAGCCATTTTCCCCTTTGCCTGTACAAGAACTAGGCCGAGCAATTCGCGGATGTTGTGATCAATCAATAATTCATCTCGTCCAAAACGTTGTTTCAAGTGGGTCAGGGCCTTGGGATAATTCTGTGCAGATGGAGGATAACCCTCAAGTAACTCCTTAGCAACTGTACCTTCACGTGACATCTGCAACAGAAGCTGAAACTTGTCTTCAGCATCTATGTCTTCCCGTTCATCTATCTTCTTAAAGGCCGCCCAAAAGGCAATCCAAGTTGCCGGCTTTATGTCAAACTGACGTAAATCGAGCTTGGGGAGTTTTAAGTTCAGTCCCACCGAGTGATTGGATGACGTCACACTACCTGGGGGCTCAAGTCTAACCTCTTGACGATCGAGCAATTGCTGTCTCCGGTTAACAAGCGAAACCCAAACATCGCGGTACTGCTCTGCTCCCTCAAATTCTTGGTCAAGCTCTTTCTCGTCCGAACAGAGTTTGACGTCGCTGAAGATAGCTTCCTTGACGTGACTGTCGATGGCAAACAAACGCTCGGCCTTGTCTGCTAACTTAGCAAATTCTAGGTTTACCTTTCGAACATCGACTGGATCGGTATCCAGGGCCGCTTCCACGAGTTTTGATGTAACAGTGAATAAGCGACGAATCACCGTCCTTTCCGAACGAAATTTGGTCAACTCATCAGCCATGGTTGTCTTCCCCACAAGGGATGCCACTTGTCGAAAAACCACAAAAACTATCGACGAGAATATTTGATTCGGGGAGACAACGCTGACAGAGAACACAAATTTCTTGAACAGGCTTTTACTGATACACAAACCGAAACGAACCGAACTATTTTAACTAGGATGAACGTAGGAAACCAGAGATCTACGAAAATTGGAACGACAGATAAATTCGCACGAAACTTAAAATGGCGGAGAGACGCGCTAGCACGTTACCAACGCGACAGAAACAGGGTTGCTCAAGTTTGCGAGAAACACCGGGAAGCTAGCCAATCTTTTCCTTAGATAAATTCCCGACAGGAACTTCACGCCGTACCATAGCCGCACCAACGGTCTAGTGGAACGAGCCATCAGAACATTCGAATGGCGCTACCACAAATGTGCCAGTGCCATACCAGATAAAGAACATCGTTTGCAGACTCTGTTGTTCCAGTATCGCAACACCGAACACTCAGTAACTGGCACCAGAACTGCAGAGCTGTTTTTGGGTCGTCGACTTACTACGAGTTTGTGTCGTCAATTTGTGAAATTTTGCAATTCATATGATCTAAGAATTTTCTTACGATTAACTTTAACAAGAGGACTTTTGGGGTATTGTGCTATCGTTTCGTAATACAGTATTTTTACAACATTCTGGATCGTCTCATGAACTAGCTACCTACAAATACACTACAGCTGCACATACACTAACAGCGCTTAATTACTCCTTGGACCAGGAGTATGGAGAACACGGTGGAAGTAGGTAGATAGATACCCATTTTGACCCATACCAACTTTATTTATTCGTTCAAGTATGCAATAAAAAGTAACCATCGGTTAAAAAAAATATATGTATATATATATGTGTGTGTGTGCGTGTGTGTGTAAAATATAACGTATAATTTGGAGTATTTTCCACGCTGGATAACTCTTTCAATCCCAAAACTTCCACTGGGTGTGCTCAGAATTCTGATCGAGAAAATATCACCCCCTGATAGTTTCTTCTCATCCCGGTAGGTAATTCAGTTACCTCACCCTTCATTTTCTCCGCCAATTTACTTTATTTGTTTTAATAGACTCGCTCCATATCCCCGGGCAGTGAACGCCGATGTGCGGGGTTAATTCCATTTCTTTTCGAATCACATTAACCTTCGCAAAATGTCTGGCCTCATTCGGTTTCTCGCCTTTTCGTTTTACCTCTCCACCTGTAAAAAACATGGGGAAAATGGGAAAAACAGTGGATGCGGCGGGTCCCAGACCCATTCCAATCGATTCAGGATCCAAAATTCTTCCGGTGGGTGCCAATCGTTCTGGGACACACATCATTGAATTCAGCGTCCAAAATTTAGTGGAAAATGATACCCCACACGCACAGGTACCAGAAATCCTGACACATACCAAATGGGTGGATACATACCCATTTTGACCCATAACTTCTTCCGGTGGGTGCCAATCGTTCTGGGACACACATCATTGAATTCAGCGTCCAAAATTTAGTGGAAAATGATACCCCACACGCCTAGGTAGCAGAAATCCCGAAAACACATAATCAAATTGGGTAATAAATACCCAATTTGACCCATTACTTCTTCCAGTGGGTGCCAATTGTTCTGGGACCCATTTTATTGGATTCAGCGTCCAAAATTTAGTGGAAAATGACACCCTACTCGCCTAGGTAGCAGAAATCCCGAAAACACATATTCAAGATGGGTGTATCTATGGGGCACTACGACACTAATTTACTAATATAATATTGAGAAAACGTAGGTAATTTAGAAGGCTATAATAATTGTATTAAATTGAATTGAATGGTACGAATAAAAAGCTCGGACAGTAAAAAGAATTGTAGGCAACTGCTCAAAATTGGTTGCTATGTTTAACAGCTGGTTATAAACAACAGGATATGACGATGTGTTTTGTTTGTCTATTCGGCTGAAGTCACCCACATGGGTAATAAATACCCATTTTGACCCATTACTTCTTCCAGTGGGTGCCAATTGTTCTGGGACCCATTTTATTGGATTCAGCGTCCAAAATTTAGTGGAAAATGACACCCCACTCGCCTAAATCACCCAAAATCTCGAAAATCCATTTTTCAAAAAACACATTTTGACCCCTACCCCCTCCAAATTTGGTCCGATCGGGCTGAAAAGTTTCGAGGACCCATTACGGCTGGGAACAGACCCCTGACCCAAATTTCAGATTTTTAGAAAATTTTCTACTAGCAAAAACGGCGTGGACGATGGACGGAGTGCGGCGGACGGACATTGACCTGTTTTCATGCAAATGGTCAACCTCTCCGATTCGGCTCAAAATTTTTTTCTGGACGTTTAATGGTGTCTGGATCAAAAAAGGACAATGTCTGTCCGCTGTTTTTGGTAGTGGAAAATTTTCTAAAAATCTGAAATTTGGGTCAGGGGTCTGCTCCCGGCCGAGACGGGTCCTCCTAGCTTTTCAGCCCGACCGGACCAAATTTGGGCGGGGTAGGGGTCAAAATGTGTTTTTTGAAAAATGAATTTTGAGAATTTGGGCGATCTAGGCGAGTGGGGTATTATTTTCCATTAAATTTTGGACGCTGGATCCAATGAAATGGGTCCCAGAACGATCGGCACCCACTGGAAGAAGTAATGGGTCAAATTGGGTATATATTACCCATTTTGAATATGTGTTTTTGAGATTTCTGGAACCTAGGCGTGTGGGGTATCATTTTCCGCTAAATCTTGGAAGCTGAATCCAATGAAGTGGGTCCCAGGACGATGATATGGGTCAAATTGGGTATACATTACTCATTTTAATTATGTGTTACGAATAACCAACCGCTGTGTATGAATTTGCAGCGTTATGATCTAGACACCATGAAACGTTCAGAAAAAATTTTTGAGCCGAATCGGAGAGGTTGACCTTTTGCATGAAAACATTTTTATTCATGGAATAACCAACCAACAGGGAAACGGCTTAAATGCAGGGAATTTGCCATACTTACTTGATGATCGGTTCGCTGATCGATTTCTCAGCGAACCGATTTTTTTAATGTACGAATTTTTTTTAATGTTCGCATTCTTCTAGGTCTCTGACTATTTGAGGTTTTTTTTTTTTTTTTTTTTTTTTGTACGAGTATAATAAGGATTGAAGGATGTCCCTAGAAACATTTTTGAATTGGTATGCTACCACATAATTTTTCCAATGGGCTTTTTTTAAATTTGAAAAATCGAATTTATTTTCAATTATAAGGGGGCGCCTCCTTCAGTAGCGGTTTCTTCCGCATCCCGCTTGAACCTGTAACCACCTTCGAATCCGAGGTCGTCTTCATAACCAGAGTCTTTGTAAACACCAAAACCGGGGCCGTATCCACTGAAGTAGGGGCGATAACCGAGACCATATCTTTGGGCATAACCGCCGTATCTGCTGTAACCGGAATCAAGGCCTCCATATCCGTAGTCGATATTAAAGCCTGCATCGTGGGCGTGGGTATTGGTGTGAATGGTTCTAAGTCTGTTTATGAAGACTGGGCGTTCGACGTAGGCATGCCTGACGACGGGGTACGCACGTTCGATGATTCGGTTTTGCATGACTGGGTAGGGCCGCTCAATATATCTGACTTCGGGGATTCGGTGGGTAATGTGGTGGTGATTGACAGGCACTAGGCGTCTGATCGTTACTACTTCCGGTTCGTAGAAAGGGATGAAACTGAGGAGCAAACATATGTACAAAGTGAAGAAAGTGAGAATGTTGTGCAGCCAGACATACCTATTTTTAGATACATACTAGATTCTGGTATCACACTCACGGATAGACAGGGGCAGCAGCGGCGGTTGATGAAGCCATGGAAGCAGTGTTAGATGCTGCACTGGTTGCAGCACTTGACCCAGCGGTAGACGCAGCAGCGTTTGCGGCACTAGTCGTAGCACCTGAAGCAGCTGAGGCGGCACTGGAAGCAGCTCCAGAGGCAGATCTAATAGTGGCGCCTAAAGAAGCGCTGGAAGCTGCACTTGCAGCGGCACTTGAGGCAGCTGCGGCTCCTGCTCCTGAGGCACCATCCGAGGCTGCACTTGATGATGCGCTAGCCGCTGCAGCACTGCTTGATGCCGCCTGAAAAGGATTTTTTCTTCATTCTTTTCACGCGTCCTTCTTCCATACCCCTCATTTTTTTAGGGTCTTAAGATTGATAAGGAGGGAGCCAATCTCGTTTTGCAGATATCCTATGTGGCCCAGAGGGACTCAGTAGCTGCGAATCATGCACAATAATCTCCTCCAACTAGCTAAACATGCTGCCTCACGCATAGATACCAAAAACGGAGAACAACAGAGTGAGATCGGCTTTACAATATTGCGGTATGCTGCAAACTGTGAGGATTCCTTACAAAATACGTATGCCTTGCAAGAAAATCCATTTTCTCATCAGATTAGAATTTTCAGCAGCGAATTCCAGGCAAACAAACAGCCGCGGGTATGGCTCATGTGTACCCAATCATTATCAAAACAATTCATTCCTATCGCCTTCGTCTCACTCAGACATTAGGATATAACATACCGCACAGAGGAGATAGTGAACTGGGTGTCTACTTACGTCCCTCTTAATTCTGAGGTAAGTCTCGGTCTGTTCTGCGGGAACAGCGGTGGCGACCGCAACTGCCATGCATAGAACCAAAGCGAAATTCATCATGCGGTCCGATATCCGACCGGTGGCTGTGGATTCAGTCGACTACAATATCACAGAACTTGTGGGAGTTCTTTTATACGAACTCGGCGCCGTTATCGAACTAATGCACTATCCAAGACAGAAAAACAAATTAAAGAACGAGCAGGGTGTCTCTAACGAGTTATTAATTTGTTATAAACAAATTCTTGTCGGTGGAAAAAAAAACTGGAGCAGTTTTCAATAAATATGTTGAACTAAACTGAATAACACGATGCTGTGATCGTGAACAGGAACGCCCGTTGATAAACATCTTCAACCCATTTGTTTTGATTACTGAAATTAACTCCTTTTCTAGAATAGTTATATTGGGTAAATACTTATTTTGTCGCGTACTTTTCCAACTACAACGTTCCAATTAAATTATTTTTACCATTGTCGGAAACCTAGTGCTGAAAAATTGTCCTCGCCACGTGCCTATTTTTCGAATGAACAACGAAGTGAATAAAACGAACAATCGCGCTGTTCTGGACAATCTTCGAAAAATCTGTTTCTAATTGCTAATGAATATAATCGAAATTTCCTTTGATTGTAACTGCATGCAAATTGATAACATTTTACGCGTAGAATAATAATAATAATAATAATAATAATAATATTATTATTATTATTATTTCCCACTAAGTTTTGGAAGCTGAATCCAATGAAGTGGGTCTCAGGACGATTGGCACCCACTGGAAGAAGTTATGGGTCAAATTGGGTATATGTTACCCATTTTGAATATGCGTTTTCGAGATTTCCGGTACCTGGGCGTGTAGGGTATCAGTTTCCACTAAATCATGGACACTGAATCGATTGGAATGGGTCTGGGACCCGCCGCACCCACCGTTATCCCTATTTCCCCCATGTTGAAGAAATGAGTCTACTTGCGCCTGGTCTGACGAATATTTTAATATGTTTTCAGGATTTCTGGTACGTGTGGGGTATCATTTTCCACTAAATTTTGGACGCTGAATCGATTGGAATTGGTCCGAGACCCACCTCACCCACTGTTTCCATTTTCCCCATGTTGAAGAAATGAGTCTCCATGCATCTGGTCCGAGGAATAACCAACCCGTGTGTAAAAATTTGCAGCGTTTTTTACATTGTTCTCCTTCCTTCGTAATCTTGTTCTAGGAAGGAGTACAACTAACTGTTCAGCGACAATGAACAAAAAATCTTTTTTGCAAGAGAACGAAGACTAACGTTCCTAGGCATTTGAATTGTGGTACAATATATGATCGCGGGTCAAAATAGGTTCGCCGCCACTATTCTTAGTTTCGTGATTCTGTGTAAAAATGCATCATTTCCTGCAGTGCCGCTATCTACCAAAGAAAAACAGCTGTATCAAGGTTTCAACACTTGAAACTCCTCTCGGGTAAGACCGAAATAATACCTTGTGAATCATTCTGTTGGAAACGATAACGCTTTGAAATTGATGTGTTCGTATCGGGGATGCAGAACATTTGAGGCCGTTGGTGCACTAAGGATACGTCTACCAAATTTGACTGCAGTTGAACTATGTGAAACGGCAACCCTCTCCAAACTTTCATGTTCTTTTCGACATTTTCTCTTGAATCAATGCAATTTTCTCCTAATTTCATCTGCTAAATCAGGACAGGTTTGTAGATAACTTGTTTTGTCCTGTATCCGTTTCTCTAAAAATTCGTTGAAAACTCGCCGATAGGAGGTGACGTCTACTACGATCTCGTTTTGGTTGGTTATTCCTTGAATAATCAATCTATGTTTTCATGCAAAACGTCATTCTCTCCGATTCGGTGAAAAATTGTTTCTAGACGTTTCAAGGGGTCCGTCCGCCGTCCACGCCGACTTTGATAGTAGAAATTACTCTAAAAATCAGAAGAGAAATGAGAAATTTTGGTCAGGCGTCCGTTCGTGGCTCTAGTTGGTCCTCGAAACTTTTCAACCCGATGGGACCAAATTTGAATGGGGTAGGGGTCACAATGTGAATTAAAAAAAAAGGATTTTCGATATTTTTTGCAATCTAGACGTGTGGGGTATCATTTTCAACTAAATTCTGGACGCTGAATCCAATGTGATGGGTTCCAGAACGATTGGAACCCATTGGAAGAAGTTATGGGTCAAATTGGGTATTTATTACCCATTTTGAATATGTGTTTTCGAGATTTCTGATACCTAGGCGTGTGGGGTATCATTTTCCACTAAATTTTGGACGCTGAATCGATTGGAATGAGTCTCCATGCGCCTGGTCCGAGGAATAACCAACCCGTGTGTAAGAATTTGCAGCGTTTGAATTTGTGTTTTTGGGGTTCCTGGTACCTGGGCCTGTGGGGCATCATTTTCCACTAAATTTCGGATCCTGAATCGATTGGAATGGGTCTGGGACTCGCCGCACCCACATTTTTCCCCATTTTTCCCATGTTGAAGAATTGAGTCTCCATGCGCCTGGTCCGAGGAAAAACTACTAACTACTACTAGGTGTGTAAGAATTTGCGGCGTTTTTTGATCTAGACACCATGAAACGTCCAGAACAAAATGTTGAGCCGAATCGGAGAGGTTGACCATTTGATTATTGACCATTGATTATTCAAGGAATAACCAACCAAAAAGGTCAATGTCCGTCCGCCGTCCACCGTCCGCGCCGTTTTCGGTTGTAGAAAATTTTCTAAAAATCTGAAATTTGGGTCAGGGGTCTGTTGCCGGCCTAGGACGGTCCTCGAAACTTTTCAGCCCGGTCGGACCAAATTTGGGCAGGGTAGGGGCCAAAATGTGTTTTTTGAAAAATGGATTTTCGAGATTTTGAGCGATTTAGGCGTGTGGGGTATCATTTTCCACTAAATTTTGGACGCTGAATCCAATTAAATGGGTCCCAAAACGATCGGCACCCACTGGAGGAAGTTATGAGTCAAATCATATATTACCCATTTTAAATGTGTTTTCGGGATTTCTGGTACCTAGGCGGGTGGGGTATAATTTTCCACTAAATTTTGGATGCTGAATCCAATGATGTGGGTCCCGGAACGATTGGTGCCCTCTGGATGAGGCTATGGGTCAAAATTGGTGCCTATTTACTCATTTTGAATGTGTGTTTTCCAGATTTCTGGTACCCTGGCGTGTGGGGTATCATTTTCCCCATGTTGAAGAAATGAATCCCAATGCGCCTGGTTCGAGGAATAACCAACCCGTGTGTATGAATTTCCGGTGTTTTTTGTGTTCATCCCGGGTTCTTTGTTTCTTTCCAAGGCGTCAATACACAAACAACCGATTTTCATGATCGCTGTTAAATGTGAAAAATAATATATGGATACAATTTTTTTTTTGAAATACTCCTTTTGGGAAGTCATTAACGTCGGACGGATTCATCGGAGAATAGAGGCAATTGAGAGATGTGTCAACTAATCCTAAGTGGCAATTGTCTGCCATTAGCCGCGTTCTTGGTCTGTGGAGTTCTCGACCCCACAGCTCTTATGCCTGTACGAGAGACTTGTTAGTTTCATATTACTATCATCCACCTCTCGACGTGGACACAATTAAACATTGTGTTAGAGAAAATAAGAAAAGGAAACAATCACTTGTAAAGCCTGTGAGCTATAAACTAGAGCACAATTTTATTTATTTATTAATTTTTGTTACACGGGAATAAGCCCAGTTTACAGTATATAGGTCGAATCAAACATTGGAGTAAGTAAAGCATCCAGCAAGCGTCTCATGAGGATGGAGGGGGGTGAGTGAACAGATCCATATCAGCAGCAGCGAGCAGATGGTTGGCAGTTCGGGGCAGACGGCTGAGGGGGCGGTGCAGCATGTAATGTCGACGTGAAGGGGACCCAAAAGAGGTCACGTGTGCGGGAGCCTGGTTTTGGGACCCGGAGACCAATCTGGTCCAGGATAGACGGCGAGTCAACTCGCCCAGAGAACATACTACTGAGGGAAACCGTGTCCGCGATGGTGCGTCGGTCAGCAGGACTGGGGAGGCGATACTGCGCACAGAGTGCGCTCTGTCTCGAGGTATTCCTGACTTGAAGGCAAGGTAGCGGAGGAACGCCTTGTGCACCCGATCAATTAGGTCAATGTGGCAGCCAAAAAAGGGCTCCAGAAGACCGAGGCGTACTCGAGGCATGGCTGAACAATGGCACGATACAGTGTGATGAGGGGGGGGGGGGGGTATCAGTGAATACTCTAGTATTCCGCTTGAGGAAATCCAGTGAGCGCATAGTGTGAAAGAATTCGCAGCGTTTTTTGGTTGGTTATTCCTTGAACAATCCATCCATTCTAATCGATTCAGGTTCCAAAATTTTGTGGAAAATGATACCCCACACGCCTAGGTACCAGAAAGCTCGAAAACACACATTCAAATGGGTTGATAGGCACCCAATCTGAAATTGGGGTCAGGGGTCTGTTCCTGGCTCTAGTTGGTCCTCGAAACTTTTCAACCGATCGGACCTAATTTTGGCGGGGTACTAGTCAAAATGTGTATTTCGAAACATGGATATTCGAGATTTTTGGCCATCTAGGCGTGTGGGGTATCATTTTCCACTAAATTTCAGACGCTGAATCCAATGAAATGGGTCTCAGAAAGATTGGCGCCCTCTGGATAAGGTTATGGGTCAAAATGGGTACCTATCTACCCATTTTGAGTGTTTTCGGTATTTCTGGTTTTTAGGCGTGTAGGTTATCATTTTCCACTGAATTTTGAGCCCTGAATCGACTGGAATGGGTCCGGGACCTGCCACACCCACTGTTTCTCCCATTCTCCCCAATTCGAAGCAATGAGTCTCCATGGTCCGAGGAATAACCAGCCCGTCTTAATAAATTCGCAGCGTTTTAAATAATGGAATCACAATAGTTTTCTTGAAAGGAGCAGGCTACTTGCCACATGAGAATGCTAATTTAAAAATAAGAAACAATAGATCAGCCTCTTGGCGCGAAATTCAAGTGAAAATTTCGGTTTTGGAGGTCCATGATTGTATCATTTTGGAAGTGAAATCAATGCTTTTGCTGTTTTAATCGGAAGCTAGATAAATAATTTAAAAATTAATAAGTTTGAGCAATTTTTCAATTGAGCAAAAAATTTACTTACTATAGGGGCCTTATAGCGTATGATTCGCGCTTCATTCTGGCCATAGCTCTGTGCACAATGAAGCCAATATTTGGATCCTTTTCTCACAATTACTCCTTGTGCGGTAACAGTGTCGACGTCACTCAAGAGAAGATTGCTTTCAAACTATCTCACAATAGGAGCGTCAGTGTCTCCCATGTGAACTCGAAAAAGAATTGGTTTACACTATCAAGAATCTTGGTAGTTGTTCAGATGTTGCCATTACAAACCTGTTGAGCTGCGTTCTCATAATATTAGGATGTGTACGAGAGGGTGTCAACTCCTGCCTGATTTTGAAGTGGCAAGTCAGGATTAGTCTGATTCGTCTTACTTGACTTCTTAACCGTCTTGGCTGTCAGAGTTTTTACATTTATAAATAGACGATTAACATTAGTTGTTGAATGGGAAGCTCACCACGCCTAATTAATTTTCAGGTTCCATTTCATTTAACGGAGGTTCCCTCACTCAACTCAAACGGCAATGGAGTGAGATAAACACTGCCCTAGTATGCATGTAGCCCACGACACGAGCTAGTGCATATTATTGTCAGTTAACACCTTTTCTCCTGCGAATAAATGGAGCGCGGCATCAGCCGTTCAAATGAGAAATTCCAGGGCCCGCATATTCCTGTTTTCCACGTCTCTAAATGTGACGAAACAGAATTATTGGGTATTCTCCCGTTTTAATCTTAGTAATATGTAATAATAAAGATTAAGGGAACTTTGTTAAAATTTGTTTGAGACCACATGACCAGATTTCTCCGAATTCGATCTCGAATGATGAAATATAAAAATCATGATGTCTAGATCAAACCGTGGCGCAAATGGCTAGCGCGATCGGCAGTAAATCGAAAGGTTGGTGGTTCGAGCTCACCCCGGGAGCGAATTTTATGTTTTCTGATTTGGTTTTTTTTTTGTTGAGAAAATGCACAAAATCAAACACCAGCGATTGAGAGGTGAAGTCACTGCTCCAGCCCAGCGAGCCTGGTAATGGAAGGCAGCGGGAGGAAGCAAATTGTTGCTGCAATCTGCTGCAAATTATTACACACGGGTTGGTTATTCCTCGAATGGGGGAAACAGTGGGTGTGGCGGGTCCCGAACCCATTCCAATCGATTCAGGGTCCAAAATTTAGTGGAAAATGATACCCCACACACCTGGGTACCAGAAATCCCGAAAACACATACATATTCAAAATGGGTAATAAATAAACGATTTGACCCATAACTTCTTCCAGTGGGTGCCAATCGTTCTGGGACCCATTCCAATCGATTCAGCGTCCAAAATGTAGTGGATAATGATACCCTACTCGCCTAGATCGCCCAAAATCTCGAAAAATCCATTTTGACCCCTACCCCGCCCAAATTTGGTTCGATCGGGCTGAAAAGTTTCGAGGACCGTTCTAGGCCGGGAACAGACCCCTGACCCAAATTTCAGATTTTTAGAAAATTTTCTACGGCGCGGACAATGGACGGCGGACGGACATTGACCTTTTTTGATCCAGACACCATGAAACGTCCAGAAAAAATTTTTGAGCCTAATCGGAGAGGTTGACCATTATCATGAAAACATAGGTTGATTATTCAAGGAATAACCAACCAAAAGTCAGCCCGCATATTTTCGTCGAAAACTATGGATCTCACTACCTACATTTTCAGTTCCTATTCCACAAACGCTAATTTGCCTCATTCATAATCTATACCGTAGGTCAGGCCAATAAAAGTTTAGCATTAACAATATACATATTGGAACAAAGCACCTCCTATCAAGAGGGCTACGAAATAATGATGTCGTGCACCACGGAGCATCATTTCTACGAGTGAAATTACCGAATAGTCGCGGCATCCGGGATGACAGATCAAGTAATGTGTCGTTGGCGTAATCAATTGACGGTCGCTGACAGTGCCCACTCATTACCAGTTGATGAAATGCCCACTGTCATTTTCCCTCCTAACTCTCCTTGATTAGTTGAATCATTAGTTCATATTTCAATTGAACATGGCTTCCCTGTGAGGATTCTCCTGATATTAGGATGTGCTGGGTATTACGGATCGCGTTTTATGCATGAAGTCAATCTCCATGATTCCGCCCAGAAATTTTTTCTGGACGTTTCAAGGTATCCTAGATCAAAATTAGCAAATGTCCGTCCGTTGTACGCCGTCCACGTCAATTTTGGTTGTAGACATTCTTCTAAAAATCTGAAATTTCTTGAAATGATTATGGAATATTAGTCATTGGTGATGAACTAATTTTGTTTCTTCAAGTTCTATACAATAAAGAATTCACTGCCAAGGTCGAGACTCACAGTCTTCCCCGCGACCTTCAAAAATGTCATGATTAACCTTTGGGAAACGAGAAACAATTAGATGGCAAATTTTATTTTTTATTTTCCATTAAGCGTAGCATTTTCTAAGCAAGTATTTTCAATAGGGCATAACTGTACCGAGGAAATAGCACATTCGCAGAGCATACCGCCAATTTCTCATTGATGAATATTGAGGGAGAGAGACCTCAAGGGAGTCATCATTCCTTCATATAATGGCTGGCATCCGCCCAAAATTCACGGAGTCATGGCAATGTTCACAAAACTGATTATCTGGTGCTCAATCCAGAGACTCATCCCCTAGCTTTTGGTTTCCATCGGATCACAGTGTGTACCTATCTACCTTGGTCATTGGTGTAGCTAATAAACGCGGGCAGACCGTTTTTGTACTTTTTGAGGCTTTGATACGCCAAACGCAAGTAAAAAATTGTTTTTTGGATCAATCGCCACCTTTATTTTTGTGAAATGAGCTTCCGCTCCTTCGCAGGCTTCCAAACTGAACTAAAAATACAAAATGACATGAACTTCGAGTTTGGGTACATGGCTTTTCAGAAGAAAGAAAAAGGGGACTTGACATTCAGAAATCCGACTAGTGCCGTTGGTGGCCTGAAATTGTGTATAATTTACCCCTTTGTGGTCCAATAAAAAATTCAGGAGAACACCGCCCAAGTCTGGAGTGAAACTCCGAGGGTGTTCCGTGGCCTACTTAGGGGTGGCCACCCCCGGGAAGAAGCCACGTGCCCCATCGCTTGATCTCCGATCCTACCTAGGTCGTTCACTCCCTCTGAACGAGGGCGAGGGTGGCACACTGCGCATGAACCATAATGATGAGCTCGTCCAACAATTTGAGTTACTGAATTGACCGACCACTTGAACAATTTTTCGCGGTATTTTGGCCATTCAATAAAAGAATCAATGCCTACATACACGCCATTCCCCAACCCTTTTGGGGTGGCTCTGCCGCTAAGCTCCATGATAACTAACTTTTTTTTATTTTTTTATTCCTAAGTTGTGCATTATCGATTTAGTTTGATCTTCTATTTTGCTCGTATTGAGAGAATGGGTTTTTATAAAAGTTGTTACTTCGCGTTTCGTCGGCGCCCAGACCGGCATTAACTAGCAATGCAGTCTCTGGTACAACCAGTTCTCACGGAGGCAGGCAACGAAAGCGTGGCATGCTTTTAATCTCCGTCTCTATGCCCTTGCCTTAGTAGGGGTAGAAATTGAGCCAGCCGTGGGTCGTGAACCATTCACACGACCACGTGTCAGTTTGTCCCTTGAAGTCCAAAATGGACGAGCTACTTGTTGACAGTAAGTTTTTTAGCTAAGAGATTCCTTCAAAACCCCACTTCACGCTCCCAACTAGGCGAGACTTCGCGTGATAATCAGGCACGTTAGATCCCGGGAGGAGCGGTCTTGACGTTTCCACGATTCGGATGACAATTCGGATGCTTTGCTCAATCACACCTAGTTGGAAGCGTGAAGAGAGGACGGCTACGGCAGTCTGTAGGTTATATTCAGTTTGATTATGTGGGGAGAGGCGGGAAATCGTGTAATTAAACCGCAAGACCTCTCATATTGGTGTCTGAATGTTTCAAAATGTGAGGCAAAACGAAAATCAAACTGCTCAACTGTCATCCGAAGCATGTTTTTTAAAATCTCCTGGGTAATCTTTCAGCTTAACGTCTGCCAGTTGGTGTACCCCTAAATTTCTTCTTTCGAGGATCCACTTCCTAGCCCAACAACTTCTTCCGTTTCTTGTTCATCTTCACTCTCTCTGATACAACACCACATAAACCCGAATTTAACACACCACAACAACAAATAGCTCGACCATTTTCCAGGGATAAACTGAATCGCGGTCGAGTGAACGGTCCAACGGTCCACGGCTGGTTTAATTTCTACCCCCCTCTGAAGGCAAGGGCACGACGGAGAGATTGAAAGCGTGCCATGCTTTCGTTGGCTGCCCCCCTGAGAACCCCGATTAAAGGACATACGTATACATAATTGGGCAGGCAGGCAAGAATAAAAGGTAGCGTGTTGAGGAACAATATTGTCGAGAAAGATACACGTACACTGAATTTGGGTTAGTCATAACAACGTAACATTAGGACAACCTTCCTAGATGACCTCCACCTACATATTACCTAAAAACAACCACCAAAATTTGGGTCTGGGATCCGTTTCTGGTTTTAGTTTGTCCTCGAAACTTAAGCACGATCGGACCCTATTTGGAGGAGGTGGGTGGGGGTCAAGATATGTATCTTGAAAAATGTATTTTTGAGTAATTCGCATTATTGTCGGTGATTTCGGCGTGTGGGGTATCATTTTCGATTGAATTTTGGCCGCTGAATTCATTGAGATCGGTCCCAGACCGATTTGCGCCCTACGGAAGTGAGTATGGGTCAAATGGGAATCTATCTGTTAATTTCGAAAGTGGATTTTCGAGATTTCTGGTGCCTTGGCGTGTGAGGTATCATTTTTTATTAAATGTTGTACGCTGAATCGATTGGAATGAGTCCCCGTGCTCTTGGTCCGAGGAATAACTAACCCCTGGGAAAAAAACGTGAAGCGTTTTCTCATCACAGACGTTGCAGGTATCGTTGAGGTTTCATGCAATTAGCATACATCGTCGTTATTAGTTTTCTGAATGTTGAATGTGACATCATTATCAAGGTCACAAGGAATCTTATGTGCGCCCAGGAACTCGCAATGTATTCCGGCCACGTTCCTGAGATGCTTGGTCATTGTAAGCAGATTGACACTCAAAATACCTACTAGAATTCTTCTCGCTGCTAAACTCTGTTTTCTTCTCTCTCAGTTGCACATTTTCCATCTGAAAGAATACTAGTAATGATACTTCAATTGGATTCACGTTCGTAAACTCCAGCTCGATTGGACAGTATGAACACAGTTGAGCAATGTTAACATCCGAACCCATAATTATTGCCAACCTGTCCCTCGCCCCTCGTCTTTTGTGAATTGTTTTCTGGTCGTTGATCGTTACGGATTAGATTCAGAGTGAACTTGAAAATTGGACCCTTTTCAAATGAACTCAGGAAGTAGATAGTTTGAGTTTCATTGAATGGATTTGGGAAAGGTCTCGGTTCCTATCGAATGCTTCGTCGCACCTGAAAAGTTTCTCTTTCTTCTCACTGCGCGATAACGATCCTTCCAAGAACGTTGTTTCATTTAGGATTGTTGTAAAATTACTTGAAACGTTTTTTTTTTTGCTCATCACCAAACATCATCCAAACAAAGAAATAACGCTAGTTCCTGGATTATTATTTGCGAATTTGTTCGTCTGTTTTTTTTTTTTTTCCAGCTCCTGCCAATCCAGGAATGATCAACCTCCGCCACAACCGCCCTCTAGTGATAGCCGGAAAAATTCTCTTGTTTTGAGGTATCCAAAATTCAAAATGGCTGTAAACTAAACGTGCGCTCATCTTCGCTGTAGTTGCTTGAAATTACTTCGTTTAAATTCTAACAGCAGAGCTGCTGTAGTTGAACCAGATTAAGGAGCATTTTATCCATTCTTATTGTTGCCATTGAGCCATTGAATGTCTATAGAATCTGTCAATGAGCTATTCGAGTATTGATTTTGGAGATGAGTTTGGGTTAGCTGCTCTCCTAATGATGCCTGACTTATCATTCACATTTCACGACTTTTAAAATGCCTGATCCCAAATAGTAAACACTCAACGCTAAGCCTATCATTTAGGGGAGCAGGAAACATTTTCGGATTTTGGTTTGAGATGCGATCATTTATTGCTGGCCTTCTCATGTTTCACCTTTACAACCAAAAAAGTAGACCTATAATAATCGCCGGTTTCCCTCGTGATCATGCTGGTTGTCCAATCAGCATAATATATTTAAGCGTTAATAATTTAATGCTGAAACTTGATTGTTGATAACTCGTCATCGATGCACTTGCATGCACCATCGTCGTCATGTCCGACTTTTCTTCATTAGCTCACTACATGAATCATACAATAAGGATTATCAATTTTGTTCAACAATATTGTACGAGCATTTTCTTTTGAGTTCATACTCATAGTAGTCATTCCCGCACAGACTTTTTCAACTTTCTAATTCCTATTCTTATTCCAGTTTTAGTAATTATAAATTGATTTAGTTGATGAAATTTGTTATTATTGATTAATTTGCAACTCTATTAAATGCATCCCCATTGTCATTAAGGGATTTTCGGAGTTGCCATGGAATCATTATCACGCATTACTTATTTTATACGACTGACGTCTTGTAGAAAAATTATGATTTTTCTTTATCTAGTGCTTCTATAATGTCTATAAAAAATGATAAAATTAATTAAAAAGAAAAAAAAGAGCTTAGTATGATGTGAAATATTTTGGTCAAGTGGGGATTTAGGAATTTAGGTATGTTTTCATGTTCAAGGTCTTTCTGGACGTTTTATGATGGCTAGAATAATTTCTCGAACCAGGCGCATGGAGATTCATTTCTTCAACATGGGGAAAATGGGGGAAACAGTGGGTGTGGCGGGTCCTGGACCAATTCACATCGATTCGGGGTCCAAAATTTAGTGGAAAATGATACCCCACACGCCTAGGTACAAGAAATCCCGAAAAACACATATACAAAATGGGTATATATACCCAATTTAACCCATTCATTGAATTCAGCGTCCAAAATTTAGTGGAAAATGATACCCCACTCGTCTAGATTGCCCAAAATCTCAAAAATCCATTTTTCAAAATAACACATTTTGACCCCTACCCCGCCCAAATTTGGTCCGATTGGGCTGAAAAGTTTCGAGGACCGTCCTAGGCCGGGAACAGACCCCTGACCCAACTTAAAGATTTTTAGAAAATTTTCTACTACCAAAAACGGCGCTGACGGCGTATGACCGTCATTTTGCTTTTTTCGACACCTTGAAACGTCCTGAAAAAAATTTTGGGCCGAATCGGAGAGATTGAATTTTTGCGTGAAAACATTTTGGTTGATTATTCAAGGAATGATTACCATCCGTAACCAACCAAATAGCTGAAAATTCCTTCCAGGGGTGGTTTATTCCTGACCAGGGGGGGAAATAGGTAGGTTGATACCCATATCGAAACATACCCACTTCCGTGAGGCACAAATTGGTCAGGGACCCGTCTGAATTTATTTAGCATTCTAAGCTTAGTGAAAAACAATATTAGACGTTAAATCGATTAAGGTGGGCAAACGGACCTATACCGAACTTCCATAGATTTCTGCTTCTCTTATTATTATTACTTACTACTACTATTACTTTTTTCTCCGCAAATTTCTCATTCTAGAGTCTTAGCCAAATAGAATAATCAGCAATTATTAAATAATCAATTATTGTAGAATAATTTGCGATTTTCTTAATTGAGAATCGCTTATGTTCTGTTTCTGGCGGAGCGTCGCTTTCCTTCCTGAATCGTCAAAATTGATGGAATAAGATAATGAGCTCCCTCGCACACAAGGCATCCCAATTAGTTCCTAGTGGTTAGCGGAGCTCATGCATTGGAGAACGCGGATTTCGTCTAGTGGGGGCGGATTGTTGGGATCCTCGGGTATTAGGAGGACGGGAGATTGTAGGAGCCTGCGACCCAGCAGCTGGCGGGGTCGTAGGATCTGGCTTGGTGGCAGATCGGCGGATTCAGTTCCTTATTTTTGGTTGGTTATTCCTTGAATAATCTGCCTATGTTTTCAAATTGGGTATCTATTACCCATTTTGAATACGTGTTTTTGGGATTTCTGGTACCTAGGCGCGTGGGGTATCATTTTCCACTAAATCTTGGACGCTGAATCCAATGAAGAGGGTCCCAGAACGATTGGCACCCACCGGAAGAAATTGTAGGTCAGAATGGGTATGTATCTACCCATTATGAATAATATTCAAAATGGGTAGATTATGTGTTTTAGGGATTTCTGGTACCTAGGCGTGTGGGGTATCATTTTCCACTAAATTTTGGACCCTGAATCGATTGGAATGGGTCTGGGACCCACCACACCCACTGTTTCCTCCATTTTCCCCATGTTGAAGAAATAAGTCTCCGTGCGCCTGGTTCGAGGAATAACCAACCTGTGTGTAAAAATTTGTGTTTTATTAGTGGTTTACAACGGTGCAGAAGATAGGCGCCCCCAACCACGCGGGCTTACGACATAACTGGGTTAATCAATGTAATGTTTGTATTGTATGTATTTCCTCTTCTCACTAGGTCACGAATCTCCTGTTATTCCCTCCTGGTTTTCCCCCTTCGCCGTTCTGGACCGTGAGTGTGTTTGTGCCTAAGGTTCCTCAGATCGAATTAAAGCGATCCGTTCGGCCGGGATTAGGTATTTTTACTGTTTTAATCCGGAATCGTGCCTGGCTCATTTTTTTTCCTTGTGGAATGCATCAATCCCGGTTCGATTTTTTTTTTTTCCTTTATGAATCTTTCTGTTGAATTTATACCTGCTCACACTATTCCCCTTTACCCCCTCTACGTTGCTGACTATTACGTTCATACGTCTCCCCGGTAGTTATATTTATAAAACCGCTGGTGGGAAACAGCAGGGCTTCTCCTAGTCATTGTAAATGTCGTAACATCCCGAATCAAAATCAAATAGGATTATTTCATGAATGTTCATATAGGTATTTACTGCCTATTTACAAGCTTCTTACTTCGCTGGAATACAATACGCACTAATTTTTGTGTCCCTCTCAAAGCCTTCCATCTGACAAAGGAGCTACTCTTCAGAAAACGAGAAGATCGTTTTACAGCGACCCAGTCGATTTTTTGGAGTGTTTTTTTTTCTTTTAGAGTTAAAAGCTAATTTTTTCATGATTTTGATGGGTTATTTCTTGAATAATCAACCTATGTTTTCATGATAAAGGTCAACCTCTCCGATTCGGCTCAAAATTTTTTTCTGGACGTTTTCATGGTGTCTAGATAAAAAAGGTCAATGTCCGTCCGCCGTACGCCGTCCACAAAGCTTTTCAGCCCGATCGGACCAAATTTGGGGCGGGGTAGGGGTCAAAATGTGTTTTTTGAAAAAATGGATTTTCGAGATTTTGGGTGATTTAGGCGAGTGGGATATCATTTTCTACTAAATTTTGGACGCTAAATGGATTGGAATGGGTCCGGGACCCGCCACACCCGCTGTTCCCCCTGATCCCCATGTTGAAGAAATGAGTCTCCATGCGCTTGGTCCGAGGAATAACCCGTGTGGAAAAATTTGCAGCGTTTTTCTACGGAGAACTGACTTTATGGAGACTGATGATTGTCCGATTGACGCTGATTTTATCCATTAAGTCAATAATTATTATTAATCAACGTTGGTTAGGTGGTTTTTCCATCGCGTTAATTTGATTGCCTAGTTATTACATTATTTATACTCAAACAAATGTACTCAGATTTTTAATTGACTTTCCGCGTATCAGGCGGGTATATGGGATCGACCCTGAGCTCACTGCTTATGCAGTTACAAAACTGTAAACTTCACTGATCTCTTATGAAGTACATTATTTATTTTTTCATTTGTCGGAATTCAAAGGATCGTCCTTGACGACAGATGGTGGCGTAGAACGTTTCACAACCATACCTTCAAGATTCAAGGACGTCTTACATGCGGCCGAGCAAATGAGACTGAAAAACTGGTTCTTCACCTCCGTTTGGGAACGAATTTTGATAATTTTCAAGTAGTAGCTAACCAATAGGAGGATTTGCCTATTATCCGGAAAATGATACCCCACACGCCTAGGTACCAGAAAGCTCGAAAACACACATTCGAAATGGGTAGATAGGCACCCAATCTGAAATTGGGGTCAGGGGTCTGTTCCTGGCTCTAGTTGGTCCTCGAAACTTTTCAACCTATCGGACAACTTTGGGCGGGGGTAGGGGTCAAAATGTGTTTTTTGAAAAATGGATTTTTCGACATTTCGGGCGATCTAGGCGAGTGGGGTATCATTTTCCACTAAGTTTTGGAAGCTGAATACAATGAAATGGGTTCCCAGAACGATTGGCACCCACTGGAAGAACTTATGGGGCAAATTGGGTATTTATTACTCATTTTGAATATGTGTTTTCAAGATTTCTGGTTCCCAGGCGTATCATTTTCCACTAAATTTTGGACCCTGAATCGATTGGAATGGGTCCGGGACCCGCCACACACACTGTTTCCCCCATTCAAGGAATAACCAACCCGTGTGTAATAATTTCCAGGGTTTTTACAGAATGTGCCACAGCACTCCTTCTTTTCAAAATAAGCCTCTTTGTGGTTTGTGCTATAATATTATATGAATACAGAAAAAAAAGTTTATCCTAGTTAAATGATGTGGTTTTTTCCCCTTGATTTTGTCGATTCCCTACATTTATCTTTTGTAAAGGATCGATTATCGATTGTGGATGATCGATTAATCGACATTCAATATCAATATTGATTTCAAAATAGAAGGTCCAATATCTCATTCCTAGTGCGAGGTGAAGGGAAAGGAAATATTTTCTAATAAACTGCGAACATCTGCTCAATTCCTCCCTCCTGCATATATGTCATTAAATGCTTTTAACAGTTTTTTTTCTTTTTCAGCGAGCAGAGCATCGCTTCTGCCCGGGCATCTGTAATGGTATATGATGACACCAGCAAGAAATGGATACCCAGCGGCTCGTCAAGCGGCCTCTCCAAAGTTCACATATTTCAAACATTAGCAACAACTCTTTTAGAGTCGTAGCTCGAAAGCTTCAAGACCATGAAGTGAGTTTTTAATACCTTTAATGTATCCACCCTTCCTACTGTTAAGTTAAGCGGCGATCGATATTAGCAGATCGATTCGTCAACTCATCCTCAATGAAAAGTGTATGTGTGTCATTAAATGGGAAAATGGTTGTGTAAATCTTTTCCGTTACCTCAGGGTCCAGCTCCCCCTTCCCCCGCCTGCCCCTGGCACAATTGATCTTGTGACGTGAACTCCATCCTGACAAAAACCTAGTAGTCCGATTCGGGGGTAAATAACAATATTAATGCAAAAGTTCTTACTAAATAACTTCCTCAACATCCAGAAAAATAGAGGGTATCCATGGCCTATGTGTTGAGGGTTTACATTCTGTTCAAGGAGCTTTGTACGACTTGAAGTGATTCCCTTCAATCACGTTCCACTAATTTCTAATTTTGTTTTTGTTTTCAGGTTGTTATCAACTGTATAATTCTAAAAGGTCTCAAATATAATCAAGCAACATTCACATTTCATCAATGGCGAGACAACAAGCAGGTGTATGGCCTCAATTTCAGCAGTCGAGAAGACGCCGACGGCTTTGCCCGAGCAATGACCCACGCGTTAGACGTAAGATATTTTTCATCACAATATAATTCTCGTACTAAATTGTCAAATGCTAAAGGGAGCGGTTTTGTTTCGTTGGCGAGAGAGAGATGGAGAGGGTTTCATTTTCAATTTCAGTTTTACTGTTATAATTTCTCGTGCGTAGTAATATTGTTTGGGGGGGGGGGGGGGGAATAACCCTGCAGAAATGCAGCCGCCCACGCCGTTTTTGATAAGTAGTAGAACATTTTCTAAGAATCGAAGAGAATCGAGGTTTTTTCGTTATCATAGGTCCTAGTTGGATTTGGGGTGGGTATGGGTCAAACGGTATTTTTAATAATGATTTTAGAGAGTTTTGACTAGACGTGTAGAGTATCAATTTAGAACAGAAAACCTAGACTCCGTTAATATAAATTGATACATCATCCATAACGTATTCACGAGTCCAGAAACCTCTTATAACTTCGAATACGTCCAGAAGTTTTTGAGTTCAGGTTTAGGGAGGTCTACAATAACGATAGTGTCGCCATCTCATTTCTCAAAATCTACTAAAATATCTTGAACTATGCTGTGCTACGCGACTATTAGGCGGCCATTCGTCTCAGAAATGCCGTTGACTTCCCTAGAAGGCTAGAAGATGTTCCACGTTTCTTGTCTGATAGTAGTTCATTTAGTGTTGGTTTTGGTGTTATAGTGCTGTTTAGTGGTTTGTTGCGCACATTTGAAACGCATACAGTGTAACGGTACACAGATATGAGAAATAAGGGTTATTTATTTATATAATAAAACCAGGACGAGGCCAATTTCAGAAAAGAAAAAATAAGTTTGCACGCAGGCCAAACGATGGTATGAGTTCAATATCACAAGGGAAAATATCAATGACAAGTCAGGGGGAGCAATAACACGTCTGTGAGACGGGAGCGGAGGAAGATCGAGAACAGGTCAAGGTCATGCTCGGTCAGCCTTTCTAAGAAGTCTGCAGAGAGGTCGAAAACGCATGTTGTTGGTGGGCGAGAATGGCACCCGCAGGCCAACTGGGCAAGCAAGGA